>JABJVR010000034.1:1533872-1575825 GCA_025773905.1 Chitala chitala | reverse complement strand
TAAATCTGTAATTAGAAGCATATTTGGCGGATGAGCCGGCTGATTTATAATTGATTACAAAATGAATTTTTCCATTTTGAGCGTTAATCACATGGGATTTTTTACCCACCCCCGTTCATTTACATATTTAGATTTTTTTATTATCAGCTCATGTATTTATATTTATATTTATATATATATATATATATATATATATGTCTATATATATATACAACTTATTTACTGTTTTGATAATACGTTGATAACCAATAAACTTATTTCTGTTCAAAAATTAGATCTGTTATTATGTCTGTAAAGCGACAGCTACAAAATCTGTATTTAACAATAGTTTATGCACAGTTTGTTAGCAATACTCTGAGCTGTGCTATCTATTTGTTGCTGTCCTTGCGCCAGCTGAAACATTCCTCCAAGCGCTTCTCTGATGCTAAATCTTCTGCCAGGACATGAGTATTAGTTTGGTGTCTACATCAGGGCAGTACAAATCAGAATCTTTGCAAAAGAAGAGGTTTCTCAAATAACGGTTATTTCTGTACTGTAGCTACAGATACCTGTTCCTTGTAAATTTCGTACGATTGAATAATATAATTTCACCTGCATTAACAACATGAATTTAAATATGTAGATATCTTAGATATTATACATCAGATATGTATAATATATTAAATTGTACAACCTTGTGTGAAAAATGTTGTGTTTGTGTTCCAAGATTACATTAATCCAATATAGAAACCAACATCCAGTACCATACAGAATTAAAGCAATATAAAAACCAGCATACAATATCTCTGTATTCCCAGCATGTGTAGATCAAAATTTTGGTGAACAAATACCGAAATCGTTAACATACTGGATTTGTGATTATTGGATTTAAATGCTCAGATCGGATCTTGTATAAAAGTTAAGAAGCTGACTTCAATAATAAAGCCAATATAAAACTTCAAAACCTAGCATGTACAATGATCATTATATGGTGTAAACGAATACATTTTAATTAACCTGTCTAACCACAAATCTGTTTTTTACTCTTTCTATTTTTGTGTCGATTTTAAGTTTATTTATTTATTTATTTATTTACTCTGCAGTTTTCATGTTGGATTAAGACAGCTTAACCTGGGTTTGCGAGAACTTTAAAAGTGACCACCGACAGAGCTGGGAACCTGTTGGCTGGCGGCCTCCACACCTCTTTCAAGAAAAGATATCGTTACATCTCAAAGGGGGAAAAACGAATTAACGAGTATATACCTCGGTGTCTCCTCTGAATTAAGAATTTCTGAAAGTGAAGCCGGCTGTGTTGAGTTTTTGTGGGAATGTTCGCTACACGCTGATGCCCTAGGATGTTGCTGCCAAAGTGATAGCCTCACACCGCTGGTGCTATGATGTTTGATCATGGGGGAACAGCTAGCAGGTACTGACAAGGCTAATGGCTTTGCTCACCACTTATTTTTTCTTTTTGTATTCCTTGAGACATTGATGCCTAGCCGTGTACACTTTCATTTTGTATTTCCTTGGTGGACTTTCTTGTTGCCAAATGCTCTTGCAGTCAGACTTAAACAGCAGGACATAAAAATCTTTCAGTTCTCCGTTGGAGCGATTCCATAACCACTAATCCTTAACCTCTTCACAAGCAATAGTCTTCTCTAAGAGTAGATTTTAGTCAGTTTTTCATGCGTTAGACGAAGCTGTAAAATAGATTTTTTTTTACAGTTTTTTTTTTTTACATTTTAATATCGTCGTTTCTGATAACCAATAAACCCGAAAAACGGAGATTTCCAAGTTAACACAGTTGTTATTATACCCACACGTTAGTCTTGCTTAAACATTGTGTATTACAACCGTGTGGTATGGTCTTCCAAATTTAGCTGCCACTCAGCACTAGTGCCCAATTGTACCATCTGGTGACTGCTGATAAGTGGCTGTGTGAACACAATCCTTTACCGTCGAATATCTCTGAATATATCGGTTTCAGAGGGTACTCGTGGAATAGGACCTTTAGACGGCTGAACTGGCGTCTATCGGTTTTTCCAAAAATAAACTAGAAAACATGTACCGCATGTCTCTGCGCCGTTTCAGCAGCTAGTGCGTAAGAAAAAAAGACACGCTAAATGTGAAAACACGATGAATTCAATTGTGAACTGCATATAAAGACGCACAGGACAGTCATGGCCACATAGATATAAATTGTTATTTTTATGTTTTCAATAATTTAAAGTAACTAAAATATCGATTAAAGTAATAAAACTAACATTTAGCGTATCAACGTACTGTTTGATCTTACATTCATAATAAGCAAGACATATTTACGAAGATAATCTAAATTTAAGAGAACAGAGTATGCATTTAAACATATTAGTGTATTAAACATGCATTACCAATACAAATGATATATTTTTCACATTAATACATTAATGTATTTAAAGTTGAGCAACAGTCACTAAAGTTATAAAGAAAACTCCCGTTTTTCAAAATTGAAGAAAAAAAACAATCGTATTAGTATGGAAAACCCCCACGCCTATTGCGAACTGAGCGACAGAAACCTAATCCTGTATATTAGAATGGCAATCAGCTGCGCTCTGTAAAGCTGAAGTGTCGCGCTCAGCGTGCGAAAAGAACCGAGCCCCTTCCCCGCCGGGAGTGACACTGCGTGCGGCTCATTCAATCTGGAGCGTCAGATGGTAGGGCTGGCGGCGGCTCCAAAGTGCTCCGCTTCTCACCATTGTCCCGCTTCTGTGGCTAACTGTCGTCTTTACCGTGGATCAAAATCACATTGTAACCGATACGCGTTTTAGCCCTCTAAATAGAGGGGGCGTACAGGGCAATCAACTCGGCAGCCGAAGAGAAGAGAAGATACACGCAGTTCAGGTCTACCGATCTCGGACGACAACTGGAAATTCTTCCTCGCTGACTCCTGTATGTGCAATGCCTTTTCATGTGATAAAGCAACGAAATCCCATTTAATGGAGACCAGTCTGTTACTGGTTCACATTCCACGGCTAGATTGCCCCGTCTTATTCTGAAAGATAACATCTGCCTTTTCCTGCCGTCATTATCCCAGTAAAATCTGTTGTATCTGGCGACCTGGAGAACCTATCGGTGGAGGGAGGAGCAAAGAGAGCAGCTATATCGCCGTAAACAACACTATGCTTTGTCTCGTCAGCCGACCGTGGTGACTGACATCGCTCATCTTCATACAGGACAATGAAATGGATATATGAGTAGATGTTTTTGTTTTCTGTTAGTTTCGTTTTGCTTTGTGGTATAATAATACGTCTTCAAGTTACATAGGCTGATGCATGCATATGGTTTTTTTGTTATTATTTTGTTTTATTAACAAGGGATTCATCTCCGATAGTCTGACCTCAATACAAGGCAGTCAATAAAATTAAAACCGGGGCATTCGGAATATCTCGATTTAAACAACTGGCAACACTGACAATAACTATCCGGAATACTAACTGCCGCCTGAACCGAATTTGTTAAATTGCCGTCGTATCTGGATACAATTTTTGCACGACAAATAGAGGAGCTCAGTATGTTGGATAAAGGTATGCATACGAGACAGTTGTAATTGATGAATAGCGGGTGGAAGTGAATTGGTCCTAGAGCACGTCACCTGCACGCTGTGGTCTCTCGCTGGAACTGCTTTGTCAACATCAAACAGATTAGCTGTTTTGGAGTTAAAACGACCCACGTGGAGCAAGGATCCTAGACGGACTGTTAATCATGGGCTGTTGCAGTGGCCGGTGTACGCTTGCCTTTATATGTGGCATTCAACTGGTAAGTTAACCAACAAAAGGTTAAGTACGTGTTTGACTAACTGTAGCAAGTGTTGAGGAGAGCGTTAATAAACTGGGAGCTTTGACTGTATGTAAGCATAACCATACACTCCTACCCTGTATCAAAGCTTGCGGCAGATTAAAGCCCGCTGGCCGGAGCTCTAGAGTTTTCATCCACAGTGACAGTTCGTGCGAATTCAAGCGTTTTGTTTTTCCGACTTTTGGGGCACGAAGAGGCATATGTACAGTTTGATTATATTATGTTTGCTGCTACAAAAAAAAAAATCTTCAACGTCTATGTCCGAGTCCATGCCACAACAACGCGGTGAATATGAAAAACGGAACATTCAGTGGTAGTTACCTCACGCAGAGAACTATACTTTCAGTTCGCCTAAACGAATATAATATATAGTATATTTACCGAAGCTTACCCCACTATGATTAGTAGCTGTAACGCAGCATATGGCATAATATGTAGTGATTAAAGTGGAGATTTTGTCTGTCATATTTTCTAATGAAGTCATGGTATAATATGTAATCGTTTCAGGTAAACACGATTTTTCTGTTAATCTTTCATGTATGTCGGCGTTGGCATGACTGTACAGAGTAGTCGAGTCCCCCCTTCGCCCGCTTGACACACACACACGCACACACACGCACACACACACACCCCCGCCAAGGAAGTCTGGATAAATTCCCCTCTCAGATCAATGCTGCTTCAACAAAGACATTCTTAGTAAACATAAATACTATAGCTTATATATGATATCAATGATGAATATTTTTACCAATTAAGTACAGGTTAATGTGCGTGCACATCATTTTATTTATGGAACCTTCCATTGACTGTTACTTTAATGCAATTTATAATGCACATGCTTACCTTAGAAAGACTGAAAATTGAAAGCAAGCAAAAAGTTTTGTTTTCAGTTTACAGACCTAGTCTTAAATGGGTATTATCTTTGCAGTGATATCCTAATACATCCATTTGTACAAGTTATTGTTTTTGTGGGAATGTACCTTAATCACCAATTACAATGAACTGAGTACAGTTTACTGTCTGTGTGTATTGGTCTTTTCATCTTTTCTTACAGTAAATGTAAATAGGTAATATAATCTTTACTCACCTTCCTTTTCTCTTTGCTGTTGTCTCTGATGTGATTTTGCACGTGTTGTGATATGTGATGTTAGAATGACTGAATCAATGCTGAAAGGCGCCAGATCCACATTTGATCTGTTGCAGCTTTGGAAAAAGAAGCACTGGCAGCTATTTCTGAAACTATGTCTAGCTGACAGATTTTCATTTGATTTACGTTAGATACAAAGATGAAGTGTTTTTTTAAATTATTATTATTTGCACCATAATTTCTGCAGAACAGCTGTTATAAATGTTAAATTGAGCAGGTCCCTTACAAATACCATAGACATCTGCATGGTATCAGTATGCAGCATGCTGTACTTGCTGAAGAGTTTCAGTTTTTCAGTCATTAATTTGCAAACAGGTAAACAATTTCAGGATATCATGTAGCTTGGATCCTGTCCAAGAGCACATAAGGTGTACACATTGAATATAGGGACTCCTGTTCATCACCACACCAGAAGCTCTTGAAATAGTTTTTTTTTTTCTGTTTTTCCATTTCCTATGGTTCTTGCAGGGTAATTATCCATGCTGTTCAGACTTTTTTTTTTTCCTTTTTTTACATGAAATGGTCACACAGATGATTCAGGGCCTTCTGTTGTTTTCAGTGTCCTGGTATTATGAATATATAGCGAATTTCCACACATCTACCAAAAATCGTGAGCATTTTATTCATGGCAGTGACAAGCTCACCAGATATGTCCAATTGGAATCTGAATCACTGTTGTGTAATAGGTCACATTTCTGCCAAGTCCACCTCTGCAAGACAAGTAAGATTGCCTGTACAACAGAGTTCAAGGGAGTTCAAAAAAGTAACTTGGAGTGACAATCCTGCATAGCTACTTCAAGCTCATAGCACACTTAGGCTGCCTGGCATACATAACTGGCTTCTTTCCAAATTGTTAAATGCATCTACCTGAAGTTGTGCTCTGCTTTCAAACATACACGATTTCTGTAAGAGCATTTGACACTCAGCTTTGCGTGAGTATTTTTTATACTGTCACCAAAGCAACTCCCAAGCAGTCTGGAACAGCAGATTTATCTGAATGTGACGCATGTGTGCACTCTTATGAATGCAAAAGTTTATGCTCATTTAAATGCCAGTTTTAATAATCATAGTCTATTGCCCAGGAAACGTTCATGAGGCCTCAGCCAAGTGCCTCAGAGGGATCAAATATGGCCCGTTGTGCCGCTGAACCAGTTTGCACAGCGGAATCAAAGGTTCAATCCTGATGTAAGCACTGATCCTGAGGGCTGATTTGAGGACTTTCACTGTGGCTTAACCTCGCTGTCAGTCACATAACTGGTCAGCTCACCTCCACGTAGAATGACTTCGACCTTTTCGAGGCAACCTTCGCAATGTCCTATACTTCTCTATTTCCACATTGCTCGTTTCTAAGTGCAACTCTTAACCTTAATACTGCCCCTCTGGGACAGTCAGGCAGGGCACTTGAGGTCCTGGCACAGTTGCAGAACACTACACAAGATCACTTTAGGATGTGCTCCCCTTAAGTCTCACATCACATCCTTGGGCATTTCTATTAGCCAGTCATGAACATAAACTTTTAAGTTATTTATGTCTGAATAATTGCAGATTATTTTTGAAAAATCATTACACAGGGAGTGACACCTAGTTTAGTAGGTAGTTTTAGTAGTTTTAACCATAGTGGCAACACAGAACAAGTTGCTTTAATAAACCTGCCTGACCTTTTTGTGATATTTGCCCTTACATTTAGCTGATTACATTTTTTTAAGTGATGAAAATGTAAAAACCTTCTATCACTAAATTGAAGTGTTTCCTTTATAGCACAATCAGGGAGCAGAGGAAATCAGAGAGTAATATTTAAAAGTGAGTTCTAATCAGCTTGGAAGCGGCTTAGTGAGAATACACACAAAGCGAGCCGCGTCATTTCACAACATTTACATTCATTTGGCTCACTCCTCCATGACGTCTGGCATACGGTCGCACTCCAGCGCAAAACTAACTAATGCAAATAATACTGTACTCATGCCTAAGTGTGCTGTTTTATTTAAATGTTTAAAGCAACATCTGACAAGAAGCATTCCCAAACAAGGCCCACATATTCCTCATTGACCAATATTGTTTTAGTCCTCAACACAAGTCACTTTGATATTAACATATTTTAATTCCGAATATACATTTGGAAGTCTAATATCAATGTTCGTTGGTTAAATGCTCAGATTTTCTATTTCTGTCACTGTATAATGATGGAACATAATGACAGAAAAAAGGAACAGCATAATAACAGTGTATTTTTATCTTTTGTCTTTTTAAATGGTATTCTTTATTATGCGTCGTGATTCTCACCCCTTATTACAACAGCAAAAATGTGAGTTATTGTTTAGACTGCCACAGTATATTAATAAATATCATAAAAAATTTTGAGGAGATCAATGAATATATCCCTATGCCATTTGAACTTAATATACTTAGCAACAGCAATAATATTATTTTGAAAGGGAGGGGGGCAGACATATTGTTGGAAAACAACATAGCTTTAACCAGAGAACGTGTCTTGAACTGGTGGTATAACTCAGGAATGAGTGCCATGAATCGAATGCTTGTGTGCCACTTGGTGAGATTGGCATTTTCCAAATCTGATGATGGTAATCGTGGCAGAGTCTGCTCTGCAAACGTAACGTCAGCACAGGTAACAATGCCAATTATCGTGCCCGTTCAGCATATGTGTGCACTCCATGTCACAGCTGGCGCTCATTTCAGAACAAATACTGAATTTCTGCAGGGCTAATACATAGAAAATTGGCCCAGTAAATAACAGTCCGCATGAGCGTTGTTTCTACGTTTGAGTTATACTGAGATAGTGTTGGGGTTATGACATGGATCATGCACAGTGCAGCGAAGTCTGTACGCAGAGGTGTCACTAAAAACAATGTCATCTCAATCTGAAAATTACCTGCTATATTACCTAGCACACATGCAGGGGACAGTAGTGGCAGGCAGTGTACTTCCATATGATGGAGTAGCAAGTTTGAATTAATATCAGTTGTTTTTGAAAAAAAATTATATATTTTAATCATCACAATAAAGTTTGTGCAAATGTGCTGAAAGTGTCTGCGATTTCTCATCACCTGATTTCAAGGCCAAGTCATCTATCATTGAATGACTTCTGCCTTTGTTTTTATGTGGTCTGGTGGCTCAATAGGTGGAACATCAGGCTGGGATGCAGAGGTTTCATGGTTCAAATCCCAGCCTAGCCACCTGGTGTGTCCTTGAGCAAGATACCCAGTGCTAGCTCATTGTAACACGCCTATAAAATGTTGTAAGTCCGTTTGGATGAAAGCATCTGCTAAATGAATAAATGTAACCCTTGTATCGTGTTTATGGCTGTGGGATGTATTGTCCATGTTAACTAGCTACTTAATTATTACTTGTTTTTTCAACATGAACACCATACAAGGGTTAACAAACCTCAGTTGCATATTTTGGGTTTTACATTTAATGGAAGGGTGCAATATTGCTACCACCCATCATCAGCAAAGGTAAAAGAAAAAGACTCAAATGCCAACCTTCTAATTAAATGTGGACATCTGCAACACTAAATGCGAGGCATAGCCTTTGAGATGTAATAATTTTGCCAAATTTACCCTTTAAAATAATTTGGGTTTGTTGAAGGCAGCAACTTTGTCCTTTTAAAAGCCTGTGTTTTTATAAAAAAACGTTGTTTTAATATGTACTTGTCTTGGGATGTTGATGTCATTTTTTACCCAAACCAAGATAAAAAAAAATACTGTGTTACAGCAGTTTAGTGATGGGAATGTTCTACTCATTGTGCAGACAAGATTAATAACTTTGCGTTGCTTGTTGTGTCTGCAGTGCCAAATTCAGGCCACAGCGGCTCTGCGTTTCAGTACAATATCTCCAGAGAAACCTTGTAGGTGGAAAGTGTTATAAGCATCCTGTGGTCTCAGTCCACTTTCTGGTGCTCTTGAAAATAGACAAATGCACATGTGTGGTCACACGTATATATCTAATGAGCATATTGTCACATTTATATACTACGATCTATAGGATTTCCTTTATGAAGGGAACTTCAGAAATTGAAGAAAACACAAGAACAGAAGAACCACTGGCACAGGAAAATGCCTTCAGTACAGGAAACACCACTTTAGTATTTAATCCATTATTTTTGTCAATCTGACCACCCCCGCCTGTGGCCAGTCCTCAGCTGTGAAGTAACATCTTGATGAAAGTAGACTAGCGGATGCCCTGAGATGCGTTGGCGCCCTGAGATGTGTTGGCACCCTGTCTGGGGTGTACCCTGCCTGGCACCCTCAACTCTCTGTGACGTGTTGAACTTTGAATTAATGGGTAATTAGAGCCGATGTCTTGGTCATCACTGGAGCTACTTGGGATTTATTCGGCTTCTATTAATCATAGCCTGTGCTGAGAGCATTGGGTCCCCTCAGAGCACATTGTCTATTGATTCCAGATCTGCTGGAGCACCTAGAAAAGGAAAGCCATTGGAGCCCTTTGTAACACCTTATAGTGGGGGTATACGCCTATATCATGGCTCTCATGTACAGTTGTTTTGATAAACTACTTAGGTGGATACAAGCAGATAAATGCAATTTGCTGTTTAATCATCAGATACCACTGCCTGGTTCATAAATTAAGAAGCAACATAAGACTGTCTTTTATTTGAGTTCTGTTTTATTTAGCCAGTTTTATGTAGCAGCAACAATTGAATTATTCTATTTGCAGTGCAATGTAGTAGTGGTATAAAACATGATTCCTGAATTGATTTCAGATTGTCTGTTCCAGCTGGTTGCGAAATCTGGCAGAATTGCCCTATTATGACAGACCTCCTCAGATGTCTCTCAGCTGATGAAAATTAGGTGGGAGGATTGTTAGCCTGTCCCCAATCATTACCCACGGGTTGAATATTTATAGCAAGCCATCATGAATTCCAACAGAAGGTTTTGGATTTCAGCGTTTTGTGACATAAATCAGGTGACAACATGCAATTAAATTGGTTGTAGGTGTCAGCATGCCCTGAGGCGTGTGTTGTGTCCTTGATACACTTTCACTATGTCATCTTGTGTGGCAAAACAGAAAGCAACAGTGACATATTTATCGTAGGTGGCTGAAAGGTTATTTGCTGCTAACCTTTCATACCGTCTGGTTTTTTTCTAGTCTTTTTTTGAGACTGGAATGAAGGTTAAAGCACACCAGAAGGGACAGTAATGTAATATTCCATAAACATAAGATTCATTGTCTACCCAGTATTATGTATAGTCAAGTGTTGCATCCTCTGTTTTTTTCTGTTCCAAAATGTAGGCTGCGTGCCGCCTGATTGTATACTAACAAGACGCGACAAAGATAATATGTTGCACCTCAGCTGAAAAGTGATCTTCATAGCTCCAGAGCTGGTTGGGGTTAAACAGAAATTACACTGGAACCGATAACTGATTACAGCAAATGTCAGTCTTGGAGAGCCCCCTCCCCATCCCACCTCACAAGAGGTACAGTAGTGGACAGCTGAAATTCCAAGCACGGCTCTGAGTTTATTTTGCCTGCCGGTTTCAATGTCTGAGTGCCAACGGGATCCCGCTGCTAACCTGTACTTCGTGTAAGCAGAGTACGTCTTTAGGCCAGGTTTCTGCTGAAACCATCCAGGACTGCAGTGTTCCCATCATCCAATTTACAGGCTTCAGCTTAAACCCCTGCTGCAGGTGGTGCTATATGTTTGCAATACTCATGACAAGTGACCTGGTGGCTTAGTGGGTAGGGTGTCAGGCTGGGCTGTGGAAGTCCCCCAGCTTGAATCCCAGCCCAAGCACCAGGTGTGTCCTTGAGCAAAACACTCCACGCTAGCTCCCCAGGTACTGAAAATGGCTGCCTACCCCTTCCCCAAGGGGATGGGTTAAATGCAGCGAACAAATTTCCCATATGTGTCCTGCAAACTTGGTCATTGAACTTGTTTCCCCTTTTCCCTTTCATGGCAAACGTGACTTTGAAGTACATGCTTAGTAGGGTCAATGTGGCAGCTTCCAAGGAGACTAACATTGATGTATCATCAATAACTGATGTTTACACTTGATGTTCTTTGCTGTTTTAAACCGGGCAATGATACTTCTCAGCTTTACTTATTATTTCAACCATTCTTTATGGTTGTTGTGGGAAAAAAGGGTTAAAAACACAGAAGTAATCTTTGACATTTTGCCATTGATTTAAGATCCCAGTTGAATATTGGTGATATGCCCCTGTCTAGGTACATTATAAAACATAAGCTGTAAATGTTATCCTGGGTATGAGCTTCAGCTGTAACCAGCATAAAGTAATATCCTCAGGTGCCCCCCATTTGGATTGAAGTTGTAATCCATTCCATCTTGAGTGCCAGCTGGAATCAGGCCAAACATTGTTTAGCATCCGTATTTTCCAGTGCCACTTACATGAATACCTTAAGGCGGTACACAGCACACTGGTTTAAGGAATTGGAGGATTGCAAGTTAAATTCCCAGGAGGAAAAAAAGTACTTGGTCTGAATTACTTTGGTAAAATATCCTGCTTGTATATATGAGTAGAGTACAAAGGCACTGTAATATCATGTAATGTGGTGCTTTAGATAAAAGTGTGCTCAGCAACCAGGTACCGAGCACTTACAAGTTATTCTTGACAGTTCAGGAAACACAATGAAGCCACATAAAAATTGAAGCAACTATCAAATATCCTGATGAGACAGGATCCCTTCTTTACAAAATGGCATTGCCTTTATTGCAGATTTTACCATTATTTCAGATAAGTTACAAAAGCATCACAATAAGACCCTGTGAATACATACCCTTGCATATAAGCTTTTCATGGAAACCTTTAGCTATCAGTTTCTCTGTGTTGAATTTCTGATGTTGGCCACCCGTACCACAGAGGCAGCAGACCAGCAGACAGCATACCTGTCAAACACTTTCCAGCAAGAACAACAGTCTTTGAATATAATACCTCTATTTATTTTGAACTTTTAACAGTTTTCTTGCCTGTAGAGCTTCCCTTCACTGATGTTTGGCATGTTGCAGCTATTTTTTTTGTTTTTGTTTTTGTTATTTTGCATTTCTTGTTACTGCTGTTTGGTTTTCAAATGTAATAGTGGTAGTGTGTGTCACTTTTACATGTGTTACTGTCATTGGAATGCAAGATGAAATTATGGCATTGAAAGGCTTTAAAAAACCTTTGAAAACAATAATATGAAAAAGTTTTGGAGCACCATGTCCACTTAATATTTTCTTAATTTTAAGTGTAATTGTCCATTGCAACCTGATAAGTTCAATTTCTAGCTTAGTTTGTCTAAAGAAACAGAAAGATGGGTTGTCATCACAGGTACACTGGATGACTTACTGCCGAGTGGTGAAAGCCCAGAAGTGTTCTGATGTAAAAGTGTTTATTTAATATGAAAGTTTTCCTCCCATTTTGTGAGCCTGCCTGCTGATACATTGCTGAGTTGCTTGATGTAACTATTACAAGGGCAGTACATGTACTGTAGAATGTCTGTATAACTCTGCTCAGTAAGGTGTAATGTGGCCAGATGAGAACACTGCTCTGGCAGACAGATAGGTGCACCTGCAAGTGTGGAAAGCGGGTAAATATTATGGGCAGAGGAGCCTGTGAGTTTGGTGCAGTTTCCAGGCTGACTAAGGATCCATTGTGAGCTCCTAATTGTTTTTTATTTGTCCAAACATGTCTGCAACTCAGGTTCTAACCCTGTTTGTCTAGTACTACTAGTGAGGTGTGTGTGTGTGTGTGTGTGTGTGTGTGTGTGTGTTTTGGTATAGTAAAATTACAGAACCTAGTTTGCTTTTGAAACATCTCCTAGCTCTTCTGACGTTTCAAAGGCATTATTTTACTTACAACCATTTAAGGAATGTTATCCTAAATGTAACTTACTCAGCAACTTTAATGCATTTTTTCAACTTGCATTCAGGTTATATTGAAATGTTATTACCCACAAGTCTTCCTTCCACAGCCTATAAATAATGTTTTTTAGTACAACATAAACAGAACTTTAGTGCAGCGTAAGGGGAATGCTGTGACAATGTTTCGAGGTAGCAGGACAGGTGACCACAGCTTTGAACGCAAGACGAAAGTGTTGAGACTGCAGCATAATGATAAACATTCTGAACCTCTATATATCGAGCAGTAAATCTGGTTTGAGATTTTGTGACTTACCTTTAATAACATATGGTTACAGCTTTTTTGTACACTAAAAATATCACTATGGTTCTAAGGCATTTTACATTGGCACACAGTATTAAATATCTGCAGGCCTTTCTGGAAAAAACCTTCACCAATCTGCAGTGGTCTGAACATCTCTTTCTTGGGGCTTCTTCAGTAGGACAAGGAGAGCAGCAGAATGGAGCAGAAAGGGAATCGAAAGGTGGACAGCATGTGAAATGGCACGCTGCTGACTTTACGTGTCTGCGCAGGCCAAAACAGCGTCTGCCCCAAAAAGGGCAGAACGTTTGCACTCAGCTGGTCATGTACATGAGCAAGTGTGTGTTTGGAGTTTCAGTCTGACTTTAAACTGCCACTCCTGACAGATGGCTGAGACAGACTCAGGGCCAGAGTTAATCACAATGCATTTGCTAATTGAAAGGAGAACCACAACACAAACTGATGTTGGGGTGGTATTCATTATTTCCCCGTAACCCCCCCCACATGGTTTCAGTCTTCACTTAATAAATGAAGGTAACTGTGCTTCCTTTACCTTTACCTTCAGCTGGGACTTCAGTTTTCAGTGTAAGACTTTTTAAATTTTATGTGCATGCACCTTGTTTATGAAAATGTGTACTGTTTATCTGAAAATAAACAAAAATTTTAGTTCATTTAATTGCAGCCATCAATTCCAGCTTTGTGGATATAAAAAGTCAGTTAATACCCTACAATAATAATTTTTTAATAATAGTATTTGTTAGAATAGTGTTGTGTGTATATACATTTATATATTGTGTTGCTACGTGGACGGTGTGAGTGAGGGACGATGGTGAGTGCGAGACTGAGCATGCATATAGTTTGTGTTTTTCTTTAATCCAGTAAACTTGGTGTGCGCAGCCATAAATGCGTTAACCGTCCATTCTGTTAAACAGAAGAACGGAACATAAAAGTACTGAAGTATTTAAACTTGATGAAAAGTTTACACAGGTGAAAAAGAGATTATTATTACACAGTCATTGTAAAGGGCAGGTATCTGTTGGATATTTTAAAAATTGTTCCAAAGAATATTTGTCCAAAATATAACTCTCATTAATTGCAAGTCTGTTGTATTTAAGAGCATGCATTGTGTTAACAGGCAAAGGGTCATAACTGGGTCCATGTAGCTGCACCTTGGTTGTCCATGAATAGCCACTGGAATGTGTTGCCTTAGAATTTAGACATTGCTCTTTGTTGACAGTGTTTCATTTTATTTTCTCATGACCATTAAACATTAATTTGACAGTTCAATCTATTTTGCTAGCACATAGTTTCTATCTGAAAACAAATAAGGAAATAAATGAACAAAAAATCGGATACTCAAATGTTAACCACGTGTGTCAGTTCACACAGTGATAAATGCTCTGGGGTGTGCTCAGTCAGAGAGACAAGTGTTACTCGCGTTTGTGTCCTGGAAGATAACGGCCACTGCCACGGAAACCTGCCAGTCAGGCAAAATAAGACCTTGATTCCAGGAAAATGCAATGAATCACACTCTCTGCACAGGTTCTGCCCTCCTATGGTGGCACAAAGATTTAGCGGCACGTTCCGGAATTAAGAATCGCTCAGATCTTTATGAGACAGCAAACACAGACACAGAAAAGCAATGACTGTCAATGACAAAAACTGCTTGTTGCTGATATAAGGTAAACACTTTGCTCACAGTCTTACTTCCACTTTATTTGCCTTGTCCATACAATGACTTACTGTGTGAGTGAGGAGACAGCAACAGTGTATTCGCTTGATTGCAGCGTTAACGTTCAGAATTTAATTTTTGGTCAAAGAATGGATGGACCTAGCTAACTTAACATTCATCCATTTTCTAAACTTTTATTCTACACTGGGTCAC
Organism: Chitala chitala; assembly: GCA_025773905.1. Classification (NCBI taxonomy): domain Eukaryota; kingdom Metazoa; phylum Chordata; class Actinopteri; order Osteoglossiformes; family Notopteridae; genus Chitala; species Chitala chitala. The sequence goes on along the minus strand of JABJVR010000034.1, from coordinate 1,560,844 downwards.
AGGAGAGCTGAGATTCTACCCCAGGGAGTATAGAGCAAGGGACATCCTGGACAACGTACCAACCCATCATAGGACACTGGCAATTTGGAAACATCACTTAGCCTTCAACACGTCTTTAGACAAGACGAGGAGACTGGAGTACCTGGAGCAAACAAGCACAGGAAGAACATGCAGATCCCAAGCACACAGGACAGTGATGGGATTAGAACTCCCCCCCATCTGTGGAGGTGCAAGACAACAGGGCTAACTGTCCGTACAAAGCTCATAAACCTGTTTTTAATACAGAGATAGTGTGACTTCAGTTCAGTTTCAATGAATTACCAAAGTTAGAGGTTCTTGTTCTGCATCGAAAAGAGTGTGTATGGAGTGGGGGAGAAGCAGAATACGTAAAAACACATGATTACGGCACCTAAAAATAACATCAAGATTTTTTTCACACCTACAGCTGATTTACAATTTTAACTGATTTTGTAAAAGAAAAAACTCGTAATTTTAATGATTTTGTTATGGAAATGGTTTATTTGTAGCAATAGTTTATGTGTTTATTTATTTTTAAGTAATGTAGGGACACTTCAGTAAAATACTTTAGGTATAGTAGCTCATATCTGGAGCTGACTGTATTTAGCATTGGGATGAATCCAGGGTTTTCACCCATGGGTTTGTGTTTTTCAGGCTTGTATATATGGGCACCATATCTTTGCAGATGTGAAACATCTGTAATTTCTTTCCACCATGGCTCCTTCTTATTAAATGGTATGTAACGGGAAACTGACTCAGCTATTAGCCACTTTTCAGCAGATGTCTGGGGGCTTCCGTTAGCTTCTGTACACTTTGCCCACTTGGCTGCGTGCGTCTGGCTGGGGTGCTGCTATAAGTTTGTGGATCTGATTCTTTTTGCTGCCACAGTCAGACGGTGATTTGTTCGACATCGGGCATTACCAAACCACGTCCAAATGACTGAGCAGATACTGCTGGTGTAATAGGTTTTATTAAGCAGTTGCTGACATGTGCGCTGATATAATTCTGCTGTGTGACTGTGTCAAGGGGCGGGGCAGGTTGTCAGATAGTGTCTTGTGCGCTGTAATTACACAGGTTACTTTAGGTCACGGTTTTCATTTTTGCATATCATTCTAAGCCAAACACTCAACATATAAAATCAATTTATTGCCCAGCTGTGATTTGCAGTTTTATCAGCAGAGGCCTAACATTTTACCCCGCTGAAGACATACCTGAAACTGTGGGGGTTAGTTACAGGAGTACAGGGTGAAGAGAAGCAGTGCTTTGCATGGCAGGCAGGTGGAAATCTGGTGATGGCATTGCTGTTGGGTATCCCAAGGGAAATGAGCTGAGACTCTTTGCTCATATGTGTCACGCTAGCAGTGAACTTCCACTTTGGGGTCACATGGGCAGCACACGGCCAATTTAATACTTAACAGGTTTGAACAAGAATAATTTTCAGTTGTTGTTTATGACAGCCTTTTATGCTAACAGGAACTGACTCAAGTCAATGACCGTACAGCACCTTCATTGTCAGCAATGTCACTGATATCCAGGTGAATATTATCTATTGATATATTGGCCATCTGTCAGAATATAATTTATATTTTGTGACATGGGCAATTTATGCATCCTTTTCATCTTTTTTGTTTGAAAATCCTCTGATAGTCTGAGATAATAATATGTGCCTTGCTAGTGGGTTGTCTGGAAACGGGGATTCCCATAACGGCTTTCCGCCACGCGTCGGGGGAGCCCCAAGTGTTGTTGCCCTGGGTTTCCTTCTCGGCTGTGATGGAACACAACAAAAACGCTGCCCCGCTGGGAGTGAGATGAGGGCAGTCACCTGAGACATGGCACAGTGGTGAAAATAAGTGCATATTTAAGTTCATACTATGCTTCCTTGTTCGGACATAGCTGAGAATTTTTTCTTTCCAGAAAGTGGTTCGGTGACCACTGAATAAGAGTTACAACTACAGTACATGTTATTTATTTAGCTGGAATTCTGGATCCAAAAGAAGGTCTGTTCTCTAACTCTAACCATACAGTCAGATAGTTAAATGACACATTGAGCAGAGGCATTTGCTGACTGTACACTTAATTCACAATAACCAGTTACATTCTTGTATTAAATAATATAGGGGGTAGACTATAAGGGCTGACGTTTCCCTTTTGGGTTGATCATGGTATATTTAGATATGTCATATAAGACCTATTTTTTATTATGTCGGTTTGAACCAGTTAAAATCAGGAACATGTTGCTCCACATCTTCTGCCCTCTGTGTGGCTGTCAATATCCTAGATTCAAAATATTATGTTGAACATATTAAACCAGTTGGCTATAGTGTTGTAAGAAACTTGCATCCTACACTTGATGACTTTGGACTTCACCAATATCTGTATATTCTGCTGGGTATTTACTAGAGCCATGGAAATTGAAAGAAAGTTGTTGCTAAGTGAGCTGTGTGCAGTTTTCCTGTTGAGTGACTGAATCGTGGCCGTTGCACTCAGCTGCGTTTCCCATGATATTTACCATCGTGTGAATGTTCTGCTGCCCTGCTCAGCCTGTGGGACCACTAAAGGATGGTCTAGGATAAAATCTGAATCCACAGGGGCCAGATCTGTGAAAGCAATTTGAAAAGTGTAACCTGTCAACAAGCCCAGGCCCAGGTGCCCTGACGTTTTGCCCGGGAGAGAGCTTCGTTAGGCAAAGATGCATCCAACATCCAGTTCCCGCTGACGCTCTATTCATGTTGATCGGCCAGAAAGGTCACACCTTCTGTCCGAGGACTTACAGTTCAGCTACTTCTCTTTTTTGCTCCTCTGTGCTAATTACACCGCCTTGTATGCAAGAAGATAGCAAGCAATGTTTATAAATAGCCTGAATCTCTTTGAGGGCTGGCGTGCCAGGAAATCGATGACAAGGAACAGGTTTTGATGCTAGACATTTTTCAGATGGGGTGTCCTTTTTTCTTTTCTTGTACAGGCTTTCAACAAGTGTATATTTTTATTGTATTATTCCTTCTTCATGTCATTAGTAGTAGGGTTTTAAACTGAACGGAACATAGTTAATGTAAATGTACATGTAAACATACTTGAGTAAAAAAAATGTTCCCTTCATCAGAGTTTCCTTCACAAAGGGCTCATCAAAGTTCCATCAAAACTGGGAGAGGAGGATCTCTCAAAGTTCTGCCTGGAGCCTCACCAATAAAATCCTTTACAAAGACCTACCCATGTGAGGTGGCTTCTGCAGAGTTTATTGGGTTGATATTCTGCGGAGTGGTGTGACTGATCGTGTGCTAAGTGTGCTTTAGGGCATTGCCAGAAGCCTTTCTTATCACATGGGGAAAATGTGATTATATTGCAGGAAGGAAAAACCTGCACAGAATATATTAGCAGCATTAGATACACTTTTTAACCAAGCAAATTAAAATGAATTGTGGCCCAGGAAAAGGGAAATCGGGGAGTCACAATGGGCAGTCATTATTTGTTGCAGAAAACAATGAGAATGGCCACAATGATGATGAATACACTGCTCTTAGGGGTGAGGAATGTTGAAAATTATATAAATAAACAAGGACGCACACAAGGAAATGTATGTGAGGGGCAGTTAGCTGCTGTTTGACCTGCGAATGGTGTTGCGTGCTCTCAGTGTAGGCAGCACAGTATGTTATAATTAACTCACTGTTGGAGCTGTCTGGAGCATTGTAAGAGAAGACAGATGCCCACCATATATTCCCTGTGTTGACTTACCCGGGGGTAACGCCAAGTTCGGTCCCGAGTGGTTTTTACATTCTGAACAGATAAAGCCTCAGATCACAGAGTGAAAGGTTGGAGCAGTGCCTGTGCTCTACCTCAGGCGTGTCTCACACTTTGTATGACAGATCTGTCGTAGTACTTTGCAACGGTGTGCCCCCCCGCTCGCCATCCTCGTCTGTGATAAATCGCCGCCGCTCCTCGGAAACCTTTCGGATCGTGCTGGCTATCCGGCGGCTCTGATTGCACCGGCGAGGACGGGCTGGCTGTCTCGCTCACCGACGTGACCTTGTGCACACACAGTCGCCAGGAGAGCGGTCAGGAATGATGGATTTCCCAGGAAAGGCTTCCTTCTGCAGCCCACAGTGGAGCAGAGACTAGATTCGAGGCACACAAAATATCTGTTCTTAGGAAATATCTGTAACGTAATATTTTCCTATCTGAAAGATTCCTATTAGCCAGTCTTTTCTCATGGAAGAATTTATCCCATCAGTCTTCCAAAGAGATGCATAAATATCAGTGTTACATTACTAGAACAGAAAAATAAAAAATGAATGGAAGGAATAGTGTGTTTCAGTTATTTTATTGTTCAGTAAAACAAGAAGGATATTATTGTCCCTAGAGCAAGCGTGTGTGTGTGTGTGTGTGTGTGTGTGTGTGTGTGTGTGTGTGTGTGTGTGTGTGTGATATTCATTACCCAAATCACTAGGCCTGGGCACCAGAATCCAAGCTGACTTTCACAAATGAAACTCATTTTAAATTGACCTCGGAGATCGCTGTATCCATACTGACACTTTTGCTCATTCGTACATTTGAATATTCATTGATGTGATTCAAGTACCACGCCCAGGGCTGCTACACGGTAAAATCAGATCAGCTATATCAGCTCTTAGAGTCCAGTTGATCCATTCACATTTAAATTTAATTCTCAAAGTGAATTTAACCCTACTGGATTTTTAGGTTTTCATGTATGTTTTTTTCTGTGTGCTGAGGTTCCTCTCTTAGAAGCTTATCTTGCCATCTTTCAGGAGCAGGTTCTGCTCTTTCACCACAGCTCCAAACTAAAAGCGATACAGAGGAAAACCTATTATTATTAGTATATTGCAGAAAATACTTATACCCAATATTTTCCATATTATCCATTTATAGAGCTATGCACACTGAAGCAATTTCAGATTAAATATCTTGCTCAAGGGTACACAGTATTGTTCCAGCCAAGCAACAGAACCTGTATCCTTCCGTCTTCTTTAACTGAGGAACTTTTCCACACATTAAATACTCAATACTACAATAGGCCAGAGGATGTACTGGCTGCAGAGCTCAAGTTATTGAACTAAGCAATGAGGCCTAGATTACACAGGCACTTTTTATTAAGAAAAGTTAGGTATGTTGTCTCCTATTATTGTTTTCCAAGTTGGCTCAATACCTTTGTGAGCACTGGGATTAATGTCTCTCATACCAATGCCTGTTTCTGGTGAGAAACCAGTTGGAATTTGCCTTCTGCTAAGCTGTTATTATTAACAGTGATCATGGCCATGAAAGGAGGAGTGTGACAGATCATTAACCTAGTGGCGTTTGTGCAATTCCTTGTGCAGGTGCAGCTATTTCATCTTGGAATGGCCTTGGCTCATGGGGGTTTTTCAAGTGGATTTTAAGGGCTGTTTTCCCCTCCAAAGGAACACAAATATTTGGGTTCATACTCACTGCTGAGAGACTGTCCCAGAAGGAGTGCAGCATTGCACAGGGACCCGTTCAGTTGGAATCGACGATACGCAGAGGAAACGTAGGACTGCCTTTCTTGCCACTGCCGAGGAGGAGCAGTGCGTAGGAGAGTGGACACTGGTTATAAAATATTTTGAGTTTGTGTTTTGGAAATGCCTTGGCGGGGTAATTAGTGCCACCTGAATGCACTGAGCATGGCAGATAATGTCCTGCAATGTTCCCCAGATGAAAGTTCCTTCAAATGGTGACACACTGGAACTCGATTCTCACAGGGGAGGCAAAACGGAGGACAGGCAGCCTCTTCCAGAACCCTGCCAATAGTATTTCTAACAGCTGGTGGCATTTCCCCGTTGAACCCATTCTTATCAATGTCTGATCCAAAAAAACACGCTCCGTCAATGTTGTTTTTCACACTAGTACTGTTCGCAATAAATAGCCTGATAAGGAAATGCAAGCTCATTCATCTTACGCACGGCCACCCCAGTGACGCTTTTGCTGAAAGGCAAAGACAAATAAATAGCTAATGACTTTTAATGCGAGGTATGCATGGGGCAATCCCAGGGGGAAAGGGGCCCTTCGTGGATCCTCGGTTCTGCTGCGGTGACGCATCACCGGCGATGTGCCGGCTTGCAGCAGATAGCGCCCCGTCCGCATGCCTGTGGGGTGGTCTACTGTGATGACGGCAGTAATTTGTTGTGTGTTCACGGGGCTCAGTGCCGCCCTTGGGAGCGCGAGGCTCGCACCGTTTGAACTGCCGCGTTCGTTCGGAAAGATCCGAATTACTGACATACATCAGTGTCATGTTTGCTGTGCAGAGATTGCAGGTTGTTTCGTTTACAGTGCCATCTCAGCATATGTCACGCACTGTTGTAGCGTGCTACGCGTTCTTAGAAATAAACATTTTGTACACTTATTTCCTTACGCTTACTAAGAGCACGGAGTGTTTGCACTGTGTTGTCTTCTATTATCGGAGTCAGGGTGAATACCTCATATCAAACAGCATCTTGTGCTTTCTTCTAATTATTTCATTTGCATGAAGCATTGACAGTCGTCATTAATGTAGCACGAAAAACTGGCTTTTAGCGAGACTGTGCACTAATTTGTTTCTCTGAATGTCCCTCTTCGATTGACTGTGTTTTTGCTCGTAGTGTAGTCTTGTGACTGATCAGAAACAGAAACAGGGCATTGTAATCAGGATTCTGAAACTATCGTTTCACTCTGGCCATGAGTTATTTTGCTATGTAAAGCCTGCTGATGGGTTAAACTGCCACATTTACTAAATGCCTATGTATGTTTATTTAATGCTGGCATAATATCTGAAGACAAGTGAATTTGGAGCGTTGGAGTTTTATAACACAACCCTGGCCTACGAGTCTTGGAAACACACAAGCCCCTTTTTGCCAACAAAGACAGATGGAATCACATCCGCACAACATGAGGCCACACCCATCATGGCACAGACTACAGTCAGTCAGAAATTAATTTCACCTGACAGGTAATTTGTCACACTTTACTGTATGACTTTTCTGTTCTGTTCTGTTGTTGCCTCAGTGAGGTACTGAATGTCAGTTGAGTAATATTTAATGTTCATTGTTGCAACCAAACAGTTCCTGACGATAAACCTCATGATCTCTCTCAGATTTCTCATCAGTGCTATCAGACGTTGTGAATCCCTTCAACATTTTCTCATTCCTGTGCCTTTTCCATTCCCTCTCCATGTTCTGGTCTGACCTTTTTTTTTTGGTGTTTTGACTGTGATCTGACAATTTAGAATTTAGATTTTGGACTCAGTTTCATCAGTAAAAGTGCTCTGCAGCTGACCTCTCTACATGTGTAAGTGTATTATGAGTCTCCATGTACAGAGTGTGTGTGCACATGCCTATGTGTGTGTACACATTTGTCCATGCATGTGTGTGTGTGTGTGTATATGTGCATGTGTATGCCTGGTATCCCATTTGGCTCTCACCTCGTTTTTGCTGCCTGGCTTTTCTGACTTGTGGCTCATGTCATCTGCATCCCCGGACCAGATAAGTGCCTCTGGACAATGAATAAGTGACTAATGTCTACAAAGATGTATATGTATACAGAAAGTAGTGTGGAAATTTAACTGTATAATACAACTGTAAAGTAGTGGTCCATTGATCTTTCTACTGCTGCTTAGATTGTTGACTTTCAGCTGATAGGAGAATGAGGCGAATGAGAGAAGTTGAGCATTGCTGTGTTCTTGCTTATCATTGACATCTGACAGAAACTGGACTTTGTATATTAATCAATACATTTGTCAACAGGTACAAATAAATGATCATGTAGGAATTGTAGATAGTCCAAGGTTAATGAATTTGTTTACATAAGCTTAGATGTTCACTCTGTGTTTTTGACATACCAAAGGGGATAATGTCTATTGAGACAATTGTAAATGTCAGGTTCACCAGCCTGATAAAAATATTTACTGACCATAGTCACTGAAAACACAAACGTGGCACCATGTACCCCTGAGAGGAGTGTTACCAGAATAACATAGTGATGAAAAGGTTTTCTTAAATGTTGTGCATATATACTCAAGTTCGCAGCCATGGTCTATGGGTGTCAAAAGTGAACATGACCGCAAACCTCTGCTTCCGGCTGAGCGAAATGCACAATGCATTTGAATCATTTAAATGAACTCTGGGGATTGTCAGGGTGAAATGGCTCACGTAATTCAATTTCTCTGAATGTCCCACTTTGATTTATTGTGTTTTTGCCCAGAGTCTGGTTACTGATCAGCCTAAGGTTTACAGAAATAGGGCATTGTAATCAGGATTCTGAAATTATTCTAACTTCTTTTTCATGCAATGAATGAAAGACAAATTGGAAGTGATATTGTTGTACTTAAGTTTTATGTGAAGACTTGCAGTTTTTACAAAATCGATACTATCTTTACCAGACTGAGAAAACGATGGAGTAAAATACATTGAGTACATTTTCAATTGTATTATGTCAACCCTTTCTTTTGTGTTCCATTGGGTGATGTTACAGTACAATTTTATGGGTTTTGGCCATTGCCAAGATCTGATTGCACTTGAACAGATAACCCAAGCTTCTCATAGTCCAAAGCAGTACTCTATCATCATTGATTTTAACTATCGCCCATTCAGTTTAGTTTAGGACCACAGAATGTACGAGGGAATGTAAGCATGCGTGGAGGAAAATACTTCTGTGTCCCTATTTGAGGCCTGTGTAGCGTAGTCCACCGTACTTACATTTGTATCCTGCTAACAGGAAACCGGGGGCGAGGAGTGTTCAGAAACAGGCAAAATATACTGATACGGGGGTGCTTTGTGATCATCACACAAAGGGGTGTTCTTCACATTGTTGTGCAGGCACACATAATAAAATATGCAATACTAATAATTGTTTTGTATTCCCTGCTTTAGTGTAGGTCTGTAAATACAGCAGCCGTCCACTGAAACAGTCGAGAGGAAGCGGGATGTTATATAAAGCATACGTTAGCTAATTACTTAATTTGTCAGTTACACCCAAGGCTGTCTGGCTGATTCAGGGACCATCACTTCTGAGATCTTGCTTTCCAGTGAAACGTGACATTATATGTCGTGGCATAATACCTCCGTGTTTTCGCTAAACTGTTTCACATCAACACAATGTATCCCCCCCAAGTGTAATTAAAATGTAATTAAATATAGTACTAAATGTAATCCCTGGTATTAAGGAATAAGTATACCAAAACATGGAGTCCACAGCCTGTTCTGCATGAGAAGGCTGTGAATCACTATATCTGTGTAGATGTAGTTCTGTTGTATTATTTAAATGTGAAATAGCACAGCAGGGAAATGGAATAAAGTGCATTGTATTTCTTTTATAATGGTATGGTAAAACAATGGGAATGAACAGCTTTTGAAGATAAATGAACAGAACAGTAAAATTATTTAGATAGCAAAACACACAGTTTTATGTCTGAACTTGTTAGATGCATTTATTGACAACAGAATGAAGATAGAGTTGTCATGAAATGACATGCAAACATTTTTTTTTTTAGAGAAAGGATTGTTTAAATATTGAAAGCAGCCATCAGTACACAGCAGAGCTCTTGTACCAAGGACTCTGTTTAACCAAAACCAGAGCACACTGGGAGGGGGTGGGGGCTGGACCAGATTGACCTTTATTACCTGATAATAAATGTTAGAGAAGAGTGTTAAAGATCAAGGCCTGTTTCTGTTGTCACAATGCAGTTATGATAGCTGGATCCTTTCTATTCTTATGGATTAAGCAAGTAGAATCCTATGGTGGTGTGTTTTGAGGGAGATTTTAAGAGCCATTAAATGTGGTCTTACTGCCTGTGAGTTCTTGAGACATCTGTGGAACCTGACAGTTTGGACTTGTAGGAGTACCTACCATCTGTTTTCTGCCTTTATTCTAATATAAACGAAGCTGTAAGAAATGAGCAAGAGAGTTTGACTGTACTCTTAAAATAATTTTATGGTTTATTTTATGTGGGATGATGTTTTTTTTCATTGTTGTTTTTCTAATTACTATCCAATCACTTACCCTCATTGTTTAACTGAAGAAAAATCTCAGATACAAATAAATAAAACACTTGCAGCCCTGATTTAGAGAAGAGTGGGTGTCAATCAGGTGTTCCTAAAAGGGAAAGTGAGTGGAAGAATGAGGAGAGGTTGAAAGAGTGCACAGGACAAGACCATGTCTCCATCAGGATGGAACATACAGACCGCCAGCAAAGCTTTCTCACTGGCAACACGTCAGCGACACACATCAGTTTAAAGAACTGAGCTGGAATAATTTCTTAAGTACATAAAATAAAAATGCCCTCCAGCAAAATTTGTTGAAGAGATCAGACAGATGACTAGAGGGCTGCTGCAGTGAAATCATTAAAAGTGACACCTTTTGTACAGTACATCAGAAAATAAATTCTGCATTTTTTCAGGGTTGGACAAGGAAGAGTGCCAACTTGAATGAAAAGGGAAAGAAAGAAAACATCTATCCCTCCAATAGAAAAGTGACCTCCTATGATACAGGCTGCTCTTTTCACAATTTAGGCGTGTTTGTAGGAATATTTTTAGATGCAAGATGATGCATTGCAAGGAATTCAGCTCTTAGACTAGAACCTTAAGTCTCCATAGGGAGAGGGGGCGTCCTCTGTCATTTCTGTAAACACTACAAGACTGCAAGTGTGACATACTGTGACATGAAACCAAACTAGTAAACAGAGGAGGAACAAACCAAAATAAATAAATAAGTAAATAAAATAGCGGTATGTCCAAGTGTTGTATTTTTACTGACAGGTGAACCAGTGCTCAGAATAGGGATAAAGCTCCTTTCATCTCCCTGGAGGGAGTCGTGAATTTAGACAAGTCACAGGTATGAAAATACATAATAGTCACAGGTGTGCCACCTTTCACCACAGCACAGGTCTGCCCACACTGATATCACCATGCAGTCAGAACAGGGTGTCAGGTAAGCGGGACATGGCAGAGATCTGTAAAAGGAAGCTGATGGCCAGTGTGGATGATTGGCTGACAGAACCAGGAGAGAGTGGGAGGTGTGTGTGTGGGGGGGTGGATGTTGGGCTGCGAGGAAGGGGCATCCAGGGAACGGCTGCTATCGCAGTGGTGTTGACAGCACTTGACTGCTGGAGGGTGGCTGGAAATAAGGGCAGCTGTCCCTGGCTGTCAGGCCTGGGATTGATCTGTTATCTCTTCCTGCAATTTATTTCTCCTCTGGTTTATTATAGCAGGTTTGTGTGTGGTACTCTGTGTGCTTGTGTGGTCTGTGTGTGTATGTATGTGTGTGTGCGTGTGTGTGTGTGTGTGTGTGTGTGTGTGTGTGTGCGTGTGCGTGCGTGCATTGTGTGAAAGCAGGGTTGGACTTCCTCATAGACTCCTGGAGTTAGCTGACACAATCTGTTCGGACCTGTGGTTGTTAGGTCCCCTTGTACAGGTAGATTGAAGAGAGCCTTTTGACATATAGTTTGGTTCTTGGTTGCACAGTAATTCCTGCTGCTCAGTAAAGGCAGGCATGTGAGCCCAGCACAGGGTCAGCCCAGCGGCAGCTGATGTTAAGACATACAATAATGGGTTCAAGTCAGCTGGGCAGGGGAGGGCATCTGTGAAATTAAACTTGCTGGGCAATGCCAGGTTTGCATCACTAACTGACAAAGCATTTACCTCAGTAGACCTGAAAAATTTCATACATCTATGTGTGTTCTGGAAAGTTCCCAAAAGACTATGGTTCTGCTGGCCCTGCTCCAGCATGCATTAAAGTAATGAAAAGTCCAAACTGTGGACTTAAGTGTCAAATTTTTTCTTCCTGTTTAATTTTGGCCCTGGAACACTGAAGTATTTCTTTTTTTCACTAGGGCAATATCTTAAGTACAGTGCCACTTAAAAGTGCTGCAGAACCCATGAGATGGATGAAAGCCCTTATAAATTGCATTAGTGAAAAAGCAAGGCAGGGGCTTCGCCAGACGTAATCTGAGCTGAGAGGGTCACACAACATCATATGCGCGTATTTATGGAGGCTGAACAGCGACATCCATTCTTCACATGGATTAGAAGTAGCTAAGGCCCTCTCCAACCGAAGGAGCCGCAAACCACAATGAGACACGGAGCAGTTTTTATTTGGAATGTATGTGTCTGTCTCCTTATAATGGTGGCAATGTAATGCATTACTGGCATTTGGCCATTAATATAGATCGCATGGTTTGCGTAGCTATCGGGAGGATGTGCTTAAAAAAAGTATTTTCAAGATGTTTTGCTCAAGCGCAATTAGCAGAGCTCCTTTTACATGCTCGTCTTGCTATACTTCAAAGCACACAGCAGAACTAAAACACTTTTAGTGCTACATCACAAAACATCTCAAAACTGCTTGCCAGTTGGATTCTATAAGTAGTGTGGAATTATGTAAACAGCATCACATCTCAGCCATCTTATAGCTCTTTGATAAACAAATGAGAAGAAAATGTAATAAATAATAAGGTATCAGGTTTTTAATAGGGAATGTTCACACAAGAGGTGACTTTTTAAATCCCTTGTTCACTCAGTGTTGTCACTGGTACCGCCACTGGCTACTGGCAAGACTTCAGTTATGAATGTTTTTGAAAACATAGTAGGAAACAGAGGTCCAGCAACTAACAATGCACTGTTAATTTATCTTAAAATAGTAAATCTAATTTGAGGTGAGATGTCTGCGGATGCTGCTGTTTTTCAAGGACTGAGCCTTGTTGCTGTACTCCTCTTTTCAGTTGGAGAAGATGAAGCCTTCTGACTGCTCAGACTGCAGTAGACTTGTGCCCTGCTTGGTATAGGGGCCAGGGGGCAGGCCAACCGTAAGCCTGTAGAGGATCAGCAAGTGAAAAATGAATGAAAATAAGTACTGTAGTTAAATCTGTGCAAAGAACAATGGCTTTATACACAAAAAATTATGGTTTCCTCAGGATCATATCTAAACCATATAAATGAGCATAGATGCTTGTATCTGGAGTGCTCCCTTTCTATGGCATGATCTTGACCAGCAGATTGTGCCTTCAAACTATTAAAATGTTAAAACAGATACCTGACACATATATTGATGTCATGCAGCAGGGGAAAACTAGTGGTGTTCTTCTCTGAGGGCAACCTAACCCTTAAAAAACACATAAATGCTCCATATCTGATACATCCAACAATACATTTTCAGCAGTGTGTATCCAGAATCGCATGTCCAGCACTGCATTAAATAACTTTCCAGGCACTCGTGCTGCCTGGACCATTGGAGCCTGCAGCAGAGTCTGCTCCCTGGACTGCTGTTTCAGAGACATTCCTTAGAGTGTTTGCTTCTGATGTAAAAGCTCCAGTTACCAGTAATTACAGTACAAACGTGCAGACATCTGTGGGACTTTTAAAGCAGAAGGAAGGCTATTGCACGCATGTGTGTAAAAAAGCAGAATTTAACAGAACTACAATGAATATGCGGTTCCATAAAAAGAACATGCAGTCTGGAGGAAAAAAAAGGTTATTTCTGCTTTGTAAGGCTGCCACTGTCTGATAGATCTTAATTTACTCCTTCTGTCTCACAGTTATATTGCCAGTCACGAATAGCGGCCAACACACACTGACTCACAGTAATCATACAATGATGCAATGAGAGAAGGTATTTACACTCCTCTTTATTGTGATCACTTTCACTGTTATTGTATCTTTTTGCTCTACATTTATATCTTCACTCACCACCCTTGGATCTGTTTCCCAAAAGCTTTGTAGCACTTCACAGCTTGTAAACGCCACTGAGTTTCAGAAAGCTTCCGGTGATCACAGTGCCACACTGTGACTGTGACTTGCTCAGTTACTAACCCTTTGGGCTGAGAAATCAGTCAGCACAGTACTTAAATCAGTCAAAATTTGCTCTGAATTTTTATTAACAGGTTGAAAAATGTTCTTCAAAAGAAAAAGTTAAGACAAAATAGTTACACATAAAAAGTAAGTTTGTAATATTAATATTTAATACAGAAATTGGACATTAGATTAATGCAGAACCTGGGTTTTCAACCTGTGGGACGCGTCCCACACGTGGGACATTTCCCAATTTTCTGTGGGACGCGAGAAGTGCTCAAGTCCCTCACAGTTTTTCTGGATTATTGGCCAGTGGCCAGTGTGTATGCTCCATGTCCATTTCTAACATCCATCCGCGCTGGCTTTCTTGTCAAACCACCAATATATCGCAGACTGAACCCGACATTCCGGTTCTTGTGAGTGCAAGGCAGGTGCAGCCATCGCACTGATGATGTTCAGACTACGCGGAGTTGTACGTACATCATACAGTGCATTCCAACTATGCTGCATTGTAAATGTATGGCGAAGTTATGATGGTTTCATGAATAACAGTCAATAATTTTATCAAAATGTGGTTTTCACTAGACGCGTCAATTTGTTGCTTTGCATGGATCATGTGGGACGCCGGTAAATCATGATTGGTTAATTTGGGACATGGGTTAAAAAAGGTTGAAAACCAAGGATGTAGAACTAGGTAGGGAAATCAAGATAGGAGTTTTAAAAATGTCTTATGTTGACATTCAGTCAGTTCGTGTGTGTCATAGCTGAAAATGTTACACAACATAGGAGCATTAACCCTCATACACACACACACACACACACACTCACACACCAGAGTAAGAATCAAGTCATCAAACTCCTGTCTTAGAGGACAACCTCTGGAGTAAACTCGTGCATATAAAGGGGACACAAGTAAAGTGAGCACACACGGGGCCCAAGAGATGATGGAAGCCCAACCTCCCTGGCGGTGTGGTGTGAGGTGGCAACGCTACCCACAGAGCCACCCACCAGAAATACCACACAGTAAGAAATATAACCGAAAAGAGTGCGCGACACATTTTCATTAAAGCTGGACATGTAAATTAATGGCACTCTTGTGACACATCTATTATACTGCCTGTGAAACGCTCCGTCTTGGTGTGCCGTTGGTTTCACTCTGGTGCCCTGCTACGGCCTCCGTGTGCATGTGCCCAAAACAAGCTCGTTTCAGGCCCCCGGAGAGAGTGTGTTGGGAATCGAGTGGGGGGTGGGGGGGCGCTTATTGATGGAGTGGACTGCACTAATGTTTTAAGCCTTCTGGGTGGCCATCTGTGTGCATTTTTCCAGTGTCATCCCTGCTCTGTTTAAGTAGCTGCAATGGCTTCTTGAGGCAGAGTGGAGATAATACTGTCTATTTATCATGCAGGAATTCAATTTCAGACCTGCGGTCGTCCTCATAAAAGAGTTACCAATCCATATATCAACCATTTAGTTGTCCGATTTCATGAGCGGGAAATCATTTGTATGCATTTTATTTATTTACTGGGAAAGGTTGTGGGGGGCGGGGTCACCAGGGGGCCTGAGAATTTGGCCTTGTGGAATGTGTGGATAAAATAAGATTTGAACACATTATCTAGTTAGAAAACAGGGCAGAAAAAGAGTGTGAAACAAAGACTAACGCATCATACTTTATAGAGGAAAGTAATAATTTTGGGAATTACTTGTATTTCTGTTTTGTAGAAGGTAAAGGTATAAATAATTTCTGAAAACGTTAGAACAAATATAGAAATTGTATACAATATACTGTAAATACTGTGTTAGTCAATGCTGGTAGGAATTTAAAATTAAATTAAATACTTTCTATACTAGAAAACCAGATTTTCATATTTAACAAGGGGACACAATCTACATGGAAGCTACCACTAGAAACAGTTCTTGATCAAAGAAATGGTTTGATATTCTATTTGGACGCTGCTGCCATCTTTTAAAAACACGAAGCCCTGCACAGGTTAGTGGCGCTGGTTTATTTCGTTCACACCCGTCTGTTCTACGCTTCCGTTAATAACAAAAGACGCATTTCTCCTTTCCCGTCACAATCGAAGCGCCGCAAGGCATCTCATTTCTACCTTCTCACTTCCCTTCTTTGCCTCCGTCCTCCCGCTGTCCGACACGTCTCCTCGCTTCCCCCGCAGCAGTCTGAAAAGCAGTCTGCGCGACGCGTAACAGGTCCGAGCTGTGTCCGGCCAATTACAGGCATGTACATGACAAAGGGAGCTGCTCGGCACCTCTCGGGGTACGCACGTGGGTGCCGTTTTGACAGACGGCTATGAAAAGGAAGACAACGTGGACTCATTCTGTGCTAGTTTGATATTAGGATATATTTAAGTAACTGACATGAGCAGAAGAAAAAGTAACTTCCTAGCCTTTGGGCCCGTATTGTCTCAGTAGCGTAAGCGCAGTGGCTAATCACTTTATAAAGGGAAAAGTCCTCTTTGGGTGGCCGTCAATATCCATTTCAGACGTTTACTGAGTGCACGCTACTGTTGGTGGCGTGCTTCGAGTCTTGTGTAAAAGTGTGCTTGTGTGTCTATGAGTGCGTAAGGGTGTCTGGCAGTAAATAACATGGACGTAAATATTTAGCAGCCTATTAAGTGGTACACGTCAGTATTGAAACATAGCAATTAATGTGTTGAATTTTTTTAGTAATTTTGTTGTCTTTGTTCCAGGGTAAAATGAACAGTTAATGTTGTGTTTTAAGATTTTCCCATGTCCTGTTTTAGTTGCTATGCGTTCATATGAACACCTGTCCTCGTGACATATTCATTAGCTGCCAGAGCATGTTTTTTTTTCTGTGCAGAATGAACAGCTTATTAATCAAATGTTTGTCATTAAGAACTTTTTTTTTTTACTGTTGTTTGGGTTTTTTAATGAGCATCTGTTTCAACACGGTGACATGTTGGCTGACCTCACTGCCAGTGCGCTCACCAATGATAGATTAAGGTGCTAGGACTCCCAAAACAATGTGTGTGTTCAGCCCCCACCCCGCCCCCAGCAGCATGGGGGAGGTTACATGGGAGAAGCACATGTTAGGTACCTTCTGCTTTCTGCTGGGAAAGAAAGGCGTGCAGACAGCTAAGACATGATACAGCGCACCCCAGGAGCTGCTCTCCTCACACAACAGCCAAACCGCATCAGTGCTAATAATAGCTGATGACCTGGTGCCTGCGGACCACACTGTGGTTGGGAGGCGAAGCCACTGTGGGGGGGGGACACCCTGCCACTCGCCCCGGGGACCCGCCCATATGTGTTTGGGAGGTTCCAGCCAGCCAGCTCCCAGCGTGAGGCATGGTCAAGGTCGTCTGCCTCAAATCTGTTTCACGCACATTGGATTGTAATTATTTGTGCCATGTTTAAATCCCCCCCGCCCCACACGCGCGTTCACACACACACACACACAAACGCACATGTACACACACACATACACACTCGCGCGCACACACGCACACACACACACCCCCGCCCTTTTTACCTGGTTGATAAAGAATTCTGCTGCCAGTGTGACTTTGAGAAAGCCGAACAGTTGATAACATGCCGACTGGCAATCACAGAATATTAGCGGTCATGTCCAAGAACAATGGCCCTTATAACCCAACCTGTTTCTCAATTCTGGATCATTACAAATGACAAACAATGTACTCTGTATTCATTTTACATCATTTGATCCAAACTCAGATATCAGCTTATATTGGAAAAATATTAATGTATGGGTAAATACAGTGATTTACAAACAAATACTATCCAGGCAATTGCCACTGTTATCCTGTTGGTCACTTTATATTGTTGGTAAGTCTAAACATGCGAAGGCCAGCATGAGGGAGGGTCAACCCCCAGCACAGCTCTAGTGAATGTGACACATCTCTATAGCTGGGGTCCAGGATGGGTCATCCCTGTAGCTGCTCATAAGCATTGCCTGTTGAGATAGCTGATGGTTGAGACTGCTGATGGGTGAGATAGCTGATGGGTGATATTGCTGATGGGTGAGGCAGAAGATTTGTGAGACACCTGATAGGTGAGACGGCTGATGGGTGAGACGGCTGATGGGTGAGACGGCTGATGGGTGAGACTGCTGAGCGCCCCCCACCCCCTGCTCTGGAGTGGTGCCCTCAATAAATGGGTGAAGTCAGGTAGGTATTGCTGTCTTTGGAAGTGCATCACCACCCTGAGTGCAAGAAGACATGAGTGACTAAAAGCATGTGTGTCAGAGGAAGTGCAAGCAGGCGGGTGTTGGAGAGCAATGTACCTTTCTGGCCTGGTGGCTCTATGAGTAGAATATCAGACTGGGTTATGGAAGTCTCTTGTTTCAAATCCTAGCCCAGCTACCATGCGTGTCCTTGAACAAGACACTCAAATGCTAGCTCCCTGGGCACCACATGTGACTGCCCACTGTCCCCCCCCCCTCCCAGGGGGGATGGGTTAAATGCAGAGAACAGATTTCATTGTAACATATATATGTAGTCAATGCAATAAAAAGCTGCTGTTATTTCTTTTTCTACCTATGATTATTGGCAGTTCCACTTTGGAATCTTGTGACTGACACTGAACCTTTGTAAACCTTAGACTCCCTTCTCATTAAAAATACATAAAAATACAGAAATTTTAAAAAGCAAATTAAGTTGCAGACATAAAAATATCTAAAGCTAAAACAAGGCATATGTACAATCTTCTCGTCTAACAGATGCTGAGTTTTGGGTCGTGCTAATAGAGGTTTTCAGTCACAGTGGGTTCCGTTTTAAATAGTATGAATAAATTAACACAATTGGAATACTCAACAAGGAAATCTAATGGAGAAGATACCATTTTTGGAAGGGTTCTTACAGTTGTCAGTAACAGGTAATGACAATCAGTCTGCAATGATAAAATATGTCAAAGTAACAAAAAAAAACTTCCTGATGAAGACAGCTAAAGATGCTGGTGGTAGACATCCACTGCAAAGGGCGCTATTTTCTTGTTGAGAACCTTATTATTTTAACCATATTGTGTATGATGATTTACCTCAGTGACAATTCAAATTAGCTTCTGAATTAAGTTTTTTCAAGAAAGAGACAGTAAGGGCGGAATACAAAAAAGGATGTAAACTCATTCATTTAACAAGCCACTTATTCTGTGTAATGTCACAGGTGACCTGGAGCGTAGGGAACACCCTGGACAGGGTGCCGATCCATTACATGGCATAATCTCACACACTGTGGGAAATTTGGAAACACCAATAATCTAGCTATGCATGGCTTTGGACAAGAGAAGGAAACCAGAGTGTTCTGAGAAAATCACCAAAGCACAGGGAGAATAGCCCAGCCCGATGCACTTGAGTTGTAGGTGAGATTTAAACTCCCAACCCAAGAAGTGTGAGACAGCAGTGCTAATTACAAAGCCATCACGCCCCCCCCCCCAGCATGAGAATGGAAGTTGTCAAACTGAATTGGATTTAATCATGTGATCTGAAGAGTTAGGTTAAACTGTAAAAGTTAGATTAAATTGTAAAAATTGACTTGATAAGACTGTGGTGGGTTGGTGCCCCGCCCTGGGTGCCCCCTGCCCTGCGCCCTATGTGCTCTGGGATGGGCTCCAGGCTTCCCCGTGACCCTCACCAGGAATAAGCGGTTCAGATAATGGATGGATGGATGGATGGATGGACTTGATAAGAAATTGCAGAAGCAAATTTCATGTGTTAAGTAGTTGAGGCTCGTTTTGAACCTCATACAGACCATCACAAGAGGACCATGTGCACATACCCCAATGGTTACTGGATTGTAATTGATTTTTTTTTTTTGTCCTGAGAAAGAAGTCAAGGCCTGAAAACATCCATGCGGAACTTTCATATTCCCACACCAGTTTCAGGGTTACCTCCTCAAAATGTGTGGCAATATGTCGATTCTTAGTCATTTACGTGGAGCTGTCTGAAAGTTGAATCATGTCAACTGGACTTCTTTCATCGTTATAGGCTGGAGAAGCTACTTGGATGAGTAGTGAAACGTTCTTATCAAGATGAAAGAAGTTCCAGACATCCTCACAGAAAGAGAAAATTCAAAAAGCCTGGCCAAGGGTCAACTTTTTCAAAACATTGTATTCATTTTATGAGGCAGTTAATTGGAACCATGAAACAGGCATCAAGGTGGTCTTGTTTGTTTCTCTGAATACTGCTTTTGTATATATTAATTTGTATCCATAATTAAGCATTGTTACATAGGCAATCACCTTGCCAAAATGTTGAGTTGTCTTAAAATAATGTTGCATTTCTTCTCTGAAATAACAAATGCTGTTTTTCAGAGAGCTTCTGTAGCTTCATTTAATCCCCTAAAACACAAATATGCTGCACATTGCAGCCCTTTTTTATCTCAGGGCACATCTCGCCCTTTCAGATCCTATTTGATTTTCCATTGCTCCTCAAGAACACGCTCTGCTCAATTTCTGTAGCCAAAGCCTTATAAGTAACGGCTGATAAGAAACAAATTCCTTCCTTGGTGAGGGGAGGGAGGTCAGAGGTGTGAATATGAAAGAGAACGTTATGATGAGCTCTTCTCTGCTGATGTCAGTTGAAAAATTGCCTCTTCCTCCTTCTCCTCCTCCTCCTCCTTCTCCACCAGCTCTTGCTTTCGTTTGCCTGAAAGCCACAGTGTCACAGGGTGCCCGTCACTCTTTAAATTGCCAGTGCTTGTGCCCTTCTCTGATCATTAACAGGACACTCCTGGGCACAGAATGTTGCTCCATCACACTCACTCTCAGGCCCCACTTGAATTCCTGAAATGTGTGGTGGAGATAAAGTTTAGCTCCACTTTTTCTCTCAAGTGACTTCATTAGCAGATTAGAGGTTTCCTCCCACTTTATATCTCCGACAGTTCTAAAATCCTCTATTATTAAATAGATTTACATAAAAAAATACGAAGGCAGTAAACAGCAGTGGGATCAGTGAAATGTCAGTCCTTTATATGATTAGATTACATTTGTGACATTTAAATGCCAGGTTTGGAGGGGGTTTCTTGGAATATTAATCAGTTAATTCAAATGAGGGATGGTTGACAAGCGAGCTTTAAATGGGGATGTCAAGGTATTTATTCTTTTGTGATGCTGATGATATTTGGGCACTAAACAAAAGTTTTATTATTATTCTTTTTTAATATCAGTAGTGCTTGGAAGCCCCAGAGATACATTCGTTTTATTCATTCCTTCATTTTCTATTCACTTATTCTGGTCAGGGTCATAGAGTGCCTGGACATTATCAATGGCAGTACAGGGTGCAAGGCAGGGGCAAAGGGCAAGGCATGCAAGGCAGGGGCAAAGGGCAAGGCAGGGGCAAAGGGCAAGGCATGCAAGGCAGGGGCAAAGGGCGGGCATGGCATGCAAGGCAGGGGCAAAGGGCAAGGCATGCAAGGCAGGGGCAAAGGGCGGGCAAGGCATGCAAGGCTGGAGCAACGGGCAAGGCATGCAAGGCAGAGGCAAAGGGCGGGCAAGGCATGCAAGGCAGGTGCAAAGGGCAAGGCATGCAAGGCAGGGGCAAAGGGCGGGCAAGGCATGCAAGGCAGGGGCAAAGGGCGGGCAAAGCATGCAAGGCAGGGGCAAAGGGCAAGGCAGGGGCAAAGGGCAAGGCGTGCAAGGCAGGGGCAAAGGGCAAGGCATGCTACGTGAGGTACAAACCTGTCACAAGGCTAATTTTTCACTACTGGCTCCTCTATGAATCTCAGTTTATTGCACTGGAAAGTGCCATGCAAAAATAACATAAACACAGATTTTACAGAGGAAGGATTTAAGAAGTAACCTTTCTATTTTTCAATGTTTTGATCATCAGTGTTAAACAACATGTGTGTGTTTTGTGTGTTTGTACCTTGCGATGGGTTCGAGCCCTGTCCACTGTGTTCCCTACCCTGCTCCCTGTTCTGCCTGGACTAGGCTGCTGGGGTCCTGTGACTACAATATGTGGCATATGAGGTGTGCGTGTGTAAGACTGAACAGTTCATTATCACCTTAGACTTGTGTTCTCAGGTCAGTGCTGGGTGCTCCTGTTCTAGGCAGCATTATGTACACCATTTCAAGTGATGCTGAAAATTCTGTACATTGTATAGTAATAACAAAGATGTTGACAGGCATTACAATAAAATAGCCCCCTTTTTCCATGCAGTGAAAGAAAAAACAAATCAGAGAGAAGACTTAGAAAGTGCAAAGAACCAAGAGCTGGTTGAAAAATATGCTCTTGTGTCTTTTTTGTTATTTGCTACTGATCTAAGGGCAGATAATTAGAGTGTGAAGCCAGACCTATTTCTGTTCTCTATGCATTCATCACTCAGCCAAAAAAAAAAAAATTGGTTTGGCTCCTGCACTTGTTTGTTATACTGTTTTCTTGTACATGCTACTCTGTAACTGTGATTAAAAAAGGCCTTATCTATCATTAAGGTCAGTTATAAAAATGATAAGGCAGTTGCAAATCTAACTACTGGTACTGGTAATCCCCACTCAAAATAACCAACAATGAAGCATAAAGGCAAGGAATATATTTGCATGCAGAATGGCTGTCTTGAATAACAAAATAATTACTATGTAAACAGAGACCGGCACATTTGGATTTCTGAGGTCTTAATTAGAATGCATTAGAATGTAGACCTTTAGATTCATATAATTGAATGGATAAAGAGTGCATGCCAGGGACCAAATCTGCCTCTTGCTGACTCTGTCTCCTAGCTATTAAATTTCTTCCCATTATGCAGATAGATTGATTATAACTGCCTGCAGGTATTGTATGTGCTATATATGTATGTATTACCCTTTCAGATTTTTTTTTTGTTTGTTTTTTTTTTCTCTTTTTTTTCATTTGCTATTTTTCATAAGGCTTTTATTTGTTTGTGTGCTTCTCCGTGCCTAATCATTTAAGGAGCATCAAGAGATTTACTCTTTGCTTGTAATCTCCAAACGTGCATTCTATCTGTATTTTGCCAGATGCTTGCTGTTAAGATTAAGTGGTGGCTCCTCTACGAGGCATGCTTAAGAACTGAAATTCTAGCAACTAATGACAGTATTGATTGTAGTTGCGATTTCCTGTACTCAAGCTAACATCAGTGGGATAAAGGACTGATCTGCTAGTACCTGTATAACATTTCAAAATAATGAAACTGTCCATTGGCATATGAGCATCTGCAGGATGCCTTGCATTTACAAGATATCAGAAAGAGTTCAGAGCTGAAAGTGGGGAAATATTTTCATCCTCCGAACCTGCAGCTATGAGAGATGTGTAACATTCGATCTGCGTTACACTTACGTAAAAGCCACTTATGCTGGCTACAGCGTCGTGCCTGATGTGTTTATATTCATAATGTATTCTCGTGTGCTCCTGGGTATGGCAGCTACTCAAAGCTGCAGTGTTTTGGTCAGGAGTCTGGTTAATTTCCAAGGCTACCTGCTGTGTTTGGCTCTGGAGGGTTTCAATGGATCAGTCTGTTCATCTTGACCGCTTAAAGCTGGCATATGTAAATTTACTAATAACAGGAAGGCCATCATCTAAAGGGAATGTCCCAGATAAATGCCACTGCTGTGGAGACAGCCAAAGACAAAGGACATATTCCTGAAACTTCCTGTACACAACACATAAACAGATGGCATACTGGGTCGTAATTGGTACATCCCATCACCTCTGGTTGTCATTCATCATGCCTGTTAATAACCATCACCTATAAATGGAGCTTCTAGTTTTTTCTTCCATTGATTTGGCTTTTCCTCTGACTTTGAACTTTGCATAAAATTAAAAGATGTAGGGACTGACAGCAAAGGCTATTGGTAATTTTCTGCTTATCCACTTGTGATGTTGTTGCAAACGCTTTTTGAAAACCTTTACAGCCAAACACTTTGCATAATGTGGTACGGTATAATTTATCTGAGCTACAATAAATTCAATATTATGTAGGCTTAAATTGCATGCTATTTTATATCAGATATTATATAGTATTTTTTATCAAACATTTCTTCCTAAACTATGTTTTGCTTCACAAAATGTCAGTAGTTTCATAAAATGTGATATTAGTCTTCATTTATTTTCTTCTTCCTAAAAGAAGAAGGAAATTGCTAACCTTTGCCCTGGGTCAATGCTTTATCTGAGCAATTATTTGGACAGGCGATTGATGAATCAAGCAATCATATGCTTCCCCACGGATTTTGCAGGACAGTCGATCAATTTTGCGCCCGCTGGACAGATATCATTAAGCTGCAGGAAGTTTCAATGACAGTCCCTGTTGGACTGTACAGCCTGTCCTGGGAGATAGATATATATTTCACCTAGGAATGGGCTGTTAACTTTACTAAAATTAAGATACAAAGACTGTTTTATCACTACCCTGAGTGTAGGTGTAGTAGAAGGGGAGGGGAGATTACCCAAGGTTCCTTTCAGCACACAGATAAAATTTCAGGTATTTTTATATTTCAAAATAAATGCTGCATCAGAGCTTGGTCATTGGTTTTATGAAAGGTTACAGAATTGTCAGAAAATTGCAATAATTCCTCCAGTTTGACCATGGAGTGAAGCCAGGCTAAAGATAATCTCCTTTACTTTATGGCAAAGGGCATCTTTGAGTTTGATATCTGATATCTATTGACCTTTGTCTCCTAGTTTTGTCACCTCTGAATGGCTGTTGAGGTCTGCAGAGCCATATCACTACTAGCGATGCTGTTTCCTCAACAAATGCAATTCACCACGGCACACCTGCCCTGCCAGGGTTCTCACTGGCCTTTCCAGCTTGCATGTGAACTGCATTTGAACAAGCCGTTTGCAATGCACCCGTCCTTGCGAAAGGCTACCTTGTTGTATCTTCTGAAATGGAGCTCGAGGAAATCTTGAGATGCTTTCTAAATGCCAATAATTCATGTGCTTCCGTTGGTGAGTTTTTGGAATATGTGATAATCGATTATAATCAGCACATGAATTCTTTTGGATTTCTTGGTGGGAAACCTGTGAATAGAAAGGATGGTGGCCAGGAGTTAGAGTGATAAATAAGCACCGTGTTGCTCCTCACAATGACGCAGATGGCTTTATCAGTGTCTGTTTCATTACCCAAACTGTGTCATTGTCCATTGTTGCATATTTCTCAACAATGACGAAACAGCCTTTTCATGGCCTACACCTCCCTATGAAACAGTAAGAGGATGACTTGAAATGGACTCTCTTGAAGAATTCTCTGCCAACGTTCCTCCTCATAACTGCATGGCATGACTCATTGCTTTTATCTTTGTGCAATTTCCTCCCATTTAATGCATCCCCGGGTGTGGGTTGCCAGCTCTTAAAACTGGCGTGGCACGGAATCAGCAACGGCAGGCGATTTCAACTCAGCCGCTCTCTCATAGTGCAGCTGGGGAGGGGGAGGTCTGGGCCTTCTTTTGATCTTCAGTGGACTGTTACACGCCTCGCTTGTGGCACAGCACCATGGTTTGACCTCTGACCTTTACCTCGGGTGTACGAGGCATGTGAGGCCCAAGGAAAATGGCAGCATTTCTTTGTGTCTGACTCTCCTCTATGTGATGTCTCGTGTTTCACTCTTGTCAGGGGAGGGTGAGGTGTCTTTGTGTGTGTGTGTGTGTGTGTGTGTGTGTGTGTGTGTGTGTGTGTGTGTGTGTGTGTACGTTTGTGTGCAGGGGTCCATCTGGAATGTTGTTTGACCTCATGAGTCTGGGCCATTCAATTTGGACCCTAGACTATAGTATTAGCATATTTGATGAGAAAGGAGCTGTTATTCAGCCATGTGCTTACACACACTGTCTCCATTCTCTTTTGGAATACATTTAGCTCCAACTGTTTGTCTGGCCAGAAATATCAGTCTTGCTTCATAGTATTCACAGTTATCAAAATATTTATTGTACAGGCAGTGGCCCTGTTTACAAATATTTAAAATACATCCTTCTATATCTCATAACCAATTGATCTGTTGTTGAGACTAATAACCTGTTTTATTTATTTTACTAATGGCTAACCCAAACAACAATATAACAGTATTTTCTCGTTTTTATGAAGGGGGTCATTTCAGCAGTAGGCCATTATCTCATGATGAAAGGAAAACACAAATGGTTTAACTACAGTTTCACACTGTAATTATCCTCGGTGCTATTTGACCTCTGTCTTGGTATTTACAGCACCTTATGTAGCAAGGCAAGCCCTTTGAAAATGATACTCTATGAAATACATATATGGAGGTGTGGGTAAGTACACTGAGATTTTACAGTGCTGTGGAATTGCTCTTAGATTCACTTTCCTTTCTTCTGTTTTTTTTTTTCTTATCACCTTTGCAGTCATGTCAATGAGATTAAGGAAATCAATTAGATATTGGATATTGATAGAGTGGGTGCCAGAAGCACTTAGCAAATCATTTCTGCTGTGATGACAGCAAAAATAGATTTCTGTAGTCTGAGCTTCTCTGCCTTCCACCAGAGAATTTAATCTGATCTAGATATTTGGGGGTCCTGTTGTTCAGGCAGTTAATTATTCTGCATTTATCAAATGAATGTATTAAATATTTTATAAAGTTAATTGCATGCCAGGCTACTCATTTCTAATGTCTCTATGACTCATGGTGGAAGTTGGAAACAGAGCAAGTTTAGTCAAACCAACGTTCTCTGATTCTGTTTTACACACTGCATGTGTGCATCATGGCTTCTGCATAACAGCACAGCAGACTACTTTCTTGCTTGGTGCTCTGCCCTGATTTTTGAGTTTATTGTGATTGTTTTCATTTATGAATTATTGTAGATTCCTATTTAAACTTGGGGCTTTCCTTGGTTTATTGCTGAGGCTGTTCTTTTTCTTTGTTCTGGGCTTTTTGGTTCTAGTCTTTTTGGGTGTATTGTCAGTCATTTGGAAACTGTGACTATGTGTAATAGGTCAGGCACCATTACCTTGAGAAAACTCAGCTACTCCAAGACAGAAAGATTTTTTACAGGTGTATGAAGCATTCTGTTCAAACAACTTTCAACATTATGACCTACAACAATTACAGCGTTAAGAGGAAGGCATAAACATTACATTGTGAATGTGTCCTTGCGTCCCCTGATCAGAAATACTTTGGTCCTTATTTAAGGTTCAGCCTTATCTGTTTGAAAGCACTGCATGGAGGTATTCGGGGGGGGGGGGGGGTTTTGCTGCAGTTAGTAGGGCCCTAATCTAGGGGTTTCACATGTTCA
>JABJVR010000034.1:1488138-1533772 GCA_025773905.1 Chitala chitala | reverse complement strand
ACACACACACACACACACACACACACACACACACACACACACACACACACACACACACACACATATATATATATAATTTCATTGTATGGCAAACTGTGGAGAAGAGGACAGTGGTATTGTTTTGCTGAGTTTTTCTTGCCTGTAGAACTGTTGACCTAATGTTTACTTGTTCTGTTCTTGGATCCAGAAAGCAGATGAGTTCAGCCACCATACAGCCCCTCCAGGAATATGCTCAGCACTTCATTAGTGGATTTCGGAGGTGCACGCGCTTTTTTTACCCTTTTTTATTAAAGTGCCTTCTCCACTGACAGGGAAATGCTGAGCGGTGCTCATTAAACATCGCTTATTTCCTTTGTATCTGCGGATGTTCGGTAAAATGTGTTAACGATGCCTTTGAGGGCCAGCTCACCGAGCCCCCGAGGTGGCGTGGGAAGGCCACGCTCTGCATGCCACTGAAGCGCCAAGTGAGCACAGGGCGCGGCCTTACATTGCCCGGGCTCCCTACATTTCCTGCATGTAGTCCGCTCTCATTTTTTCCGCGGTGGAACAGATCTATTAAGGAAACAGATGGGAAAACAGGGGGACCATCTTTTTAAACCTTCTGCTGCTCGCAATAATTGCTGAGAAAACAGTGATGAACTCCAAGATAAACAGAGACAGAACGACACTCAGGTATGTGCAGAACCACAAAAAAAACAACCTTATTGTATAGGCTTCAAAATGGCTGTCATCCACCAATCATCCATCAACGTGCGTGGGGCTGGAAAGGCTGTGATGTCACACCAGTTGTTCTGGATGTGAGATTAACAGAGGATCATGACTGTAGAATTGCAAACAGCCAAGCAGCTTGAGTAATCAAAGTGGGGAAAAATAAGGGTCCTTAGAGGTGGAAATGTGGCAGGGAGAGTGAAGGGTGCAGTCACTGGATAAGTCCACCGTTTCACTTTGCATTTTGGTCACGCCGAATACCTGATCCATGAGCACCACAGTAGGTGTATGCGGACCCAAGCGTGACAAGGGGCTTGAAGCCAATCTGTGCCAGGACATTTTGCCAGTCAGTGACCTTTAGCATGTGTGAACATTAAGACTGGGACATTAAAGGTGAATTCACCTGAAGGAAGTGTTTGCATTCTGTGCACTGGGGGGCTCTGACTGTGAAACCCCCCTCATGTGCAACACTGTTCACACAAAACTAATAGCTTACTGTGTTCATAAGCCTGCTGGTATGTGAAAATGTATTGAAAACATACAGTTTAAAACTTTTAAATAAATGAATAGTAGTGGTGAAGTAGCCGTATATCCATCTTCCAACAACTTTTCCTGCACACAGGACCGTAGGGACAGTAGCACATGGTGTTCAAAGTATGCATATCAAATATAAAATGTGATATACAGTGCATAGCTTACACAATACATTTTGTACTGGTGTCTTATTAAGAATTTTGACAAATATTGACTAATTATAAAATGTTTGGCATTACTATGTATTTTTTGTTTCTTTGGCTATCTCATCTCCTTTTATGAATTTTTGATAAGAAAACTGCAGGTTTCCAGTGTATTGCATGGCAAACTAAGACACCGACTCATGTACCCAATCTGTTACACTTAGGTCAGTTATGGGGAACAAATTCACCTGAACCTTGTTTCTGGAGCACAGGGGGATTGTGGAGTACATAGAAAAAGTACAAACACAATGAAGCATGCACAGTTAACTGGGACTGGGATTGAACCACAGTCAGGAAGAGTTGAGGAAGTAACACTGTATATTGAACTACTTGCAATTGTTTTACATGGTAATTGCATTTTGCGAGCAGTTTGGTAGTTTTTCTATGGGGAAAAAACTGTTACCAAGCACAGATGCCTTTAGACATTGTGGTTCCCAGTTCATCATGGAAGTAGAGAAGCAGGGGCCATCCATTCGCTCAATTACTCAGGTGTGAGTCTAATTACACTGGGAAGGAGCGTGATCTTTCCCACCTCCCGCCTGTATAACCGCCATCACATGTAGTATCGACGGAGGCGTCGTGTGAAATTAAGTTTGGTGCAGCCAGCGGTGTGAGCCGTAGGGCAGAGCTTGGCGGCTTTCATTTCCTCCCAGCCTCGGTTAGGAGAGCGGGGCCCTGGAGACTCCACACTTTCTTCCCAATTAAGCGGTTTCGCGACCGGCGAGCCTGGGGCCTGCACGTCTCGCGTGGCCTTGAAACGATGTCTGCTGCCCTTCCTTCAAGCTCATGCAACCACGTTCATTAGCCAGAGGCTACTCTTTACTAGCAGTGAAGTGGGGAGGAAGTGGCGTTCATGCCTCTATACATTATTGTCAGTGCTGCTTACACCTTGGACAATCAAAGATGAGCATGTATTTACAACACTTACTGTATTTTTAGACCACTTTTTAAATGTTTTGAAAATGTAATTTGTGACGTTGTCTCCTTACCTGTGTATGGTGTTTTGACCGATTCTTTTCTGTTTTTTCCTTTTCCAGATTAGTATATTGGAACGGCAGATTTTTGACTTCCTTGGCTACCAGTGGGCACCCATCCTCACGAACTTTGTACACATCATCACAGTCATTCTCGGCCTGTTTGGGACGATCCAGTTTAGACCACGATACATCACTGGGGTAAGGACAGGTTTCTGTTTTTACTGCACATTATAACAAACGAAAACTCATATCTGTGGTCTGAGTGTAAGAAAGCCAGGCAAGACAGAAAAGTTGTATTAGTAATTTATTCTTTAATTCATTTTCCAAGTGCTTATCCTGAACAGCATCCTGAGTAGCTTGGAGCCTTTCTCAGGCAGGACAGGGCAATAGGCAGGATACCCTCTGGACAGGGTTCCAACCCTTAAGAAGTTATATTAAGTTATATTAAGCCAAAATAAAAAATATAAGACATTGCTGTAGGACCAGTGAATGTAAAAGCCATTATGAAATAAGCAAAAAACAATTTTTAAAACATGTTATTTAAAGATCCAGCTAATCTGTAAAATCTGCTCCTTGAGAAAAGCGCAGGGGAGATGTATATACATGTAGTGCATGCACGTGTGGCCAGCTGCTAAGTGTGTGAAGATATTTCACTGATTTAGAAATGTCCTCGGTCACAGGGATAGAGAACCCCTTATGGACAGTGAGATAAAGCACGGCACCGTAGCACTTGCCGGGTAGACACAGAGAGGGGACACCAGACCCTAACACACGATGGCTGAACACATGATCTGCTAATGGCAAATGAGCAGCCCCCACCCCCAATATCCTCCCCCATTTAAATATGCTTCAGAAATACCAACAAGGCAGATGAATTCTCATTCTAATTTAAGGTGGCGCTTTCTCCAGTGTCTGGTGGCCAGCCAAAAGAGGTTCTGCCTCGTTGTGTAGATGGTTAATTTTATTTTTCTCTTGAAAAAGATTTGTTTTCAATACCTTCATCTGTGCTGGTACTCAGTTCAACATAAGGATAATTCTCATTTTCCCAGCTTTTGCCAATGCACAGATCTGTGAAGCTGAAGTGTTAGATAAAGAACTGTTAATTAATCACAAGAATATCCCACAGAGGGCTTTGAATGCCAAGGTATTATGCAAACTGAGCATTCTCAGATGTTAATGTTACACTAAATACATGATACTCATAAGATGAGTAAAACGCATTGCCTGATTAACCCTTTTTACACGTGTAATATAGTATGTGTATAATGTGACCATACACTTGAAGGGCATATTGCATGTATCAGCCTTCACACTGGTATCCGTACCAGTTCCATTGTCCAATTACAGTGTGGATCTCAATAAAGTCGTAATTCTTTCAAACTCCTATGATATTATGACAAAACAGCTTTATAACATCTGAAAAATTAATGGAAAAAAAAAATCACTATTTTGGTTAGTAGGGTCTATACAGAACAGGTATACTGTACATTTTTAACATGTTAAATTGTAGTAAATGTTGAAACAAATGTTTCCAACTTTAAAACTAATTTACCAATAAATTAATTTCTATCAATATCTCAAAAAAATAATTTATACTACAGAAAAATACTCTGTAAGACATCTATAATTGGATATACCAACTAGTGCTTTTCTAAACTTGTTTCAGTAGAAAAGGCTTGGAAATGTGAGAAACACGAAATAATGCAACAATAATGCAGGCAGTTTGAATGGTGGTGATTTTATGACATTTGCGTGATCTTACGACGTGTGCAATTTCTTTAGAAATGTGATAATTTTACGTTTCAACATTGTTTAGGCCTGACTACATAGTGGTCTCCCCTGTATAATGTAAAAATAACTGATTACTCTTCTGAACCAAGTGAGAAGAGACGGGAAATTTATGTGGTATTAAGCAGCCCTTGTCCAAAGTGTTCCTTACCAGAAGGTAACCAATGCGGAAAGGGACCATCAGACCATAAAGGCTGTGAAACTGATCAAAAACATTTGAGTGTTATTAAGGCATCAAGGTAATTTTAACACATGTTTATTGCTTGTTCGTTAACTATTTTTTGTAATGCAGTGATAATGCATCCAAGATGGTGTTCTTTCTACTCAGATATTGTCACGTCATACTGACCTGCATTAGACTGAAATCAGATTGTATCAAATTGTATTCTAGTTTGTATGTGTCAATCACATCAGCTAGATAAGCAGGTTGTACCTCTCATTGCTTTATAAATGATGAGGGAAATTTAAAGTCCATATTGAACTTCTCATGCAGTAAAAAAAATTGATTTTGAGAATTAATGTTCTTTAAATTTTTAAAGCTCACACTCCGTTTTGACCTTGTATGTTCAACTTTGTCTACAGTAACAAGGGTGATGTTAGTAGAGACAGTATGTAAAGCATTCGCTAGTCTGGTCTGCTGTACCTCTGACACTAAAGTAATCTCCATGCCTTTGCAATGGTTATATGCAGTAGAAACAGTATCTGAATGTCTTGATGTGCAACATTTTAGGCTCTTCCAGGTAACTGCTTGCTTTATGTAGTGTGTACGTATCTTGGCCTGCCAGTTATGAGTTTCTAATGAAAGTCAGCATCCTGTAGGCCATCTGAGAACCTCTTACTGAGTCCTGAACCTCCTTATCAGTAAAGAAGGGGTTCAAGAGGCACACATCTAACAGCTGACCCCCTTAAAAGCAACAAGACAATGTTTTTGATGAGTTTATAAAAGCAAACACTGAAACTCACCTGAGACAACGCATTGGAGCTGAAGGATCAGTCAAAAGTTAAAAGTGAACCTGTCAAAAATAACTTTTTGAATTCATTCAAGCATTCCCTTCTCAGTTTTTACTTGCCTCCTATGAGTTTCACACACTTCCATTTAATAAGAAATTAAAATTTACATATAAAACAATTAAATGGCACATGGTACAACTGACAGGGGTGCACTACTGCTCCTTCAGGAGCAGTAATCGAATAATGGCTTACAGTTCCCACGCAAGAAAACAATTCGGTTAACACCTCACAATCGAGTCCTGATAAGTGATAACACAGTCGTACTCATTAAAAGAACTGCTTGTCCGAGGGGTGTAATTCTTTGGACTGGGATTGATGTTGCCTCTGCTGAAATATTCATGCATGCTCATCTAAAGAGGCCTTTTCTCCTTCAATGCAAGTGTCAACCTTATCTCTGTTTGATCCACAGTATGCGGTCTGGCTGGTGCTCTGGGTGACCTGGAACGTCTTCATCATCTGCTTCTACCTGGAGGTGGGGGACCTTTCCAAGGTAACACCCCACTGGAGGCTGGTAGTGTGCTACAAAAGCAGGCACTGGCACGAATTCCCCTCCTCCCACGTGCAGGGCCAGCTTTTATCTGCTCTGACACTGGTCTTATTGGCATCACTAACTGCGGAGCCAGAGAGTGTTTTCTCTCCGGCAAGCTTTACCCTCAGGCAAGCCAAAACCCCTTTGGAGTTTTGCAGTGTTTTCTTTTTTGCTCTCTTCCACACGCATTGTAAATTAAAAACTGGAACACCGTTCATTTGGTTTCGGAAGTTATAATTGGGTTAAACACATTTATATCACCAGAGGCCTGCAAAATTGTTGATGAGTGGTTGGCTTGTATTTGCGTGACATGCTGATGGTGTGCATATTTGTACCTAACAGGGTGGAAGTCAGTGATGCTGAAAACAATTCACATGCTCAGCTCTGTAAGCCTATGCATTATTTAAACGAGGAAAAGATCATACAGGGAAGTTTTAAGGACCGGTCTAGGAGTCGATGTATAATGATGTGTAACGTCTAACTGGGGTCAGGTCAAGTCCTTCCTGTTACCATTGTACACTTTTCATTCTCAAGCTGTCTTTGGAGGTGTTTCAAGGTGGAAATGTTATGTTTTAATACAAATCTGAAGATAATTGTATTTAAGGGACTTTTCATTTAACCAGTTTAATTTATTCTGTAATCCATCTTCAGATCATGTATGCAGAGAAAATGAGAACAGATAATTGAAATGCCAAAATGTCAAAAATTATATCTAATTAAAAGTCAAATCAGCTATGTAATGCGATTATCAATTAATCAAGTATTTTTACTATACCTCTATTTTGAATGAACATAGTTTTCAACAAGTGAAACGTAATCACAGACACGAGCATTTAGTGATCCATATTCTGTTTTGATAAAAACATTAAACTAGAAGTCAAGTATGTACTGCTACATAACTAAATTCCAGTCAGTCATTTTTAGATTTAAGCGAATGCCTTAATGTGAAATACAAAATGTACGAGTAATTGTCATATTGGATATTTTTGTGGTATAATGTCAACCTTGTTTATTTGTTTGCTTGTCAATGGCAGGATGTCTTATATGAATTGTACCAGATTTTATTGTTTATGTAACACAACATTTAAGCGATAAGGCACAAGTCATAATCAGTATGAGGATATTGTAAAATTTTCCATTTAAGTTGTTGTTCTACTTTACGTCTGCAGTGCACTTTCCAAAAATATCCAGACAGCCACAACACAAAAAAATTATTAAGCGACTGTCTGCCATTCGAATATGAATGGATTGGGGTTTTCAGGCTCAGACTTGCATGGCTTTATATGAAGCAAATCATACATTCATTCATTTTCCAAGCTGGGCAGAATCACAGGGGAAGTAAATCAAATGAAGTGAAAATTGTTGTTAAAAATGTCATAAGCAAAGGAGTCTCTGTTTGGTAAAACGAAGACATGAGCTTCGAAGTAAGCTGCTGCATCAGACATCTTTATTAATATTTAAAAATATGTATTTATTGCATACAACATCTACCACAAATGAAGCCCTAGCATTAGTTTGGACCTAAATTTTGTAATTATTGTAGCTATACATTCCTTCCTGTGGACATCACACAGTTGGTGGAGGAGGCTATCCGCGACTGCTTCTCTTTGTGGTTTGCAGGGCTGACGCTGCTCATTCAGCCCTTCTTTGAAGCTTGGCGGGCCTTCTGGGACCCCCAGCACCCCATTATGTAGGGCAATATCGATCATATCTCCCTAACCCTACGCCACATCCTGCCCTGTGCCCCTGGCAGCCCTGCAGTGTGTTTCTAGCTCCTAGTGGTCCCCCAGAATGTCTCCCCTCCACATCCCCAGGCCAGACTCCCTGCCATGTGCTCTGTGATTGTGATTGGAAAAAAAAACACAGGTCTCCTCCACGTACGGTTTCACCAGAAACAGGAGGGTGGATGTAGCCTTGCAGCTAAGTCGCCTGACCGTGATTCCACTCCATGTTCTCATTATGCTCCAACACTTTAATTAGTTACACAAGTAATAGCACATTAGTTTCTGTGATTTATTTCCTTTTGCATTTCGAGCCGTTCATGATTTATTTATGCAGTTATAATGTGTTTAACCAGGAGAGAATCCATTGAGACCCAGGAAGCCAGACAAAATTAGATTTGAATCACACACAGAAGCAAATTAAGATAAATAAATGGGATGGGTCCTGGTGTCTATTGTTCATTATGTCAAGTAATGCATTTGGACGTCATGGTGATGAGTACACGGGGTACAGCACAGAACTCCATGCCTCCTGTTGCATGAACTGCAACATGGGGTAAGCCAGCTGTGTTATATGTTACAGGAAAAAAGTTATACTCAGTGGAAACTTTGAAACAGTTTAAACAGTATATATCACAGACTGACTTTTGACAGTGTTACTAAGTGAAATTCCATACACCAGTTAGTGCCAGTTAATTCTGTTTTCATTGGGTTCAAATATTCTATGGTGATGGCTGCTGCCTGAAGGAAACAGAATCATGTGTGACAGTAAGTGTGTCGACATCCTGACGTCAGCGGGACAGCGTGTGCTGCAGATGACAGATACGACAGAGTTTCTCTACCCTCCCTCATTAGGTTCGATTGGGAATGCAGACGAGAACTAAAATTTACTATCCCAAAATAAAAACTTGTTTTAATGGAACAGTTTGTTTCAGATCATCGTGTGATGCGCCTATTTACTGCTGTCAATGCAAGAAGAAAAACATTTTTAAAAGTTAGTACTATCTGTTCAGTGTTTTCCCAGGTTGGAGGGAGAAGTTTTAATAGGAATATACCAAAATGATGGACATAAAGACGTGCATTTACAGGTTATCACCAGGAGAAACATATGAATCTGGCAAGACTGAAGCTTTGTTTTAATTTTAAACTGATATATTGCTTGCGTATTAGCATAGTAACCATACTGGACGGTCCAAGGTGAGTTATACCGAGAAGTTTAACAAATATTTCATTTAAAAAAGCACACCTCTCACTGGAAATCTTATGTTTAATACCCAAATGGGGGGAGGAGTTCAGATCCACTCGCTCTTGGATTGCATCGGTGTGCTGGGAGAGACATCCGAAATTGGATTTGGAACTGGAAGCTATTACCGTGGAGCGGGCGGAATAGACGAGAAGTGACAGGCGAGAGCTGAGCTGAATCTGGGCACCGCGGCTTCGCTGCACAGGCGAAGTAAATAACCAGGCGTCACAACTCAGCCTGAAAACTCATGAGTAAACAGGATCCGCGATGAGAGGCAGAGCTGACGGGTGGCCTGTCTCCCGCGTGCTCTCGCGCTACCCGATAGAGCGCCGCGCGCTCGTCACGTAGTGTCGTAACGGAAATATAGCTAAACTATCGATAGGTTTAGTTTATTTGACAACTGTTTTTTAACTCCTGAAATGCAGTACTTTAGAATACTTATATATAATTGGAGTTAGAAGTTTTAAAGGCCCTGCCCACCCCATAATACATTTACTTTCTTTACAAATATGTAACAGTAATAAAAAGTGATAAAATACATCGTAGAATAGGATAGTAAGTTGGTTGTCTGACTTGTTTAATGGAAATGTTTACATTTTACGTGTTGTACTTTGATCATATTTACAGTGGGATTCCGGTTAATATTGTTAAATTCCTTAATATTCACATTCCTTAATATGGTGTTTGAAAAAGGAACATTACATAATATGTTATGAAAGAGAGCATGGTGTTTTCAGAGAACCACCAAACTGAGCTAACAGGATTGTGCTGTTTCCCTTTCTGAGACACTTGACAAAATGACCACACTTTTCCTTGTTAAAGAAAAAAGGGAACTTTATTTCTGACCCACCAGTACAAGAGTGATTCTCTGTTCATTTTTGTGTGTTTGAAGGTAAAGGGAAGGGACGAGGAGGGGACTCTTCAGCAGTGGGGTTTTGGAACAACTGAGCTACAAGTGATCAGCCCACTCGGTTACATCACATCCCATCAATGTCTAGTTCAATTCAGCACAGGGAGATATAGATTAAGAGCATTGAGTAAGGCATCATCACTTCATATCATTCTGTCCTTGGACTTAGGAGGTCTGGCAGAAGGCAAAAAGGTTGAATATGTATCATTATTTTGAAGTCAAATCAAATCAACCTTTATTTATATAGCACCTCACAACAACCACAAAGTTTCCCTAGGTGCACACACACAAAACCAATATAACATAACACAAACAACTTAAAGGTTACACAACATATAAGGGAAATACAATGAACACTCCGCTAAGTACCAAAGGACTGAGTAAAAGGATTCAGTGTGAATTTGAAAACATAGAACACATACTGAGCAAAGATCAGGTGGTAAGGCACTCCACTCACACTAGCTGATAGACTGCCACGTGCTACATTTATTGTCATCATATCTTGTATCACCTTTTCTGCCAAATCCTGTTTTTATTTACTTATTTATTTTATTTAGCAAAGTGGCTTAAATGCAGTTAAAACATTCAAATATTTGTGGTATAATGCTTTGTTCATTTTAATGTAATTTTAAAATGATGTTGAAAGTATCCAACTGATAAAGCTTAGTGGTTGTATATTTAGTTCATTTGACATAGATTGCCATTATCAACAGCTGAGCAATCATTACCCCGTTTATTTGAAAAATACAGAGTGGTCACCATTTGCTAGGCTTAAATCTTTGCGTCTGATTTCCTATTATTTGAATTGATTTGTCCTGCAGTTCAATCAGGCTGATAATTACCAAGAACCTGTTATTATTAATGCTTTTATAACCAAAGCCCAAGTGTCTTGGCCTAGTAAATTTATGAATATTAAGTACTGATTTTTGTATTCACAATCTTTTAAAAACTGATTTCTAATGTTGGTTAATATTTATATTGTGCTAATATTTTTTAGCTCAATGTTAAATTGGCTGGTGATTTTTCTTTAGAAAATTGATTGACTGTTTTGTGATTTTTAATACATATTCCTTTTAATTCATTAGCAAGTCTGAGAAGAATACTTTTCTTAAAACCTTTACTTAGTGTACTGGTCTGCAGGGTGCTTTCAGTGATAACAGAGATGACAGGAAAAGTTTCATTGCATGAAAATTATTCATATTAAACTAACACATATTTCTGTCACTTGAAACATTATATTTCTATTTTCACATTTAGAAAAAACAACTGACATGCTAACCAACCTGTCTTATTTTTCCTGATCACATGCTTACTTGTGTCCAATGAGAGCATGAACATCCTGTTTATCTGAGGTGATTGGCTGCTGCTTATGATTTATGTATTTTCATCTGCAACGGTACCAAAGCTACCAACACACTGAATGTTCCGTGTAACTGAAGAGTGGACAACACTACACGTTATGTTTTAATTTTGATCCCATAAAAAATCTTGGTCATACCATACTCTGCAACAACATTATGTCTTTAATATAACAAGTCAATGCAGAGAGGATAAAAAAAAAAATCAAAATTACCACTATTTTGTATCATCATAACGTATTGAGCGTGGGCATGCAGTGTTACAGGAATCAAGCCAAAACTGTGTTAGTTCAGGTGATTTAGTAACACAGCTTAGTGTCACAGAAACTCAACATAATACATCAGTATAGGAATATCGTTGAAACCATGTAAAGAGCTTTACATTTTAGTACAGCAGTGAAGCACTTCCTGCACAGCACTTTGATTCACTCCTATGGTCACAAGAACCATGCTATGGCAACTGAATCTCTGCACGCTTATGAAGTCACTGTACAGTGGAAAAACATGCAGACACTTAAATTTTTGGTGATTCTTCTGTGCAGTTTCCCATATCTCGGTTGGTCCCATTTGAACTATAATAGCAAGGATTTTGGAAGAATCCTCTGACATGTTCGTAGTGGACAATAAGACACGCAGGAGCAGCAGTCAACAGCCATGTTAAAGAAAAGAGAACTCTTAGTGATAGCACGATTCTTATAGCTGAGAAGCCAGTTAACAAACTCCTTTCTCACATCATACTGCCACCTCTGATACCCATATTGGAGCACAGAAAAAAATTATAAGATCTGGGACACCAGGCGCAGTCTTAGTAGGGCTGTATGTTGAACATATTTGCCATATTGATGTATGAAGATGTTCCTTCAACCTCATTTGGTGACTCTGTAGCTGTTTTTGGTTTGGTGCTCGAGTGTGATAATAGCATGTAGCAACAATAACCCAGATTTACTTCGTAGATGTTTTGCCGTATGCACGCCATTAGCACCACATGAAGACAAAGATGATAGTTCCTTTTGGACCCTAAAATCATAACCTAAAAAAATAACTGGTTTTAGGTCAACATCATGCCTTTGCTATTTCCTCCTCTGTCTGCCTAATGCATTGCATGCTTTTAATACAGCTTGTGCCTCTAAACCACATTCAGCTGTGTTAGTTTTGCACACATTAAGAACAGAAATTGTCACGTCCAAAGCCAGAGCACTGGTATTCTGACACAGGTTCATAAATAGGATTTGATATCCAGAAAGGTAAGGTCACAGAATTTGCCTTGGTAATTACAGGTCCTAAAAATAATTGAGCAAATTCAAGAAAGGCTCAAATGGGTCTGGCGGCACAGAGAATTTTCAGATTCCAATTTTGTCACATTGAAGAATTGTAATTGTCAAAAGGTTTAGTATTGTCCATCTTCATGAGATCGATTAATTCCGGCTGGTCTCTTAGCAGTTTTTCCTATCAATCATGTCATATCCCCAGGCTTTCATTTCAGACCCATCACCCCATGCCTGTAAGGGAATGACATTGGAAACATCTATCTGTAGGAACATAAAAGAAGTTATATAAAATGAATTTATGGAGCTTTTTATGGTGAGACCAGTCAGAAACCTTTTCATATATTTTACTTATATTGCTGTGGTCCAGTAAAATGCGTGTACTCTTTAGTAGTTGATGTTGTCACATTAGGCAATAATGTAACTGGTCATATTTGTGTAGTACTTTTGTTATATATATATATATATATATATATAACTCTTGTCATAGGTAATAATAGAAGAAAGCACAAGTTTTAATACTGAAAAACTGCCAGATCCAAGTCCAGACTGGATTACAGTGAAGATGGCTAAAATTGTAATAAAATGGGAACAGGACTACTGAAGAACAGGATCTATAACTTATATTTGCTGTGTTGATATTTGACAAAAAAGCTCAAGTGGCGGTGTGTGACCGTCCCTGACCATGCATCAAATGATCGGGTTGAAAAGCTGTCCACAAACCTAGTGGCCCCAATGTAAAAGGAGTGATTGGATTTTGAAACAATACAGCAGTTATGCGTTTTGTGTAGAAAATACAGGTTAGCCTCGGTTACACTCTTGCGTGGTTTTATGGTTTAAAATAAAACATATATTAACCTGCAGAATTGTGTCATGGACACCAAAAAAGTTGAAAGGAGTTTTATGTTGG
Source organism: Chitala chitala (assembly GCA_025773905.1). Classification (NCBI taxonomy): domain Eukaryota; kingdom Metazoa; phylum Chordata; class Actinopteri; order Osteoglossiformes; family Notopteridae; genus Chitala; species Chitala chitala. The sequence goes on along the minus strand of JABJVR010000034.1, from coordinate 1,520,615 downwards.
GCTTCCAAATGAGTAGCAAATTGAACTTTTTATAATATTCTCGTTTATTTCAGTCCCACAATGCAATGGTATGATTTGACATTTTAGAGGAAAAACGAACTCATTTTGCAAGTGTCTCTTGAACTCCCATTAAAAAGTCAGGTGATACCCTTTTAAATGACAATAACATAATTTCAGTAGTTAAGGCTCACAATTCAAATTTGCCATCTTTTCTGGTAATTGCATAGACAGCTCTTCTCAACTGCACAAGAGCAAATGGCATACTTAATAAACTTTAGTACATTACATTTTGTACTCAAAAAGACTCAGGTATTTCTTTTAAGGTCCCACTTTGGTGTAACGGTATTTCCGTATTTTTCATACTTTTCCCTCACATAAATGCTTCTAAAAAGTCGGATGTATTGGTTTGATACAAAATTTGAGAAATAGATAAAGGATGAAACACTAGGAATCTTTGGTGTGTAAGAGACAGCATATAGAAGTTATATATACATCCATTTAGGGACCACAAGGATTTTGGCAGCATTTCAAGAGTTAGAGAGTAAGAATGGATCCATTGCTTTTTTTTACATTACAGATGGAATTAGTTCACAGCACATTCCAAAGGTCATTGTTAACTGCTAATCAGTGGCAGAAAAATAGCTATTCTCTTTTGTGAGGTCACCAAATATTAAAATCACCTTTATATTAAACAAAAATGTATTCTCATTTGGCATTGCCAGTGTTTGTGCTGCAATGGATTAACTACAAGAAGTCTGTACAGCAAGTTAACCTGTGAACATAGGTAATAATGCATTTGCACTGGTGCTATTGCTATACTGTAAATAACCACTTGTATAAATTGGAAGGAAGTTCTATGTATGGTAGTTATGTACAGTATAGCAATTGCACTAGTGCAAATACGTTATAATCTTCAAACCAAATTTTTTAGTCTCAAAAGTGATAAAAACCTTTGCACCGTAAAGCCCTGTATCAAGACGACATATCTGTTAATATCAGTTCAGTTATTGTTATTTTGCCAGCTTTGTTCTTGAATCACTTTGTTTATATGGGAAAATAGTAGTGTTACCATGATAGAATCACTGGGTCCAAGGCAGAATTCATGCGTCAAAATGCACTTAGCACATACAAAGAGGTAATGCAATTTATTTTTGCTACATAGATTACATGACAGACATGTATATTGAAATATACATACTACATACAGAACTATCCTCCTAGCTATAGTACTAACTGTACTTTTACTATCATGTCACCCACACTTAATATAACCAAACATGTTTTACATGAACGTGCGGTTGATTTCTGTCAAGGTGTTGTAGTGTGAGACTGTGAAATTGTCGTACAACTGTTTTGGTTTGGGTAGTTATCAAATGGCAATAAAGATCATTTGCAGGAAAACCCGAGGGAATTTTCTGGAGTAAGAACCTAAAACCACATGACAGGCATGGTGTTTCTTGGCAGAGGTTGGGCTGTAGCTGCAAACTGGAAGAACGGTTGTTGATGATAGTTCGATGGGAGAAGAGCTGTGCTTTTGGTCATTAATCTTACCAGGCAGTTCAGGATTTGAAGGCAGGGCCATCAAAAACATGATCAAGCACAGGCCTTTATGCTGTTATTATTGTTGGAAGTCGTGCTCGCAGTTCTGCTCCTGAATTATTTCACAATGTATTTTGTTCATTTTGCAGTAGTTGTACAAAACCGCAACAGAACTTGTTAGTATACTTGGGAGTGCCAGTACTCGTCGTTGTAAAATGTGCAAAGTGATAAAATGACATCTAATTGCAGTGATATAATGCAAGAAATCATGGCTTTGGATACATGAGATGAGGAGTATGAACAATATATGGTAATTCAAACCTTTGTCCCTATCAGAGGGGATACTGGATGAGGAGATTTTCACTTTGTCAATAAATACATCTTTGGGACAATGAGGTTGTCTGCATTAAAATAAAGGTACATCTGAAGGTTATATAATCTCCAGTTCTGCCAAGGTTCACAGCTATTGGTTCATAAATTGATAATCCAAAAACAGGACGGGTTCAGGGGTCAGCAGGTTTTGATTTGAACAGAACCTGAATGAGTCCATGGTCTGTTCTTATTACTAGCAATGTCTGTTGCATTCTCATAAGCATTTACTGTCACGCTTACTTCTTCCATCAGTTGTAATTCTTCTTGTGAGCCATATGGCTGAGTCTTCACAGAAAGTAGTTACTGACCTAACTGTGTCATCACTGTGCTTGTCTGGGAGATTAACGTCAGCTCCTGAATCAATTTAGGCTTCAATGGGCTTGTTGCAAATCCGTAATCTGCATGATAACCCACTTGATGTGTATGCAGACTGCCTGTGAGCAAACTGACTTTATAATTTATCCATATATTTGTCAGTCTGCTGTGGTTTTTGGTATGTGGATTTGATTGCAGATTTAATTTCTTGTGTATGAATTAGCAGCAACTGAATCTATGTTGGTAAGCAACTGTGTTCTTTTATTTTTTATTTATTTTTTTATTTTATTTTTGCCAGCAGATGCTTCTAACGGTGTCAAATGCACTAGCAAGGTCAAGTAGTTTTTCCATGTCATTTCCAAAGCTCTCAGTGCTTGGCAGAGCAATCTTGTAGATGTGCAGTACAGAATAATTTCTACCTTAATTTTACTGTCGATTTCAGGAAATTCACAGCCTCCAGTTAACCTCCTGAGTTTTGCATTACAGGATTCAAGCATTTTACATGATTCTTGTAATCAGTTAGCTTTTGTGTCACAATTTTATAATTATTGTCTTAGTCTTTATTAGGGAGCATTTGTGAAAGAATGGCATAATTTGTAATTATAGACAATTTTTTTCTAATTGTCAACTTCTTACCATAAAGCAAATTCTCTTCACATAAAATATAAAAGCCTTCAGTGTTTCAATTCATTTATCTTCAGTCATAGTCATACTGGACCAGTTATCTTCAGTTGTAGTTGTGCTAGTCTGGTTATCTTCAGTTGTAGTTGTGCTGGTCCGGTTACCTCCAATTGTAGTTGTGCTGGTCCGGTTATCTTCAATTGTAGTTGTGCTGGTCTGGTTATCTTCAGTTGTAGTTGTGCTGGTCTGGTTATCTTCAGCCGTAGTACTGCTGGTCAGGTATCTCCAGTCATAGTCGTACTGGTCCCGTTATCTTCTGTCATAGTAGTGCTGGATTACAGCTTTGTGTCTGTTCCTTCTATTTCAGTGACTCTTTCTATGTAGTCATGGACGTACATATTTTTATGATCTGTTTCATCTCAGACAGGCTTTGTTAAACATTAAGGTGTGGTGCAACATTATCATTACCGCAGTATACGCAAACCACAGTTTCTGTTAAAAGCTGTATTCTATCGTGTTGTGTTTTTTTCTGCTACGTTTTCACCCTTGTCTCAAGAGGCAAAAGTTTAAAGTTAATAAGGTCTCTTCAAGCACATAATGTGAGCACTCCTTCGATCAGTGGTCAAGTAATGATGTGACTGCTTGTTTCTTACATGGAAAATAAACTCCCTTCATCAGAGACATGCCTAGCCATGCATGTTTTCACTCTGCAGATTGCAGTATTGCTATAAATGAATAAAAAAGTTTTAATTTCAGGAATTATAACTCTTAAGGCCTGGGTTCTCAAAATAGGGAAGAATTTAATCAGTGTCAAGCCATGGACAGGATATGTCACTTGAGTCTGGTGTCTGATCTTCTGTTGTCACCATGTCATATCATGATATTGATTTGTTTTTTTAATGTTTTCCATTTTTTTTTTTAGGCTTTCTTTGTCTCCAGATCGTTTGTTCTCATAATGGCTTTCAGAACACAGACATAAAAGTCCTCATTGTCTCTCCACAATTTTTTGGTTCTCACAATTTCATTGATTTTTTTTCCCCCACCAAAGTAGGTCACCCAGAAATAGCTGTTGGGGTGTCTGACTGACTCGGGCTACTGAACTGTGTCAGTTGCGTTTTGCAGGAGAGAAGTTGCAGGAAATTGTGTTTTTCAGGACCACAAGTCAAACTGCCCTAAGCAGATGTTAAAAGTCTGAACAGTTCAAAGAGAATGATGAAGTTTCTGGTAGAATGATTATTATGTTACTTAGAAATTTGTCTTTGTGAGAGAAACGTAATACACTACGACAACGGTAAAGTAAATGTATAGGCTATATGTTACATTTACATGCGTATTTAAATTTCCTATATCTTCTGTTATTGCTCCTGCTTTGCTTATTGTTCTTAGATCATCTAAACATCTAACATTTCAGGATTAATACTTTTCTAATATTACAGTGACACAAAATAACTATGTTTGATTAATAAGGTGCCGAGTTTATATGCATACAAGAAACCCATTTAAGAGCACGGTTTAATGATTAGTAATGTCAACAAAGTCAGACAATCATTTTTCTAAATTATTTATTTTTTATGATATTTTTCTCAAGTCAATTATTTTGAGCACATAATTTTCATGGTAATCTATGTGATTTATTTAACATTGTATTGTGCCCACTCTTTATCATGTCTGTCTCTGTAGAGAAGAATAAAGGCTTATTGGCATTTAACTCTCCCTTGTGGTGTAGCATGTCCAGCACCCCCCTCCCCACTCCACTCAGCTTATGGTGCACGTTTATAATTAGGTTTTAATAAGGCTGTTAAATCGAAAGATGCAGTGGTTGCTTCCCCTGCTGTGTTGGGCGCTTGTGTTAATGAAGGTCAGGGATGTGTGATCCCATGTTCAGGAGCCTCCTAGTGTCCTCCTGAGCATCCTGATGACTGTGAGAGATGAGCAGTTGTGGAGGTGCAGCCGGTCACAGCACAGCGCATTAGCTCTGCGGAGCAGCTGGCGCTCCTCCATGTGAAGGCACCGGAACGAGGAGGCTGTTGGCATGGCAGCAGTGAATCTTGGCCAGCCTGGGACCGCTCACTGCGCCACGGGCGCTTCCTTACCTTGACGGTGACATTGGTGTCCACATGTCTGGGTCCCTGCATCTAATTGGGCCTGTGACAAGCATGGTGGGAATCAGTCACCATGATGACATGGACAAGAGTTGAGCGGGCACCTATGTGGGCTCCCTTGTCTCGCCCAGGCCCATGTGCACAAGGGTGTGGGTGATCGTTGCTAATTTAGAGTCTGACTCAGCTTGTCGGCCTCCTTAGTAACAAGGCTGCTGTACCGTGTCGGATCCATCGCCGGCGGCTGTGTCCAACAGGCCGAGCGGACGTTTCGGTTGTCAGAGAAATGACAGCGGACTGCGCTTCCGCCTCCACGCGGCCCTCTTCTCTTCTCTGCGTCCTGGGCAGCTTTGCTCAGTGCCGTCGGGCCGGATGAGCGCTGTTGCTCCTCTGAGGAAAAGTTGGATACATTACACACATGTTCACTTTAAGAAATGCCTTTTGAGAAAGTTGAAATGCAGACAGAAAATTGTGTCTAACAGTGTAGACTGTTAAATGGTAGGTCAATGTATAGCTTCTGTATGCATTTAAATGAAGGATCATGAGAAGAGTGGAAATGAGAAATTCCTAAGCCATTACTTGTTTTTCTCCAAAAGCATGGTCACTGCCTTTGATATCAAATGACTGCACATTGTTAATGGATGCTAAGTTTGTCTCTGTCTGTGAAGGCTTCCATCTCTGGCTAACCTTTTTTCAGCAGGCAGATGTGCACTCTCTTGTAAGAACCCATTGCTTTCACACGTTCTTGCCACTGCTGATTTCACGGACATCGCAAATAAGGTCAGAAACTAGGAGATGTGTGACTAATGAAATGCGATACATATTTTCATGCTAGTATCATTTACAGTGAAATTTTATGTATAAGTAAAAAAAAAAAACTTGACTTCTTTATTTCACTGTAATGATGACATTCATTACTGGTACTTGTATTATATAAATAAGCTTTCCCTTGATTTGTTATAGATCTACACACAACATTGCATCTCTTTTGCACTTCACAAGAGGGATTATAGACTTCTTTACAGCTTCGCACACTAACCTCATCCCCAGCAGTTTGCATAATTTTACTTCCCATCAGTGAAAATGCTGAAGGACAGAACCCAGTTAGCTTGTTTTCTACAGAACTGGGACACAGCTCAAGATGGTGACAGCGTCTGGTCACTGGAGTAGGTGATGAGGGTGCTCCCTCAGTTCATTTGGGACATAGCCGCAGAAAACGAAGCTGCATTCAGAACGCTTCTCACTGCTACGTGACCCGTGTTTTTGCTGTCAGCCGTTTTGTACCAGTGCTCAGATTCTCAGCAGAAAATATACTGTGTGTGGCCCACCCTACAGTTCGCCACAAAATACAGTTTACATCTGAAAAACCCGAGTCCACTGGAACACTGTTACGTAGTTCACACTGGATTTTTTTTCTGACATTAAATTATTGCTTTGTGCACAGGGCAAATTTACAAATGCATCTTGAGAACTTTTAAGTATATCAGAATCTTCTGCACAAAATTTCGTTATTGACTTCATTCTGTCAAAGTATGCTATCAAGAATGTAAGCCAGGCTAATTACAGCCACAGAGACTGTAGACTTGGAAATGGTTTTGTATATCATTACACCATATACAGTCTTGTTCTATAAGAAAAAATATCAAAAGTAAAAAGAAAACAGCACTCCAATAACCCTGAGCTTTAATGAGAAGTAACTGGCACAAACGTTTTGGGGCAAAGCTATTCACCTTTAAGGCGCTGTGCACACTGAGGAAAGGCTTTGCCCCGACATGTTTGTGCCAGTTACTTTTCATTAAAATTCATGGTTAGTGGAGTGCTGTCCTCTTTATTTTCAATATTACTTTAGTTGTGTGGATTCAGTACCCTGGCCTATTTTACTTTTTGACTGAGTGCATGTTTACATATATCTTGTCTACAAGAAAAAACCCAAAAAGGGAATATGAAATTAATCGTTTAGAACACTACTGAGTCAACAAGCCTGAAATTTTCAGATGGACTTTATAGCATAGATTTACAGTTCAGTTTCCATATAGCATCAGTACCATAATGCTGGTCTTGTAAATGTAAACTGTCTAGTTCCCAGTACTGAATTTCTGTTTTATCTTCAATATGAATTTAAGTATGGCCTACATTGCTACATCTTAATTCGTCAACAAGCGAATTTACAGTGACATTGTACATTTTGTGTTATAAAAACTGTACAAGGATGTTACTTTCCAGTAATATTATTCCCTGTTTTGCATAGCTAATCAGATTGATGAGATACTTGTAAACACACACACACACACACACACACACACACACACACACACATACACACACAGAAACATTGACCCAGGTAGTCAGCTTGATTTTTCTACATACATCTTCAGCTCATACCAAGAGGTACATGGGCGTTTGCTGCTCTGTTCTCTTTCATACCCACAATACATGCTTGTAAAACCACAGAGGAAACCCTTATTAAAAAGACAAGCCTGCGGTATGTCAGCACATGCTGGAATATGCGGAACTGTGTAAACAGCTCATTGTTTTACAATGATCCATATCTGCTTTTGGACTAAAGGGTCTTTAGTTCAGACGTCTGACTCCACTGGTCACATCTTGCATCTGCTCCCTGGCTTTGCAAGGCAAAACAATAGTTAGTGTGTCCAGTTCCAGTCACACCTGTGCCATTATTCTGCCTCATCATCCATCTCTCATGTGCTTACATCATCTCTGTCTCACCTCTTCACCTTTTCCTTTTACCAGCAATGCTCCCCATCCCGAGGCGGCACGATGGCATGGTGGTTAGCACCGTTGCCTCACACCTCCAGGTTCGATTCCTGCCTTGGGACTGTGTGTGTGGACTTTGCATGGTCCCCTTGTACTTAGTGAGTTTTCTCCGGGTTCTCCGGTTTCCTCCCACAGTCCAAAGACATGCGGGTTAAGTTGATTGGTGCATCCAAATTGCCCATTGTGTGTGTGTGTGTGTGTGCGCCCTGCGGTGGGTTGGAGCCCCGCCCTGGGTGTCCCCTGCCCTGCGCCCTGTGTGTTCTGGGGTGGACTCCAGGCTTCCCCACGACCCTTCACAGGATGAAGCGGTATAGAAGATGACTGACTGGCTCCCCATCCCTCAGCAGTGCTGAAACAGATCACCTGGCCTCCAGTTGCCACTTTAAGACCTTACTGCTTCAGGTTCTGTTTCCATCAGAAACAATCTCAGCCATGGAAGGCCACCTTTGCTTCCACTGCTCCCACAACACCCTACACTCCAACCCTGTAACACCATCACTTTGCAAGGAAAATCTTACAAATATCAGTGAGAACAAGCTGTGCTGCCTGTTTCCTCGAACGGTCCGTTTGTTTCAGCTAGAAGCCCGTGACATTTTGCTGAGCAAGTGCTGGGGATGGTTCTGCAGGGAAGCTGTAACAATGCATCCCCTCTGAAACATTTTCAGCATTTAGTCATTATACATCTCATACCAATCACCAAAGCGGCACACGAACATATAAATGTCACCACAACAAGTAAAATGTCGTCCTCCACAGAAGCGTCGGTTGCTATTTCCATAAACAATGGGCTTTTTTTTTGTGTGTAAGGCAGCGCATTGTCACATCTCACTGTTATTATATCATCCTTGCTGGGGATGGGATGGAGGTGATGATGTCACCCCCTGGATATGGAAGCTGACTAACTGATCGTGAGCGTGGTCGCCAATGGTAATCGTGTGCCGCAGCACCTGGGGAGCGACAGCGGCTCTTGCTGTCACCATAGATAACTCACTGTCTGTGCCGAACACGGTACGCCCCAGTTAAAGACACAGTCATACATCATTCCTGCTAAACTCATAACACATTGCTTTTATCACCAGTGATTATTCTCTGATATGTGCTTTAGGTGATATAAAAACACACAGTGTCACGCTGCATGTACAGTAGATAACTAGTACATTGCAAGGGCGTTGTCAAGGTGCCTCATTCATGCAATTCTTCATATAGGTGTGTTGCTGTTTCACAAAGGAAAGGAATTTCTCACTTTACTTTCTGCTTTTGTCTTCTACATTTAGTTTTTCCACATCCCTGGATAGTTTCAGTTCTGGGTTTAAAGGAGCATTAGGCAGACTTGAGAATAATAATATTTCGAGTCACTTTTGACTATTCAAACTTAATAGTGTGTGATATGATTGGGGTTTTGGGCCTTAACGTAGCATTAGGAAGAACTGGGAGGAAAGGTATTTTAGCTATATTTGGCTGTTCACGTCTGGTGTTTTGTGGAATGTCTTATTCTGCGCTTGAAGTAATATTCGTTTCAGATATCACAGCCTTTTCCACTATAGAGAGCTATTGCACAACATCTCAGTAAACAGTCTTTTTGTTCTGATCAAATCTCTTCCACAGAGTTGTCAGTGCATTTAAGTATGAAAGGTGGCCTTTTCATCCTTTGCATACAAACAGCATGTACAGGTTGCATGCTGATGTATTGATAATGCATGGCATTTGTCTAATAATAAAATGTAAAAATACATTTAATTACAGAGTTTAATTAGCAGTCAGTAACAGACACTTGTAGTGACAAGCACCCACTCTTTGAAAAACCTTCAAATGCAAAAAAAAAAAAAATTGTAGAACAGATCACACACAAACACATGTCACATGCAGTCTTTGTAGTAGGTGAGGGGGGAAATTTTTCCAAATCAAAGGAAATAGGAAATAAGTCGTCTAGCTACTTGCAAGCCCCCAACCAATTAAATTCCTCCTTGGATCCTCTGGGATCAAAATGCCGTCAGATATGTAAATACTTTGTGTGGACTGAAGACTTCTGTGGAGTGCAGGAATTTTCTGCACTTGAACTGAAAAATAATAACAATTCAACAGTGACAATGTTACATAAGTTTCCATGAAATTTGGGTCTTTCATTATAATCATGCAGTTTTATACTCATATAGGATGCCAAGAAATTTCTTATTTAGGTGTTTATATATATGCACATGCAATAAAAAAACAACTTTAAGGATGTTGCCGTTCTTTACATAATGACGTCTCAAACTTGACTCAGTCTGCTTGGTCTATACTTCAGTATTTCTTAAATCCAAATTGCTGGAGGATTTCAAAGGATTTTTTGGTATTCCAGTTAAATGTAAATTACCTCACTGAGAGAGACAGAATTAATGTGATCAGTCCTATGATGAACTTTTTTCAAAGCCTTTTAAATGGTCTGTTTCACACCCTGGCTTACCACACATTATCATTATTTTTCTCTCCGTAAATGCCCATGTTGCTTGGAAGAAGAACTCCTTTAAGCCATACGGAACACAAAGTAAGGGACACTTGGGAAATTAAAAAGACACACCAAGGCGAAATGCCACAACTGATGATACAGATTTGTGGTGCTGAAGCCCCCAGCTAAACGCAAAAGATGGATAGAGAGAGTTTGGATTAATTTGGATATGATTTGTTGCCAGATGTTTATGCCATTCACAAATTCATGAGGCCATTAATTAAATTCTTACACTTATGTAAATAAGTGTAAATATGTAATGATTTGATTTGACTTTAGTCAACACTTCTGTCTGATTACAGAACAGCTTACATGTTAACTTTTGTTATTAGTTTTTTACACAAGTTATTTCCCGGGAATTAAACATGATTATCTGTCAAAACAAGGCAACTGTAACTACAATGATTAATCAAACTGACTTGTGGGCTGTAAGTAATGTTCATAATTTTTCACATCACAGAATCTACACTAATTTTCTTAAACATCTTCATCTAAATGTACAAGTTTGCACTTTTGCAGTATGTAATATTCTGTTGTTTATGTGTCCACCTAAAAAAAAAAATTATATGCAGTCGTGTATGCTTAATTTTTAATGAAATATTGTATGGCTGAATGGCTTGTGCTAACCCTCCTCTGCTTGCTTTAAGTGTATCAAACAGACCAGATTTACATTAGCTGTGTTTATCACATACTGTGTACCGTGTATAGAGTATGTATGTAAGCTGACAGTTGAAGTACATGCTATTCACTTATACAAGAAATATTACTACAACTCATCAAATGAAGAAGTCATTTCATGTGCCGTATGACCACCTGATTGAACTCTCCATTAGAGAAAGCAAAGGGATCTTTACAGTTTCTTAGTGCACAGAGGCAGGTCCGCCCTGCCCCTCGTCCCACAGGCCGGGCTTTGCTGTCTGAGCCTCGATGTTTTTCTGTCGACGCTCCCAGTCCGTCACACAGCCAGTGATGATTCATAGCCCAGGTTTTTCCTCATTGTGTGCTGCTCATTCCCGCTGGCCTTTGGGGAGATGCAGACAGCTGTAGGGTGAGCGGCAGGGGCGTTTCTGCACCTGCTCCCACAAGGCAATTGGAGATGAGCAAGACAATACTTGCACCCCCCCTCCCCCCGAGGCATCCAAAGGCTCTCTGACCCTCAACCTCCACAGGCTAATTTTCCAATTATTTGCAGGTCAGCAATGTTATTACAGTGATCATTGGGCCCTATCAGGACTGTGCTCCACAGCTCCGTACCTCCTGTTTCACTCTAGCCAGGAGATGATAGAGCAGCCCAGCTGATCAGCTCATTTCCATTTATTCAGTGGCTTTTTTTCGAACACAACTGAATGCAGCATTTTGAGCGTAAGATGTTAAAAGACTGATTAGACAACGAGCCGCACCCGCTCCTTCCCCTCACTGTTTACTATGGCTGTGTTTTACTTATTTGCGAAGACCTATCAGCACACGTGTCCATGTTAAAACAAAGAATGCATTGTTTTCAGCTACTGAAACTGAGCCCTGGAATTTCAGCTCAGAACTTGAGGTGGTTTGCTTGTTTGGTCTTGTTTAAAATTGAGCTTGTGCCAGTTAGGCTCATGCTCTGTTTGAGTGTGTTCAGCGTGCTCTCGTGGTACTTCTGTCCCAAAGGGGAGCGGGACTTGCCGTAAACAGGCAGCTGGAGGCCTTGGTCCCGTGCTGCCTTGTGAGCCTCTGCCAACAAAGCATGAAAACAGAGAACAAATCATTTGGAAGTTAGTGCACTCTGTACTCATTGTAAAACTATTAGTCAGAATATGGTATCTCAAGACAAATAAAAACTATGTACTATGACTGTATAAACACATTTTTTACAGATTTTTAAAAATATTTTTGGCATGTTGAAATCATTCTTAGTGCCTTTTTTCATGCCATATGTCTTAAAAATGGACCTTTATTACTTCCAGTTTCCTCCTTTTTTGAATGACCGAATGTACCAGCTTTCAATTATCCACCTAAACAACTGTGCACCCATTGGTGTCAAACAGCCTTAATTTGATTTAATTTATCTTTGGATTTTATGGTTATTGTATTGACACCCATTTGAACAACCCAGTGCACCATGGTTGAGGCACTAAGGGCAGGCACACACTCACACACTCACACACACACTCACTAAGGACTGTTTCAAGTAACCAGTGCACAACAATTCAAGCACCCAGAGTAAACCCAAGCTTGCTGTGCAACAAAGAGAATGTGCAGAGTCTACACAAACACACGCAGGCTCACACACACGTTTTAGACCCTTACAATTCCCATTTCACCATCATCAAAACGTCTCTTCACCTCTGTCTTTATGGTACCCAAAACTCAGAAAGTACAGGTTAGAAGCCAAGATATTTAAGAGGATCCCCTCTTACATTGTGAATACTACGAAAGGGAAATATTGAACAGAACAACATAAACATAACATGACACATTCTAGTTACAAATGCATGTGGGGGGGGGGGGTTGTTACTTCCATCTGAAAAATGAGCCAGCACTCATACATTACAAAACAAAGAACCACATTCATGTCTGACAGTATGAATTTAATGCACTTATTTTGGATACACAGGACCTCATCTGGTGAGGTGCAATACAACTTTAATGGATTTTATGTCATTTTATGGTGGGATTCCATTTTCAGTATAACTTATGACTATGTAACAGAGAATGTCAGCAGAGCAAGAACTCCGCGGTTCAAGGTCAAGCACTGCCATTACCCCCAGATGAAGCGAGGGCTGTTTTTCTTAAGGGGTCTAATGTGGAACTTTGGGCAGGCACTCTGTGGCTGCTTGAAGACGGCGTTTGCCTCATCTCCATTTGTATCGTTTTCGAGGTAATGAGCTGTGACACAGTGGAGAACTTTGTCATACCTGTACGCTACAGCGCAGGGAATGTCAGCAACTCCATCTACTCTCGGAATTTGAAGTGCGGGCACTTCGGATTTGTAGATAATGTGTTTTTGTGTGTGTGTGTGTGTGTGTGTGTGTGTGTGTGTGTGTGTGTACATTTCTGTGTAGGAAGTTTTATCTTGTGGAAGCTAATTTTTAAAAATCCCCACAAAGAAGCAAAAACCTGGCAAACTGGCGTTTATTTGGCCTACCCAAAAAACAGACAAAACTATTTTTTTTTTGGTTTCCAACTGTTTTTCTCCTGTTAGTTTGGAATTGGGGATTATGATTTGCATTCTTCAAAAGGAATGAACAAGAAATATAAAGCCATGTGTGTGCGTACGTGTGTGTGTGTGTGTGTGTGTGTGTGTGTGTGTGTGTGTGTGAGTGTATGTGCCTGTGTGTGCCCGTGCATGCATGTGTGTGTATGTGCAGGTGGACACTGCACACATGTACGTTTCAGTTTCACTAATAATCTTACATGACAAGAACATATGACAGCGTTATTATAAATGCAATTAAATGCATGCAGGAATACAGAGCTAGGAGAAGGTCCCCCACAGTCCTGGGCTATGGGCTGGATGTATTTGGCACACCTCTCAAAAGTAGGGTAACTGTTGTTTATTGTCTCCGTGGCTTACATTTTGCTCATCGCATCTATGACTGCACAACAAAGCAGTAATCATGAGGCGATCCATCATTACTCAGACTGCCCACTACTGAAGTGCACATCAGAACAAGGAACAGACGGAGAAGTGCTCACCGCAATTAATAAAATGATGTTATGATTAATATGGTGTGGTGCATAATGACACCCAACTTCAATCATCGTCTTATTTATTCATACAGTTATTTATTTACATTGCTACTGTTCCATTATACCAGCAATTTATAACATGGCATTGGGTCAGTTACAATGCTGATGGAATTCTCAGTTAAACACAGTGGAATATGCTGAAGTGTAATTGGTGCTTTTCTGGATTAAAGTGAGTGAGCTTTGTAAGAATGGGTTTTGAAGAAAGAGTAGAAAAAATGGCAAATTGTGTCATTGTTTTATTCATATACCTATATGTGGGCCAACAGTCTAATCTCTAGAGCATAGTTAGTATTTAGGATGCCTATATGTGTGTTATTACAGTATTCTAACCCTTACACCATGGCTAGTATTCAAAGTAACCATGTGTGTTAATACTCTAATCCCTACAACATGGTCAATATTTAAAATACTTATATGTGTCTTAATAGTTTAATTCGTACAATACAGTCAATATTAAAGATATCTATGTGTGTTAATACTGTAATCCCTATAACATGGTCAGCGTTTAAAATGCCTGTATTGGTGTTAATAGTCTAATCCTTACAATATGGTCTGTATTTACAATACGTATATGTATGTTAATACTATAATCCCTACACTATGGTCAGTATTTAAAATAGCTATATGTGTATTAATAGTGTAATTCCTTCAATATGGTGGAGTAAACCCCAGTTTAGGGTGCTTTTTCTGGTCCTCTGAATGACAAGCAATACACACAGAGTGCGGAATTCAAACACACAGCCTCAAAAGTGTGTGGGACCATGTGGCCTATGGAGCTGCCATGAGACCCTCTGCTGTTTTATTTCTGTAGCATGCCTGTGGTGCTGGTTTATACTAGCTATTGTAATACTCAGCTACTTCTGAGGAAAACAGCAGAACGCGTTAGCTTTCCAGGAGCTTATAAATAGTTAGCGTTCACTGAGACACTAAAGCAGCCGTAACGCTGACAGATGTCTCCCTGCTCTCATTGTGCAGCAATACAGACAATAAAGCATGTTTTAAAAAAAATGCAAAACTGGTGAAACAATAAAGGAGGCAGAAGATAGAGAGGTAACCTCTGTAGGTATGTCTGCATTGTTCTTCCAAATACATTAACTTTTACAGTGGCTCCTGGTTGACGGAATTTGACGCATTGGATTGTGTTTGTCCATTGTCTCTTTTGCTTTAAACAGCTTTTCATGGAGTTAATTTAAGAACAGGATTTAAGCAGTTTATAATTCAGAAGACGTAGCGTAAAATCTACAATTAAACAATACGGTCCCTGCAGCCATTCATAATCAGACCTTATCACATTATTAGTTGTTTGCCGATAGTCATACATTACATTTTGACTTGAGGTGCAATGTTCTAGCAATTTTTTTTCCAAATTAGTTCCCTAATACATTAATTGGCACATACAAACTCCAGTGAAATGTTTAATGCAAACCACATATGTGTTTGGTTATAACTTAAAACACTTGTACAATGTAACCACCAGTTAGAATACATATGCACGTCCTTGACTTTATGTTTCATAAAAGACACAGAAAATGTACCGTTTATGTCATAAATTTCATTTATTTAACAAAATCAAATTTCAGTATATGGTACAACATCATCACAGACGCTAGATCGACGTTTCATGACATCTGCACTGCTCTCCTCTGCGTGTTTTCCGTTTTTTTCTTGTCCTTCACAATGACAAATGAAAGAGAGTTCAAATCAATACTCGCTCCTGTTTGTGGATGCAATTTGAGGGCAATTTTTACATTATTAAGCTTCTGCTTTCTGTTTGCTTTTCGCAGACCCTCCAGAGCTCATCTTAACAGCCTCCACGTGCCTGTGTCAAAGCTACTGTCTTCTATGTTAAGATGCTGAAAGGAAAAAGGCAGATGAGTGTGCGATTATGAGGAGATCCACGGCACGTGCTGTGTGTGGCAGAGCTGGTGGGAGATAAATGAGATGCTCCTTTGTGAACTGAATATAACAGGATGCTTAGGACTGGTGCTGTGGACACAGGCGTTCTATCTCTGGGTAGCATAGCTGGAAGGTACCTGTGATCCAGAGATTATCACTCGAACTCCACCAGTCTATAGAAAATAATAGAACCTGCCTTTATTTTGGCTTGATACAAGAGTACTGTGCCTTTTATATAAAAATTCCTTGAATTAGGCTAATCAGTTAAAATCACCCTGACAGTCAGGATGAGAGTAGGTTAATCCATCTGTAAGGATGTATGGATCTAAATGTTTAAAGTGTGTCACCTTTTCATTTCAGAAATTGTCTAAATAATGATTCCTTTTGGATTTTAATCACTAGCTAATGCCGAATATGTTTTTCACAATAATGCTCGCAAACATTAACATGAGATATTCACGTTTAAATAATACATTTTTTCCAGTTTATTATCTATTCACTTGCTTACACTTTTATGGAATACACTTTACAAATGGTCACATTAGCTCATGCTTATAATGAGAGCGCTGGATAATTATGACATGAACAGAGACAGCAGAATACAGCTCAGGTGCTATAGTTTGTTTAGCTATAGACGGGCGGAGCTGGAAAAAATATGGGGCTGTTTACCAGAACAGCGAGGCTGTGGTCCAGAGCGATGCCAAGGTTTCTGTCCATTCTTGCCCATTCTCTTTCTCACCCATTACTGGACAAGTCTTAGCGAGAGAAGCACTTCAGAGGTCCGTGCCAGTTTATTAACCACCTGCCTGTGAGCTTAGTGCTGCTACATTTCTGTTGCTTTGAAGAAAGAGCCTTTTTGAGTGAGGAGAGGGGAAGCAATTCCTCACATCTGAGAGCATAGCCAAGTATGAGGGATCAGTGAGCATTTCTTCCAAAAGCCCAATCATGTGACTGCATTTAAAAGCAGCAAGCGGATTCTAAGCAATGTCTCATGAAAGTGCAGAGTGGCTTTCCCCTCGCCTACACGCGTTCACCCTCCGTTAGTGTATGTCCTGTGGGTGTGTAAATGGGTCTTCTGGCGTGGTGTTTGCTGTTTAACTGGTCTTCCATGGTCTTGTCTGCCCCGCCCCTACTAACTTCTTCTCGTACATGCTGGCACCTCCCTCCGGACCTCAGTGGGTCCTACCCTCTCACCCCCACCCCTCGCCCAAATAGTACGTCAAGTTTGTGTCCATGTCGTGTATGCAAATTTTTGTTACATTGTTAATTGGTTCTATCAGTGGCTAATTATATGTTACATTGGATATTTATTCCTGTGCATTTTGTACCTGTGTACATTAAAGTGTATATGAAGTTGAGGTCATTTCCACCTCAATACATCTAACATTTTTCAAAGGTAACAGTGAAATTGGTTTCATTTTTAACATTTGCCTACAGTTGTCAGTCAAAGATTTCAAGCCTTAAGTACCTTATAGGCTCCTGGGATTTTCATGTTAGTGAAAATGGGAGCACCCAGTTTTGAGGCAATGTCATCATGTGTGATTTACACTGAATGGTCAACCAGAGGACAGGTGCTTCACAGTCTCATTGTCAAAAGTTCTCCAGGTTGTTCTGTCCTACAAATTTGTAGAATGGTCTTCTTGGCATCACTGTGTTTAATTATCATATGAAATGAAGGAAATTCCACTGATCTAGGGAACAGTTGTCAATACTGGTGCCAGGCAGGTAGGTGTGGGTGCTGGTGCTGCCCTGGTGTGCTCAGAATATTCCTAGCTTTGTCAGCAAAGCTGCAAATGTAAGTGTGCATCCCAGTAATACCCAGTGCAAATGTTTAATTGTCAAACTGTTACCTTACTGGAAATATTTTTTTAATAACATTACCTCAGGGTTGTTGCTACAGGGCAATGATCTACAAGGTCTGTAGTGATTTGAGCCATGAAGGAACTGCTGGCATTTAGTCTTTGACCAGTAGGAAGAGCCTTAGCTGTGTTTAGAAATCCAGAGTGCTGGGTAGCTCTCCAGAAGCTGTTTGCTGAAAGTAATTTTTTGTAATATTATTTGTCTACTTATCAGGGAGTCTGTTGTCCTTGAATGTCACCTTGGTTGTTCACTAGTATTCCCTCCATGATTGATGTTCATTCAAGTACAAAAGCAGAATTATTTTCCTGGTGATCATGGCTCATTCCCCAAGGCTTTCCCTCACCACAAACTTAATAAATTTGGTAGTAAAGACAGGTTGCTTCCCAGAGATGTCATTATATTTTTGGCCTGTGCACATAATTGTAAAGAGGCACAGGTCTCAGGGATGCTTTACCAGTGAATCTCGACTAATTGCACTAGGGGGCAAGTTTTTAACCTTGAAAAGATCACCTAGGGCAACAGGATATATGACAAGTCAGCAGGCCAAGTCTCAGCTAAGCTCTTGTGCTAATGACAACATCAGGAAAGCACAGAAAGAGAAATGCACACAAGACGGCCATTTATCCCACTGAAACTGTGAAACGCAGTTTTTTTTTCAGCAGGTTGCCTCCTTTGTGTGGCTGATTGCACCGTAGTTTGTCTGAAATGCTTTGTTCATTTTAATGGGTCATTTGTTTGGCTCCCTTCCCAAATGCTTGAATTAGCTAATTCAGTGGATAATTCACATCCAATGAGAAGGATTATGAAGGGAAAGCAATAAGATTCTTGTTTTTCTTTTCTTTTTCAGTTTCCATGCTGATGTAGGTGTTTGACACATTACGTGGGATTTATGGTCTTGTTCATATGTCTGCCGTTGCCTCTGGTCCACAGCTGTTTCTCCAAGCAATGTTGATAACATGGTTTCTTTAGCCATGCCAGCTGTACCCTCCGGCAGCCTAACGAAGCAGTGCTTGTCCACAGCACCTCACGGGCACAACCACGCAAGTGACTCATTCCCTTCAACGTTATAAGTTTTGTACAACTCGACTCTTCTGCTTCCTCTTCAGAAGCGAAACTGACATGTAGAGGAGAGGCATGTTTGATTCCTACCTTTTGATCTCCACTGGCTTTCCTTTCCAGAAATGACAGCGCTTCCTAGATGTAGAAGTGTTCATCATACTATACAGATTTTTTTTCTCGACTGCTTGTTAAAATAAACACGTAACAGTCTGAAAATTGTAGCTCATTCTGATTTAGCAATTTCTAATTACTACCTGGAACAGATAAAATCACACTATAATGCTGTCGTTCATTTGTATGTTTGACACACAAGTAAATTCATGACACCAGAGGCCTTGTTTCTCCTTGCATCAAAAAAAAAACCTTGTGCCTCTCTAACTTTGTTATGTCTGTTTACCCATGTAATTTTTTGGAGCTGCTGTGAGAGGCCCAACTGTTGTTGTGTTCCTCTGCCTCAGGAGCTTAAGGAGATGAAAGTACAGCCTCGCTTTCTGCACAGCCGCTTCTGAGAACAGAATTATGAGAGTAATCTTTAGCGTGGTGTAGGGATCCAAGTCTATCTGATTCAGACACCGAGACTGCAATTTTACACCATTTTCTGATATATTAAAAGTTGCTTCTTAAGTGCTGATATTGTCCCTGCTAAAAGCTGTTTCATATATTGAGGCTGAAGAAAAGAGGAAATTGAGTTGTGTCTGGGCATCTGACTAATCGTTGAGATCAGAGGAATAGAAAAATATGACCCAGCCAGTCATTTGTATTCAAACCCTGGAGCTGACAGCATGTCTTTTTTCCTGCTGTGGGGTTCTTTTTAGCGGGAAGCTGAAGTTTGTAATTACAGTTGCATGTGGGCTGTGTGGCAACTAACTCTCTCTCCTCTCCTCTCTCTCTCTCTCTCTCTCTCTCTCTCTCTCTCTCTCTCTCTCTCTCTCTCTCTCTCTCTCTGAAAGTTTGACATTGATAACAGTTCAGCTATAGAGCTCATTCATCCAATAATTCTACAAAAAATATGTCATTCATCCAATAAGGCTACAGAATAGAATCAGTTGTCCAATAATGGTATGTAGTTGAGTTGATTCATGAAACAACTACAGAATAGAACTCATTTGTCCAATAATTCCAAAGATCATGTTACATAATACACCTTTTTTGTCCAATCACAATAGAGAACAGCATCTGAATGTAGGTTTTCCATACATCTTTTCAACTACATCTGTAATCTCAATGAAAAAACTTCAAAACACAATTTTGGGGTTAACTGCATTCAATGCAGTCAAAAGAGGAAATGCAAGCTGCACATACTGTTTTGCAATGAAATTAAAGATGTAAAACATGCCTAGACCAGGAATCTGGGCCTTTTCTGTTATTGAAAGAAGTAAAAAACTAAACGTAATGAATCCAACAATAAATCAGGGCACATGTGGTGTGACATACAGTTCCGTCCTGATGATCCACACCCATTCTTGTTTGCCGCCCCCCCCCCCCCTTACCATTGTACAGCTGCCCACTAGATCAAACTCAGCACTCCCACAGGATTCCAGGGGCAAGGCAAACCTGCCTGAGAATATCAATGATCCCCAGCATAGAGTAATAAATGGAGGAAGGGGGGGGGCAAAACACCTTGTTGTGTGATATATAAAAGAGATTTACCGCTTGGAGATTAAGCCCCGATGAGCCTGTTTGATCAATAGGACACTAGGAACGGAACCAACACAGGCCCAGACAAGAAGCTCTTCTCTCCTATCTTATCCTTCGTAGTTTAATGGTCACAGTGCACATGTACCAGTCTGAGGCCTAATGACTTAGTGTCAAAGACAATGGGCTGTTTGTCACTGGAAATTTCCATATGTATGTGTTTAAGCAGTGTTTCTACTCTGGTGCCTGATACTTAGATAACATGACTCAAATATTCATAACTTTAGACAATTCCTGCTCTGTTAACATATGCCTCCTTTTGTGTACGTGGTTGACAGACACAGGCCGCTTTTCCCAGGACTAATGGCGGTTGTAGGTGCACTGATTAGCCCTGGCTTCCTTGTAGCAGTATGGCAGTGTCTGCTATTATTTTAATCACGGCAAATTAATTCAGTTTGACTAAATGAGCTAATTTCATGGTCCTGCGAGCAAACAAAACTCTTAAACTGGCAGGAATTGTCTCTTGTGCAGCAAGCAGGAAAAGAACAATGCAAAACCTTGGGATGTGGTCTTGTTTACAAGAGGCCAATGGCAGGCCTCCGGTCACTGTCTCTCATTAACAAGCAATACACTGCGCGCATACTGCATACATGGTAATCGGACACTGGGGTTTCACACCACTCATTTAGATGGCATTTATGCCTTTTCATGGCATTTGTATGGATCCACGCATCCAGCATGTATTTCAGCATGTTGTGCAAACCTTTATTACTTTACATGTTTTCACACATTAGCTTCTAGTTTTGGTTATGCTCTTGACTCATGATGGGACCTAAAGATCTCATCTAGCATGTACTGAGTCTCGATGTATGATACACACCTGCCATTCTGGTGCGCCGTTTTACTGAAGTGTGTCTTTTGAGTGTGAAAGGCCAACCTGAAGGTGACCCCTTCCATTGGTGCCATTGCATACAGAGAAAGAGGTCAGGGCACATAGACACAGTCTGTCACATGATTTGTTACTTTATTAAATCATTAAGCTCTGCTGTGTTATTGACTCCTCATTAGAGCTCTCCGGACTCTGTTTGGTAATGGCTGTGAGTGGTTAAACCATTGTTCTGGCTGAATACCCCACTTCTTTGGTTTCTTCAGCCACTAAATGTTTCTCTGTTTTAATGGACTAACTCACTCCTTGCATCCTACCTAACAGATTAACTCACTCCTTGCATTTGTACTCCAGCTAATGGTGGCTGGTGAGCATTATGGCGCATAATGGCTGCTGTGAATCACCGTCGCCAGTTCAGCATGTTAGTAGTAGTGGAGCCGACATTCTGCAAAAAGTGCAGCGTGAGTTTATAAATAGCAGTGTGTAAATGCATCATAACATTGCCCTGTAACCTTTCAGTCTGCAGCCGAAAGCTTGTGGATCACAGCTGAATACCTCTCAGCCAGAGTGGTGTGCAGAAAATGTCATGCGTTTCATCAGCGTCTCTCTTGTGGCCTTTGCCTCCCGTTCCCCCCCCCCCCCCACACACACACACACACACACACACACACTCTTCCCCCCACTAGCGAGATAATCAGACAACAAGTGCCATGCCACCATGCCTGCTCAAGCACTTGGCGAGACAGCCTGAGGGCACCTTAATCATGGCTACTGTGCCTGCTCTCAGCCCACAAGCCCATCACTGCAGGGCACCACACTGAATGATCCCTGGTGCCAGGCACTGCTCAAACACCACCTGCCTGGGTGCAGTCACTTCTCATCGACGATATTCCTCCCTCTACTTCATTCAGTGTTTCTCCCAAACACTGCGGAAGGAAACAAGGGTATGATCATTTAAAAATGTATGCCATGTCTTTAAGCCACGTCATGCTGCTGGCTTGTCTTGTGGTCAGGGTTATGTTCTCTACACGCACACAGAAGCAACATCTTAACAAGAGGGATCCTCGAAAAGAAACTCCAAACAAAAGATGAAGTCTAATTATAAATCGCACACATTTGTCTATACAGATCTAGTTATACTTACCTTTTTCAATGAGAAGCTCTTTCATGTCAAAATCAATTTTTTTCTTTCAGTTTTATCCTTTATAGGAAATAATACTCATCGCAAATACTATTTTCAGACTTATTCATTCACAAAGGCTGTTCAATAAGGTCTCTTGTTAGTGTACTGCAGTTGTAGATCTTTGTGGACTGTTCTGATTCACCTCTGAATAAAACGACACATTTCATGTTTAAAAGGCCTTTTTCCATCTCCAGAAAGGTCTTAGATTTCATAAATGCAGCTTTTGCCTAGGTGTACTTTGTTACCAGTAAATATAGTAACTGGATTTTGTGCCCCCAAAACCTCAGCTTCTGTGCTTCCTCCTCCCACGTCTGTATGCCCCCTGACTGAGCTTCTGAAGATCCCATTTGCTATTTGAATGGGTTCGTTGGCCGTTCCCTGTCAAAGTATCGATAGTTCTCAGTTCTCAGCAGGGTGCAGGTTCAGTGAGCTGAAGGGGGTTGATTAGAAAACAACCTAAAGGTTATTTTAAGGATTCACTTCCAATTAAAGAATGAAAGGGCTGAGTGAAATCAACACCAGATGTGTCATGTCATTGGCCAGAAACCAATCCAGCAGTTCTAACTATATTAAGACGTCAAATTCATATGGCACCGACAGCGAGGTGTCAGCTTAAATTGTTCTGAATGCAACACCACGTGGAGGAACATCCGGCATTAAAAGTCCCATTTCAGTGGAGGGCATTTCTCACAGCTTGAGCTGTCTGCAATTGGGTCATTGCTGCCAGCTGATTTGCTCTGGCCCGTATCCCTTTCAAGGTGTCCACATAAGGGGGTGCAGGTGACGAGGCCCCTGAAGGAGGGCACCTGTCTGTCAAGGCAAAGGTGCCCACAGAGGTGTATGACTGACAGGTAGTGAGAAGCTGCTAAAATACGCAAAGCCCCCCCCCCGCCCCCAAAAATGTGTTTGCGCTTTCTCTTTCTGTCTGCTTTATTTTCATCTTAATGTGCAAAATGTGACACTGAAAAAGGCTACAGATTTAGAGGTCAGAAATCTCTTTTTTTGTTTTACCTTGCAGGAAGGTATTTAATTGAAATTGGTTCAGACAGCATTGACCATGTAAAAATGTTTCAGTGTGAATCTGGAAAAATGTATTATTTCACTTTGATTATTACAGCCTTTAATAGCATCTGTTAGCAGCTATTACCTGCTTACAAGCTGCATTTATACAGCCTGATTTTTTCTCTTTGTCCGACAACTTGGGTAAAAACCTTTCTCCAAGGGCATAACAGCTGTACCTCATTATGGAACTTAAACCCTAGTCCACATTCCAAATCATTAAGCACTGCCTGTGGGACCTTTGTAAAAAGGCAATAAAGCAACGAAGGTTCATGTACAGCGAAGTACTGCAGTCAGGTTAATGCCGTGTGCCATGATTTATGATAAATAGCTGGAGAGGTGCTGCATGCTATACACAGCGAGTATCCCATAGAGGTTTACACTCATGACATCTTGTGAAGTTGTTTTCAGTTTTTTTTTTCTTCTTCTTCAACACAGAGGCTCAGTGCTCTTGAAAAGCAGAGAAAATACAAGAAAGGCCTTCCTCTGATACAGAGATGTCTAAACTGTCTTCCTCTTAGGCTCTTCTGTGTGACTTTGTACAGAAGTGTTAAAAGCCATGAAGACTGATCTCAATGCTTTTTTTCCCTCCCATGTGCTCAGTTGGGAATTTCACCCTCTTATTACATGAAAAGAAAGAGTGATGCGTCTGTGCTGGAAAGCAGAACGGCCGCGTGTCCGCCACTTTCATCGCTGACTGGCTTTGCGCCTTTGTTCACGCCGAAGCCTGAGATTGCTGTAAATGTCAAAGACGCAGCGTATCAGAAAACCGTGAATCAACGGGAACGTCTGGAAACTGAGACGTCTGGAGTGCATTAAAACATGGGTCAAGTAGAAAAACTTCTATCTCGGGGTACAGTGGGACTCAAGGAGCGTGAGACCTGTCGCATTTTAATACAATCTGTTTATAATTAAAGAAGGTTTAAATTGCAGGTGAATGTAAGCACTGGGATTTTATCTTGTGTGTTATTTTGTTAGAGTTAAATTATTACAAAATACCTTCTCAAAGTCCAGCACAGCAAATAACAAAATCACTGTCTTTGTGCTATAAATTTATGTTTTGTATACTCACATTCCCAATTCCAGAGGCAAGATTGAAACACCAGGCAGTCTGACACACAGTGCAGCAATTCAATGCACTAGGAGCCCAGGTGGTTTACACCATAATCAAAAGGAGTCAAGTTCCAGATATTGTCTGCCTCCACATCTTTTCTGTATCACTTTTCCATGGCATCCTGTAGATTCTTCATCTTGAGCCAATGGTCTTGAATACATTTCCTGTAACAGCCATATAGAAACCATTTGCAGCTACATTTCACAGGCGGTTGTAGCAGGTGATGATAGGTGAGGTCAGGGAGCAATTTTAAGCTGTGTATCCAACCATTATTTTAATGTTAGGAAGTAAATAGGCCTTGTAACGGTGCAATGTATGCATGGTCCATGGTCAGGCATTTTGCTGTGTGCCATATAACACTCTTCTGTTACTGATTTGGCGTGACGGCAAGCAGTGGAAACTGAGGAGAATTTTCATGTGATCAGCCAGAACAATGATTGGGCTTGCATCCGGGACCACCTCCTAACTTCTAGTGGAATGATTTTGTCCTCACAGCTGATACCTTACTGCCTCTGTCAGTAAAGGCAGACTCTGTTAAGAGCAAAAATGCCACCAGCACGGCTCAGTCGTTTCTGCTGGACATTTCTCCATCTGTCGTTTCCCACCTCATTGCTTCATCGAGACGTTTTTTGAAAGCCACGTGTAATGTTAACTTTTGGGGTCTGGCAGTAAAGATCCGCCCATGGCAGCCGAAGGTTTGATCGCACCAACTTCCATTTTCTAAAATGGAAGGCGTCGTGGAGCTGCCCAAATCTCATTTCACACACACATTCATGTGTTATTTTAAACTCCCCCAGAACTGCTTGAAGAAAGCTATGCAAATCATAACAACTCTTTCATTGCCACCAGTTCTTTTAAGGGCATCAACAATGGAGCTCATGTGTCATTTTTGACAAGAGTGGCGATGCTCACAGAAGCGGTTTATGTTCACGCCCCGGTTCTATGCCTTTATAGCCTCGTTTGTTCAGCCTTGACGCCGAACATTCATCCCTTGTTTTTGGATTTGACTGTTTTTCTTCGCCTTCACCTCCTGCCACCGCTGACTCACTCAGGCAATGTGGCAGTTGGTGAAGCAGGAGCTGCTTGGACACCTGGAGGCTGTACACAGATAATTACATCCAAAATGAGAAGGCATTGTGTGTTAATGATTTTATTATCTCATGATCTTCATTGATTTTTATTTACACACATATACATATCAAAGTGCTTCCTTACTTTGCTGTCTGTGGAGCTAGCTGTGAGTGTTCTGGTGTCAACTTTACTCTTGGTGGAATAAGTCTGAGATTTCAAAGGGCTGTGTGGGCGGATGGGCTTCTAAATAAAAGCGTGCAACTGTAGATATGAGAATGTGTTTTTTTCCCTCTTCTAACTCGTTAGCGCCTCCTTCTGAGCTTGCAGACAAACGGTTCTGCTTCTGAATGATAATGGCTATCCTGTGGTACCGATGCTCGCTCCAATGACCCAGGGGTGTCAGGCAGGCTTCACTAATGTCAGAGCTTGGGGAGCTGATGCTGGTAACATCACCCACTGCTACAGGCCTGGGATTTGAGAAATGGGATTTCTTACACCATTTGATTGTGGAATTAATAGCATGCAAAAACTGAATTTGTTTTGGCTTGCTTTAGCATTCCATAAACTTCATAGTGATTCAGTTTAATAGCCACCCTGGAAGCCAGCTAAGGAGCAACATAAATAATTGCAATATGAAAAGCAAAGCTTTTAACTTGATTAATGGCAAAATGCAACGTTGCAAAACCATTGGTTGCTCAGTGGATTTCTGCTGGAGTGACAGAACGTTTTATGGAAACAAATGACGTAGATGTGCTAATAATTGCAAATGAAATTCGCTTTTAATAGATACAATGCAATAAAATAATCTTGCCTGCAGTTATTTTCTCTGTTTTCTATGGTGTAAAAAGGGTGCAAAAATAATTTTTCAAATCTAACCATTGTTCCGTGTTAGTAGCCATGTTTTACCTTAATTAGAATATTCATAAGTAGTCACTGCTTGACCTGTGTCATTAAATCAGTCAATGCAGAGATGTAATTTAGTTGAAGCTGAACAGACTAATTGCACTCACTATAACAATGGCTGGCTAAGCACACAGTGACTCTTGCTTCAACCCAGTGTCAACACAACGTCAGTATGTTTTCCCAGTAAATCATTCCAAAGGCCACTTGATGTTCTCACCAGACTTTGTGTGACTATAATTGTAGTGCCATTCGTTTCCCCATCTCCAGGACACGGACCTGATTATGACCTTTAACATCTCCATGCATCGTTCATGGTGGATGGAGAACGGCCCTGGTTGCAGGGTGACCCCCGTGACCCCACCACCGTCCTGGGCTCCTGAAGACCACCGCTACATCAGCATCTCCGGCTGCCTGATGGAGTACCAGTATGTGGAGGTGGCCCACAGCTCGCTGCAGGTCATCCTGGCGGTAAGTGCGTCTGCCTCTCCTTCTCCTCCCTCCCCTTCTCCTCCCCGGTGAGGCAGAGATGGCTGAATGTGGGTCAGGACGAGCCCTTCAGGGCTTCTGTCTCTCCTTGAACGATTGACAGTGAGGATAGAAGGTACACCAATCCCTTCAAGGCTGATTTGTTTAACTAGCTGGTTGTACACTCTGGGAGCTCCAAAGCTAACTTAAGAATTAATGAAAAGCAAAACCCCAGGCTGATAACAGGTGACCCTCAGATATGTTTCTGGTTGTCTTTGTTTCACACAACGTTAGAACTAATGACATGGAACTGAATGCCCTAACATTGTTGCCAAGTGCTGATAGCACTCATTTTTCACTCAATGCGTAGTGCTGATAGTCACAGAACAGGAAGGTCTGCTCCTTCTCTGGTGGAAATACAGTGTGTATGTTTATTCTGCTATGGGTAAAAATAAAAAAATAGGTCACAAAAGCGGGGTGTCTGTCATGGCCTTCTGTGCCCATCATCATGATTGTAGTCTCAGCTCTCAAAGTTAGCAGCAAGAATCCTCCCCTTAGCAGAGATGTTTTATAAAGGCTCAGAGTATGCTCTGTAATTAGGAGAATATGTTTATGGAACAGAGTTGAGGCCATTGCTGTGTAAATGAGAGCACAGGTGTGCCGTGGAGCCTGTGGAAAAAGGCACCTCTCCACTGGCTCAGATGCACCTGAAGTGCTATTGTAAGAATGCGCTCTTCCTTTAAATTACAGTCCCAATAGTGCACATGTTGTCTACAGCTTTGGACAAGAAGTGCCCATTATGGGTTAAATCACTCTGCTACACATGGCCTGCAATTACCATGTTGTGTGTATTTACCATAATGATGAGAGCACAATGAAATTAGTCAGATGCATGGATCCACTAATGTGCAAATTCTCAGCAATGCAATACATCAACATTTACATTCTATCTGTTCAGGGCTGTCAATATTAAATATAAAGTTTCTGTTCTGCATTTATTTTTAATGTTAAAAATCATCATATTACATACAGGCCTTCAAGAGGCAAGGCCGCACACTATAAAGCTTCAATAAACTGTGTGGTTTTTGGAAAATCGTAGAGGAAAAGAAAAAGCTTAGCACTCAAAGGCCAGTGGCAAGTGGCAAGAACACCAGCAAAACTGAAACTAATAAAGAGCAATAACATGCATTAAACACACCACTCTAACGTCTGCCACATTGTTTATGTAGTGCAACTGAATGTCACTTACACAATAACAATTATCGGGCCACAGCAGCGTGTATGTTCTGTACGCTCCATGGTTACTGACACACAATTTCAATTCCATTCAAATATTGTAGTGTGCAACACACAGCACCTTTTTAAGATAATGAATGCATCTCGTTACCTACTGCAAGGTATGCTATCAGTCAGACTGCCTCTGTGTCTCTCTTTTTCAAATCAATTCAGATTTATTTTGAGTGACAAAACACATATGTTTGTTGATTCATGGTTCAATAATGCCATGCTGAGACAAACCATAAGCTGTAATGGTAGTACGATGGTGTCTGCTGCCTTATCAGAGTGTCAGTGATTGAATTATGCACTTAACAAAGCAGACCACGGGCCATCTTAAAATGTATTTGACATCACTGCTCTGCTTTGGAAAAGCTTAGAAAAACAGTAGTAGCATGTTGTTTGGTCTGTGTGTAAACTTTTAAAAATAGATGAAGCTGAAAAGGTAAGGAGTTCTAGAGAAAGTGTGTTCTCTTCCATTGGACTTAAACCAACACATCAGTCTGAATCATAAGTTTATTGTTAATATGTTCATATTTCATGGAGGTAAGGCCTATTTCATTAGTGCATATTAAATATTTAGTGTTTATTTTATTTTGAATCTTATTTTTAATGGGTGGAGAAAGTATTTATAGGATAGGGGGACGATAGTGGAGAAGCGGGGGACCTGTATTTGTAAACTGGGGGGCCAAAACAGAAAATATTGATATGCGGTGATGTACAGTTGTTATTTCCTAAGATGTCGGCTCTGGTTTATGTGATTTTGATTAAATTAGCTAATCGTTTGCATTTTGATTTTATATAAATAGCAATAACCATTTGTGTTTATTTGTTAAAAAAACTATTTAATGAAAGAATATTTGTAAAGAACAGAAGGTGAGATTTTAACAATCATTATCCCCACCAGGCTTTCAAGGAAATGTCACAGTATAGGAAACGTGGGGGGAGGTGATTTGGCATTTAGCAGTCATCTCTGCTTGGTGTCAGAAATTTTGTGCTTTCCTGTTTTTCAGGCCTCAGGCGTATGCACAAACGCTAAATTAGGCATTTCTTGACCTGGATAAACATTAATTGTGATGATGGATACAAGGTAACAGAATGTGGGTGGTTTGTCATCCAACTTTGTGGCACACGTCTGTTTAAAACTGGGGGACATGATGGAATATGACAAGCGATGATATAATATGCATAGGTAGGAGTAGGCTCAGATGGAACTGTCTCAGAGGAGATAGCTACACCTGTGTTCACCTGCTCACAAGAGAACCCACAAGTGACAGCTGGGGTTATTAGTATGGGTCCAGACTGGATCATACCATTGCTTTCAAAAGGGGTTGACAACTGAAAATCACTGTGATCAGTTATTGTGTTTCTGTGCTGCAGCCCAGCAGTTCTTTTGAGTCATACCAATAACCTGCAGCTATCTTACTGATTAAGGAAAAATTAATTGTAAAAAGGTTGCTATGCCAAACCCCTAGAAGGCATCTTACAGTTTGTTACACCCCTGAGCAAGGATGGTTGCCCCAGTAAGAGTGCCTTACTGTATAAGCGGCTGCACGTATAAAACTGAAAACCATGAAGGTGACTTTGAACAAAAGTACCAGCCACACTACTGGCTGCAGCTATGGCAGTTAAATCTCAGCTCTGCCTTTGTGCCACAAACGGGACTTTATTAGCTTGTACAGTCTCCAGTAACTGCTAACACAAAATCTGGGCTCCATTTATTACGCGATCCTCTCCAGCCATGACGTTTATTTGAGGATCCAGCCTGCAAAAGGGCGGGTCAGTACATCGCAAGGTCAAACATGGCACCCGGAGTGCTGACGCCGTCCATCGTGGTTATTTCAGATTGAAGCGTGGCAAAAGAAATACAGGTCCACACATCCTGCGACCTTCCCAGCGGACCCATTTGAGAAGAGTTCTTGGCTGCACCAACTGCGTGTGTAATGGTGGGCTTCTCTGTGTCGCAGTACTGCTGCTGTGCCACGCTCATGTTGTTGATCTTTATTGATTCCTTAGTCACAGCCTGGCAAACAAAGAGAAAAACAACATCAATCAGCAAAGGGACCTACGATATTCATTTGCACTAAAACACTGTCGGATTCTGCAGAAGAATCCTCGTTTTCCCTCGGAAGCTGACGCGGCAGCCACATAATTGGACCAAAACACATTCAGCGATACAAAAAAAAGCAATTTCACAGCTTTGGTCGTTTTTTTTTTCTCCTCATATTTTCCTCCGTCTAAATGAATGTAAAAATAAACTGTTTAATTGTGTTCGGCTGCATAATCAACGTTGTCAATCTCCCTTGCTACCTCTCAGATAGATAATGAATGGCTTTGTTTCCACACATGGAAATTGCAAGAAAAAAAATGACTTATTCATTATCTTCTGCAAAATGAATAAGTGCGCCTTTGATCAGTTAACTGTGGAGACAACCACTCTCTTCTTTCCTCCACAAGACAAGAAAACAATTGATCCACAAATTTTAGTTGTCTGCTCTTTCATTAAAAGTACAGTCATTTGACAGTACACCAAGTGCCAAGTAATAATTTCTTATCTCATATTTATAAATGAAAATAACCTGCAGGTTAATTTAATTCAGTAATATCTATGAAAATGTGCTTGGTGAACAGAGGCACGATTGAAACTACAACGATGACAGCTCGGTCCTTTTTTTTAACTGCACAGTTACTCAGTGAGATAATTATCAGGATTACAGACAGCACATCTTAGAATGGGTAGTCACTTTGGCCATCAACCCAGAAGTTCTTTAAACAGCCTGGAGGCCTAGATCCTGCGCCTCTGGTTTCATTGTCTCTGCGTCAGAACAACAGTGCAGCACCTTCGTTAATGAGGTTTACCTCAAAGTCGGGAGGATGTTGCGGCTCCATTTGTTCATTTATGACCGGCGCGGGCATTAGTATAGCTGCACGCATCATTACACCATAAGGAAGCCTCAGTTTGAAAGTAATTAAATCGATATGTATAATAATAAGAGCCGTGCAGTGTGGCTAATGCAAATCCGCAGATGGTCTTTTCATGGTTTTCTCTCTGTTTCTGTTTCCATGCCTTGGGAAAGAAACGCTGCTTCCTCTGCAGAGAAGGGTGGGGGAGGGGTGATTTGGAGGAGGAGGAGAAAAGGGGGGGGTTCAACAGGCGCTGGCAGACAGGTGAAGCTGTGATGCCTACCTTGGCCCTGGAGGCCTCTGAAGAAAAAAATGCAGTGCTCCTAGGGCCTTCAGCAAAGTCGTAGCAGCTCAGCCAGCACGAGATGACGGGGCCGCGGCGCATCATCAAGGGAGCATATGTTCTGTGGTTCTCCCCGGCACTCTGGCTGTGTGCTCTGCTGCGGATCCTTTGCGCACGTGTGTGTGTGTGTGTGTGTGTGTGTGTGTTTTTTCATCCTGCCACCAATTAGGACAGCTCTTCATGCTCGTGTGCTCAGCTAAGGGACTGATCATTTACAGTGGATGCACCATGCCTTTTGGGGCCCTGTAGGAAGACTTCAGATTCAAGAGAAAGCAGTGTTCTCAAAGCATTGTGGGACTTTTTGTGTGAGTTTTTACATGCATTGATCATTCATGGAGAATGCTGTATTGTGCTGGTCATTGCAGATGAAGACTTGCCATGCCCTGGATACACAGCCGTATAGCTCATGCGTGGTACAGTACCTTGCCATGCCCTGGATACATAACCTTATAGCTCATAGGCAGTACAGTACCTTGCCATGCCCTGGATACACAGCTGTGTAGCTCATGGGCAGTACACTACCAGAAGATTCTCAGAGCTACACAAAGTCTGATGTAAATCCATATAACTTTGAGCTAAAAACTTACAAAGAATTCTGTGTAGCTTCCTATTCACACTTATTTTATGTACTGTAATTTGTTCTGGTTTTGTTCAAAAGTCCCCCTTGAGGAGAGTGTTTATTGACTTGGCTGTAACAGTGAACCATGTCTTCCTGTTACCCCTGAACAACCTGGATTCTTGTTTGAAGTTGCTGCTTATAATTGATTTCCAGCAGTTAACCTTTTTGGGAGGGAAATGGCTCATGCGAGTCCTGTCTTGGGGGGGGGGGGGGGGGGGGGGGGGGGGGGGGGGGGGGGGGGGGGGGGGGGGGGGGGGGGGGGGGGGGGGG
>JABJVR010000034.1:1466681-1488038 GCA_025773905.1 Chitala chitala | reverse complement strand
ATGGGCTCCAGGTTTCCCCGCGACCCTCACCAGGAATAAGCGGTTAAGATAATGGATGGATGGATGGATGGATGAATAATACAGTTTTCTAGTTACCAGATTTCCTAAACCCAACTGCTAGTCAGCGAATATATTACTAATTTTTCTAAACTGATAGAAATCTAAAAAAATAAAAAATAATTATAATAATAATAATAATAAATAAAAATGATTTGGCTCATGAAGCCAGGATATGATGTTATATTAAGACAAATGTTTAAAATTTATGTGTTTTTACTGAGTCGAGTCAGATCCCCCAGCTCAAAATTAGCATTGGCGATGGCATTATTATGGTTGAAACTTACACTGCACTTTGTATTTTTGAGAAATACGTAACAAAATATACAAATAAATTATGCAATTCATTACCAAAGTATTATACATTCAATCTATTAATTTAATTTTTTTTTGAAATTTTGCCTTTTATATTCATGGTAATAATCAGAGTATGCTAACCATTTTAATTTGTGATTCAATATTTAATCATGCCTGCAAATGAATCAAGGTGTTTGCTCTCTAATCAGGACTGAAAAGCCATCGCTGGCTCTCACTCGATCTGCCCGTTAAAAACATACATAAGGGCTTTGTGTGGCGATGATTAACACAGACCGTACAAAACATCAGAAGAATTCAAACCAATGTTTAAGAACGAACCGAATATTATTTAAAAAGCCAGCAGATTATTACCGTCGACAGGAGTGAACGCATGTCATGCGGTGGCCTTAAATGCCATCGTTCTGCTATTTTTATTTTTATTTTAAGTTTTTCAAGGAAAACGCCTACCTGACTACCAAATGAATTTTCTGTATGTCCAAGATGACTTTGCCCAGGCACGGGCCTCAAGAGTCCATTTAGCTTGGGAGAAATCAACAAATCCAGCCAGAGTGCGACCTCAGCTCTTTTATATTGGCCCATTGTGGCCTATTATAAAGCCAATTTACCGCTAATGCCCCCAAGTCATTCTATACAAACCATACCCCGAAGTCAGCATGTTGAAATTTATGCATTCTCACTTACATATTATATCACATAACTTCATTCTAAACACATCCGTTATAACATTTAATTCAAGTTTCTAGTTTTACCAAAAAGTGTGTTTGTACAGTATGCCTATTTAGCATATACTAAAGTAAAAACTGCAAATATCGAGTGTAATGTAATTTGGTGATGTAAATTAACCAAACGGTTTAACGATTAGCAAAATTAAACAACAAACTGCAGATTTACACTTTCGTAATCAGTACCAAAAAGTTTGAATCGTTGCTGTCATCGTTTCAAATGTAACATTTTAACTGTGCAACACTAGCAAAAGTACCTTTATAGCCTAATGGAAAGTGTCCTGCTTTCACAAAATAACGGTTTTACGCCACTTTGCATCCGAGCTATCCGCAGATAAAAGCCATCCTGATTGAAAATGGACAGCCCTCGCGTAACACGAAAGTCTTAAAATGCTGAAACACTATATTATACTGTATATCTTCGACTGACAGGCAATGCTGTTACATTCTCAAAAATGTGCAATTTAACGTAAGGGATGCATCTACTTCAGGTGTATAGTCTCTGCCCGTTGCCTGTACTGTGTTCTAAATGTTCTTAATACACGAACATAATCCAGAATGAGATCTGTAAAAATGCAGTCCATGGATTCTCCATGGATTTAATTTCAATAAATAGTCGTTGCTATTTAATAATTCTTATTTTTAAATGGTCAATGGTCAATCTGTTCTCAAAATTGATTGTTGTCACAGAAATCTGTTTCACATGGATATTCACTCCAGGCTTTTGTGTCATCTTGCAGGTCTTATTTAGAAATGTCGGTTGCAGAATGAGTATTAGTTTGTTTATTATGACAACAATATCACGAAAACAGCACACGGCATTACGCTTTCTTCGGTGCACTTGCGTGCCTTGCACTTAGTGCCGAGTTTCGTATTGCTGTACTGCCCTCTGCTGCGGAGCTTTCACTAGTGAAACGACGTGCGGGAAGATATCACGTGTCTGAACAGTGTCGTGACAAAATTATCTCAACAATTAAAGCAAGTTAACGTGCGCGTTTCCACGAGTGACATTACTCGTACAGGAAAACGTCACTTTCTGTACATTTACTCTTTTTGTCCCTCTTTCTCCCTCTGCATCTAATGTAATATAAAGCGTGCATACTTGTTGATATAACAGCAGGCGTTTTCTTAGAAGTTCTTTAACATCTCACGATTGTCCCGTTTTGTGCGGCGTATGCATCGTCAATGACATTTTCTGCTTGTTACTGTCAAAGTTGTCAATAAACGCAAACTCTTGACAACAATGAGCCTAACGTAATATGAGTTTTTATATATTGCATAGTAGTGGTTGCCTTCACCATTATGGGGAAAAAGTTTTGTGGTGCGCTTATATTACAGATCATACATGAGCTGAACCTCGGACAAACGAAAGTGCTCTGTCGTTGGCAAGTTCCCAAGAAACTCTCAGAAACTAAAGAGGAGCAAAGTTTACAAATAATAATTATCTCTGTACTCGGCAGAGGTCGAAGGTATGAATTCGTCTTTTGACCTCTGTTTGCGTCCGGTCACTGACAGCTCGGTGGCCACGAAGAATGGATGGAGAGGCGCTAAGGGTACGCAAAGTAAGAAGCTCCGCCACGGATTTATTTTTTCCTAACGGGGACCCGGAAGCAGAAGGAGAGCCTAGTTGCGTTTTGTTTGTTTTTATCTGGATTTGGGAAGGTGTCTGCGAACAAATGGGAAGTTAGATGTCGGTGATGGAAGATGAGCGCGGCTATGAGTGTGTTTGTACGAAAAGAATGCCGAGCTTTGTGAACTGTTATGACGGGGCAAGTGTCGCCGATTTACCAGCAGGGTCTGCTGAAGTTGGGACACAAAGCACAGATTTGGACCATGACAACATGGACACAAAAGTTATTACCTCCGATGGGGTTGCGGAATTGCACATGTTTGAAAATGTGGATAGTAAAGAGAACGATGAGCGAGATGGTATGCGAAAATCAAGTGCAGTGGACATTTTAAGGAGTTTCGGAGCGTCTAGACCGCTTTCTCACCGCAACAGCAATCCTACTGATGGACTGAGAGACAATCGAGATGCCTTGATGGGTACGGTTTTTAAAAAGCTATCTGATGACTTTGAGATTGAAAATAGTGCGGTGGGTGAGCACTGTACGAGTAATGGTCACGACCCAGTGAGCCCAGAACACCTATCGGGGTTTACCCCATCCGATTTGGACGAATTGGGCTTTGATTTTACGGGTGAAACCCGTGAAAATAAATTAAAGTGTGGTGCTGGTGCCGAAACTCTCCGTCCAAAGAGCCACGTTTACTGCACCGTGTACTGCATCGCGAACGACAACTACAGGAGGAGCACGGGTACCTTTGGAGGCCAAGCGGACCTGGACGGGACCGTGATGACCCCCTCAGCATCCGACACCGCGGTCCGATCGGCCGGGGGTTTGGACCCGAGTGGCTACCCCGAGCCTCTCACCATAACCGATCTCATCGACTCCAGAACTATCGGCAACTTTTACGGTGGGGAGCAGGATGCCTCAGCAATCCTGACCTGTCGCATCTGTCTGGACGACAAGCCCATCAAGCCTCTTCATTGCTGCAAAAAGCCTGTGTGTGATGAGTGTCTAAAACTGTACGTCAGTTCTCAGGTAAATGGATGATATGTTATCACTGACATTTTGGGTTTACATTTTTGTTTTATTGGCATGCGTATACATACACCTAGTGTGCTTCCATCTAGCAAGTACTGTCCGCAGCATCTGTGCTATTCATCTCTCCCCTAACGCACACGGGAAGGTTATAACCTGTTCCTGCAGGAGTCACGCAAAGGTGTGCACGTGCGTTCCCGTACTGTAACTTCTTTCTTTTCCTCAGTCGTCATTGACTCTTTGCATTCAAACACAATGTGCTTGCCCGCATATCCAGTTGCATGTTTGTAAGAACTGCCCACCATTATAACTCTGCCGCTCACCTCCGTGTGCTCTGCAGGTAAGTGCTGAATGGACACCACTCTCTTTACAGATTTAGTCTAGGGAGCAACGCTCTCGTGTTACACGGCACACAAAGCGCTGTGATGGGTGGCTTTATGGAGTTTGTCGTCTACCGGTGTCCCAGATGATTAAGCGTCGTTTACCTCTGAACCTCTCTTTGCGCCGTCTGTGCGGTGTCACCTGCTTATTGTGTGGGTACCGTCACTGGAAAGTGGTACCAGAGCCCACGATGAATTTCTAGATATTTAGGTGCT
The DNA here is from genome assembly GCA_025773905.1 of Chitala chitala. NCBI lineage: Eukaryota > Metazoa > Chordata > Actinopteri > Osteoglossiformes > Notopteridae > Chitala > Chitala chitala. Next base: position 1,483,742 of record JABJVR010000034.1, on the reverse strand, counting down.
TATGGTGCATACTAAGAAGAGACTAAAAAAGAGACTACATATTACTCAAATTCCTTATTGGCTGTTTGATGGGGGGGTATGCTGTGATTAGCAGCTCAAGTTGGTATGTTGAGTAATTGTAGTAGGCAGAATACGAGTTTTGAGTGTTGCATAGATGGATGTTTAATTTCTTAACCATAAAGTCACAGGGTCCTGATGTTCTGACTGAGAATATGTCCAGAATAACATTTGTTCTTAGAGTCAGTTTGCCTTGTCCTCTGTGGGTACTGGTAGTATGTTTGTGATGGAAAAACAAGCAGACTTGCCATAGCATAATTGATTTCAATAACCATGAAGCTCTCTTCTTCCTGGACTTAACCAAATTACTCTTTTGCGTGTTGAATGGCGTTGTCCTGTTCTGAGTTAGTCCGTAATTCATTTTTCCCCTGCGACTTTTTTTTTCTTGTGCTTGTCTTCCATATTGACCTATAAAATAAGATTTAGAACTCATTATGTAATTATTAACTTTAATGACCAATGTGTCTGTATGTGTTATGCAGGCATATTACCTCAGAAGAATCCAAGTGTTATTGTTTTGATTCAAATTGAGTTATAGGCCTAACATACAAATGAACAGTTGAACAGTGAGTCTGTATACACCGAACATGTAATTGAAATGGTCTCCAGGACTGTTGGGCTATTCCACTGTAATAGTTTACATCTCTGCTTACCTGAGTAAAAAGCTGACTCACCTGTTAAACCGGTCTTTTTCATGGGGCTCTTCACCATATGGAAAAAGCAACACAGAGCAGACCAAAAACTTATCAAAATGTTCCGGTAATGTCTGAGTGCTAATTTATGCTTTGGCCTTTCAGTGAAATATAAGAAGATTTGCACTTCTCATAAAGGAATTTACGCCATTATCCCAGCTGCTCCCACTCACAGAGATTTTATGTGCTCCCACAAACCTCTGTGTACTTAAAATACTCCTGAGGTAATTGAGCACCGTTGTGTGTCCTATAAAGATTTTCCATGTTCCTCATAAACCTGTAAGCATTAAACTAGAAACAGTTAAGCAAGGATGTTTCTGCAGCCTTCACGGGCAGGCCAAGGTCTTGTTCGACATTTTACTACAGTGTATGAATGGAATCTGTCATCCAGACACCACACAGTTGGGGTACACTGATGAGAAATTGTGAGAGTTGTGATGTTGCGTCGGAAGTGTGAATATTACTATGCATTTTTATTATGTTTGCGTAGTAAAGATAAAAGATATTGAAATCCGTGGTGATGTTGAACTAGAAAATGCCTGTAAGACATATTTTGATTGAAAGGTGACAGAAATGCAACTTGGATTCATTTTGGAATATGTAATTAATTTTAATGTAGATTTCGGCTGTTGGTTTTTACTTTTTATGTTAAGCACTTGGGTCAGCGATGTGACAACGGTGGAAATGTTCCAGATTACTTTTATTTCATTTGAGCGGCTTCTGTTCCCTTCTCAGGAACTCAGAGATGCTTGGTTAACAAGGCCTTTTATAACACATTTATATATGGATGTTAAATTAGTGCTTTTGTTATGTGTACAAGTACTATTCTTTAGCTTCATTTTGCTTTTAGATGACAATGTCTTGGATAAACTTTATTGAGAAATGGTCCAGAGTGTACCTACAGAGATGGGGATGACGTTCTGAGATGGATTATTAATGCACCCATCCCACTCTTCCTCTTCTCCCTCACTCCCAGCCTGTGTAATGTTGAAGGCCAGTGCTTTTTAAGGCCAAGCCCATGGGCACAGCAGAATTACTTTCTCATCTGTCATTTCTCTCGTAAGTGACTCTCGCCAGAATAGCGAATTGGATGGCCAAGTCGGAAGGCCAAGCTGCAGGAATAGCGTTCCTCTCGTGCCCGGGGCAACGAGGACGCAATCTTGCCCGCTTAATTACACTATCTTTCTTCTCCTGACATTAGTTCAGGAGATGAGGCATTTAGATTTCACTCACTCAGTGAGTTTACCCCCCCTTCCCTTTTTCTTGTTTCACTAGTCCAAGTAGCTTAATTAAGGGATAAGAGTGAATTCACTGTGTTGTCTTGTCATATTGAATTGTGTCAGTGATTTCTTTGGCTTGACCTGGCCTTACGCCGACACCCATACTAGACCAACTCTCTTTCAGGTCACAAGAAATTGAGAATGAACGTTCTGTCATTATTAACCGTACTTATAAAACCCTACCTTTACTCACTCAGTTAGCGTATGCTGTTAATGGGTAAATTGGAAATGAACATGTACTGGAGGAATATAAAGTAACTTTGTATAATATTTATTGCACAAGCCACAAAATAATAATGAAAATATTGTCTGTCATCTGTATATATTCTTTTGTGTTGGTGTGTCCTTAGAGGATACATGTGGTCTGATTTTAATTGTCGTTAGTGAACATAAGAGAAGGGGACCAGCAGGGCTACAGATGAACACAATAACTATAGCTATAGTAGACACCCTGTCACTGTTTAGCCATTTCACTGAAAACAGTTTCAGAACTATCACTTGAGTCACCACAAGTACCGAATCAGCAGTTAAGTGCAACAACGTGCATAACAGGTTATGTATGTTGTAACGCTTTTTGTCATCTTTGACCTCCTAACAACCTTGGTTATATTTTACTCTTTGCTATGAACATGCATTTGAACATTAAGCCAGTAGGGAAGGCACGTCACAATAAACCGCAGTTCTGCATGATAAAGTTAATCCATTTAAATTAAATTGTGTCACGATAAGCTTGGGTAGGCTGGCTTTCTGCTGCGCCATGAAAGTGCTCTGAATTTCTCCCAGCAGCCAGTGACATCATACGCGTCTGTCATCATCAGTATCATCAATATCAGAATTACTACCATTACTACTGTCATTGTCTTGGCAGACAGAAGTTGCACTGGCCTGTCGCTATTGTGCACTTTGTGTGATGTCATGCCCTGTGGCCTGACAGGTCCTGGGGAGGAGGGGGCACTTCTGCAGGCTGGGGTTTGATGTCCACAGAACTTTCATTACCCGCCAATATGTCCCCCGTCATTCCAGCAGTCACATTCACCCCGTGACAAGTGCAGGGGCTGGTTCCTTGAGAGAGGGTGAGAGGCTTGTGTTTCTCCATTTTTTGGTCTTTAGTTTCTCCAAGGGCTGCGGCTCACTTTCACAGGTGAACCCTCTTTAATTGTGTGCCACGTCTCATTAGTTTCACAGTCCACAACTTTCATTCTGCAGTTTTAAGTGTGTTCGCCCCTGAACCAAAGTAGCCAGAGAGAATAAACCTTCCCTCTTACTCACCCAAAGTTAATGATCACAAGTTTTTCGCATTCAGAGTGAAGCACAGAGGTTTGTGGATGCTCTGAGTGCTTCAGATGTTTGCAGTTTGTAGAGGCAGTTTTATGGTGTGTTTCCACTGGCACAACTGTGCCATACCATACCGTACTGTGCTGTACTTACATAGTGAAATATGAGCTGCTTTTTCATACAGCACATGCAGCTTGGAAAAAGGCACTTGTAACTAGTGACATGACATCACTTTGTAATGAAAACGGATAGTGATGGTATGCCATGATTCTACTCATTATGTTGTAACTCCAAAGTTGGCCACTTGATTTAAAGTGTGTATCTAGTTGTAATTTTGTGTTGCTTATGTTCTACTTGTGTGACAATTGCCAGATTTAATCGGGTGTACTATGATAGTAGGACAGCACTTATTGTTGGTAGATTCTCTAATACTGATTGACCTCGTTTGTGAAATGCACATGTGCTATTATCCTTGTAAGTTGCTTTGGACAAAGGCATCTGCTAAATAAATAAAATGTAAATGTAAGATGAGGTAAACTTTATTTGTCACGTGCACAATTATGCATAGTACAATGTACAATGAAATGTGTTTTTTATACTTGCATCCATTTACAAAATTTAAAAAAAGCAAAGCAAAACAACACACAGAGTAGAAATAAAGTGTGTAAGTATGAATGTATGTAAAGATGTAATGTGCGTTTGTGCAAAGTAGTCAGTTTAGAATTCTTAGTGAAATAATAGTAGTAATATGAATAAAAAAATACTGGTGGTACTAAAGGTAATAATAAATAATAATATAGTATACATTATATATTTAATATATAAATAATATACAGAAAGTAAATAAATAGTAGTAGATTGTGCAAAATAGGCACATATTAAGGCTCAGAGTTGAGCAGACGGATGGCTTGGGGGAAAAAGCTTTTATTCATCCTCTCTGTCCTTGTCTTCAGGGAGTGAAAACACTGGCCTGATGGGAGTAGTGAGAAGAGAGAGTGTCCAAGATGACTGGGCTGTTTCAGGATCTTCTTTGCCCTCTGCCTGCATCGTTTTGTGTAGATGTCCTGCAGGTTGGAAAGGGTGGTTCTGACCCTTTTAAGGACTAAGAGGTCCTGCTTCTTGCAGTTCCCTTACCACGTGATGATGCTCCACATTAGAAGCTGTCAGTGGTGCAGGTGTAAAAGTTCTTAAGCACCTTGAGAGGGAGCTTAAAGTCTCTCAGTCATCTGAGGAGGTACAGGCGCTGTCTGGCCTTGTTTGCCATGGTGTTTATGTGCTGCATCCAAGACAGGTCCCGTAAGATGTTCACTCCCAAGTATTTGAATGATGTCCACTGTTTCCACCTCAGAACCACTGATAAGAAGTGGGTGGAAGTCCCTCTGCTACTTCCTGCTGAAGTCCACTATTAGTTCCTTCGTTTTGCTGACATTCAGTAGAAGGTGGTTCTCCCGACACCAGTCCTCCAAGTGGGAAACCTCCCTCCTGTAGGCTGTCTCATCATTGTGTGAGATCATCCCCACAACAGCGGTATCATCAGCAAATGTTATGATGATGCTGGATTCTGAGGTGGTTTCACAGTCATGTAGGTACAGTGAGTATAGCAGGGGGCTGAGCACACAGTAGACCCACCTGCTCAGGGAAGGGTCTAGGCCCAGATCGTACAGCTTGGAGACGAGTCTGGAGGGGACTATGGTATTGAATGCTGAGCTATAGTCAACAAACAGCACTCTCACATAGTTCCCTTTATCATTGTCCACATGAGAGAGAGTCCTGTGGAGGAGTAGGGCTACTGCATCAGTGGATCTGTCCGGCCGGTATGCAAATTGTAACGGATCCAGGGTGGTAGGCAGTGTGGAGGTGATGAACGTTTTGATCAGCCTCTCAAAACATTTCATCACCATAGAGCAAGGGCAATAGGCCTGAAGTCATTGGGAGTGCTGGGGTGAGTTTTCTTTGGGACAGGGACAATAATGGACTTCTTAAAGCAGGTTGGGATCACACACTGTTGTAATGAGAGGTTGAATATCTCTGTAAACAGAGGCGCTAGCTGATCAGCACAGGTTTTGAGGACACGCCCACTAATGACATCTGGACCAGCCGCTTTCCTAGTGTTTACACTTTTAAACACTCTCCTCACATCATGCAGTGGTGCATGGTGACACAGCTTCCCACATTGCATGTCAACCTGAAGCTTACAGTCGGTGTTACTTGTATTTCTGCTGACCGTTTTTTTAATGACATACTGTACCTGATTACTGTATACATTGTTTTGTTGTATAATGATAAAAGTCAGCATTGTTTTTCTGTATATCTGCTTATTTAGAAGGTGTGCCCCAGAACATCATTCACCTTTTTTCTTAACCTTCAAAGTCATGGTGTATTTTCCCTCCAACCAAGTGGCTAAAAGTGTCTGAAGCTCTTCATTGTTCCTGTTACAGATTTAATGGGCTTTCATAAAGTACAAAATATAACATAAGACTGGCAGTTAATGCGACTGAGCAGTACCATCACTGACTGCTCTTTCTCTTTTCACATTCCTTCTGACATCAAATATTCCTGCACACTCTTTATAAAATTGTGCTGTAACAACACAGTGGTTTAGCATGCTTTTCATCTTGAACTGAATTGAATTTAAAAAAAAAAAGCGCATTGTCTTCACTTGAAAATTAAACGTGGGGGTTGTGGTTCGACATGGAAACATCCTAGCCAATCACTTCACTGGAATTTAGGTGAGCACCGACGAGGGCAAACTGGGCCTGCTTGTTGAATGCTTTGCTCTTGCCTCTTGAGCAGGACCTATCTGGCATGACATGGTATGGTATGGGTAAAAGTGCAGTGGCCAAGCACAGTATGGCATAGCATGGCTGAGCCAATGGGAAAGCACCATTGCAGGGCAAGATTAAGTCACTGGGCCAATTTCCACTAATGATGAACCAGAAGAGAACGGTCTCAGTGTCCCCCATGGGGCTCTTCCTCACCTTCCATGTGCAATCATTCACAGCTACTTTGAACAGCTGGCCATATAAAACATATATCTGCTACTGAGCAGACCATCTTGACCTGCTGTTTGGTTTTGTTTTGTCCCCTTCCATTTTGGTCACTGACTGAGCATCTGACAGAATGAGATATGAAAGAAAATAAGTTGTATTTAACTGTCAGAGAAGAGACCAGTTACAGGCACAGAGCTTTGATGAACCTTTCTGAAAACATTCAGTACGACCGGCTGTGAAATTCCACAGCCGACTGGATGTTACCCAACATCACTGTGTCATTCTCTAAGCACGTGGCATCAAGAAGGGGAGGGATTACTCACGGACAGTGTTTGATAATCCCCCTTGGGCGCATTGGGTGTTAGCTCTGTTCAGAGTTTTATGCCTTTTACCTCAGCATCCGTTCTGGCTTCACACATCAGTAGGCCACGACTGATTATACTGTCAGCTATGTGCGGGACCTCTCCATCTTAGAAATACCTGAGAAGAGTGACATGTTTTTAGATTAGCCATCTGCATGGTAACCGCCGTCTTCGTCGTGGATGTCATCGTCGTACAATATCGTTCTGAGACAGGTACAAGCAGGCTGATACTAAAGTAACTGTTATCATTCCTTTTCCCTACAAATGCCATATTAATCTTCCAATATGAATTATAAGCCCTGCGGTAAACCTTCCACTGAGAGAGAGGGGACCCCCCCCCCCCAATTATACAGTGTTTTAATTGTATTATTGTATAATGTCTGTTAAGCAGCCATTCCTGTTTATGCTGTTACCGTGTTTGCAGTTGTCCTGAATTACTTAGCCAATCAGTGGTATTTCACTGATCTTATCTTAGTTTATGTGTTTAGCAACTACATTACTATCTAACGAAACATGAAGAGAATGTCTGAACGGGTGTGTCCGGCAGGTGCGTGTGGGCAAGGTGGACATCGTGTGCCCCATCACAGAATGCAGCGGTCACTTGGAGGAGGGCGTCGTGGTGGGACACCTCGCCAGCGAGGAGGTGGCCAAGTACAAGTACTTCCTGGAGCTGAGCCGGATCGACTCCAGCACCAAGCCATGTCCCCAGTGCAGCCTCTTCACCTCCTTGAAGGGGCGTGGCCTGCAGGCCCCAAGCAGGGCAGAGCACAAGTACAAGGTGAGCAGCCTGCCAATCAGTGGCCAGAGTACAAAGAGAACCCATCACCCTCATCAGCTGTTGGGTACAATTACAAGGTGAATACACCACCTTCATCAGGGCAGAGCACAAGTACAAGGTGAGCAGCCTGCCAATCAGTGGCCAGAGTACAAAGAGAACCCATCACCCGCATCAGCTGTTGGGTACAATTACAAGGTGAATACACCACCTTCATCAGTAATTAAAAGGTGAAAACATTGCCCTGATCAGTGTCAGGGAAGCTGTAGGCAACGCTTAATGACATCATCGTCTATATTAACATGCTTCGTTTAGACATGTTTGCTAGACACAGCAGTTAGATGCACTGTTGTTATTATGTGGCATGTGCTAAAACAGGACGTGCTAAACTGGAGGCTTCCATGGGTTACAGTGTTGTACTAATTCACATTTCAGTGCTAGAAGCAAGGTTTTACAAGCCATTTACAGATTGCATTTTTTCTTTTTAGCTGGGAGTTACTATACAAGTAAATGTGCTACATTGCAGGTCGATCAATGAGCCAGACTCGTAATCCACAGATGTAGAAACTCGGGGGTAATTCAGAAACGGTTATGTTGGCGTTCTGGGCACAGGTGTGGTCGTTTAAGATGATTGGATGGTCTGTTACCATGATTACATTGTGGATTTTGCCCCCATTTTTGTGATTGCCGTTCCAGTCCTGTATTTCTGTCCAATGACTAATATCTCTGAAACATTTAGCTGCTCAGATGTTTTACTGAGGCAATTCAGGGTAAGTACCCTGAACAAGCGTGCTACTGCACGCTCCTACTGGGATTTGAATTGTTTGGCGTCAGGCTACAGGTCCTTGCTTTTACCGTTGTGTTTCCCATTGCTCTATTTTCCTTCAGGTCCAGTGCTCCAACTGCCAGTTTGTATGGTGCTTCAAGTGCCACGCTCCATGGCACGAAGGCCTGAGGTGCAGGGACTACAGGAAGGGGGACAAGCTGCTACGTCACTGGGCCAGTGTCATTGAGCACGGGCAGCGAAACGCTCAGAAGTGTCCGCGGTGCAAGGTCTGTGTCTGTGCGTGTGTATATGTGTGTGTTCATGTGTGTGCATGTGCTTGCTACGTTTGGGAAGGAGCAGAGAAACCGGCTAAGTAAAGCATAGTCCACCAGCCCTGCTGACAGTGGTATATAAGAAAATCACTCTAGGGCTCTCAGGAGCATGGCAGAGAATGAACAAGTGAAAAAGACTCTTTTTGAACAGGCAAGGAAAGCTCCCTCCCTCTCCAGTAGATGTGTGTGTCAAAGGAAAGACATTTGCTTTTTCTCCCCTCTATAACAATAACTGGAAACATAAAAACATTCCAGGAAATGGAGGCCTTCTGGCCAGAGAGCTGATATGGAAGGCCGTTTGCTCTGCATTGTAAGCCGCGTGTTTGGAACAGACTGCCGTCAGAGCAGTGCTGGCAGAGCGCCGTTCGTGTTAGACGGCGCCATCTCTTACGTCTCTGCTTGTTCCGTGCACGTCCTTGAAACTCAGAACATTGGGTGACAGTGACTGGCATCAAGGAACAGGAATTTCCCAGCCCTTCACCAGATCACACAGGCAGTGCGTGGAAAGCCAAGTCTAATTCTGCACCAAATACCAAATTCACAAGACAAAAGAATACATTTTAGATGGGGTTAATTTTAAACGTCACCAAAGAAACTAGCAGTGTTGCTTGGAATATACTTTTAGAAGTGTAGTGAAGGCAGTTTGTTCAGATTGTTTAAAGTTACAAAATTTTGCAATAAAAGTCCTAAATTGTTAGAATGGCTACTTCTTGTTGTTACTAGTACTTAAATTCTGAAATGCTCTCACCCTGTACACATGCAGGATATTTGGTTATAAATTATGAAATGCTAGGGCATCATTATCTGCAACCAAATAACGTGTATCCTGTGTGTACTGAGAGTTTGCACAACATTGCTGTGCAGCACATTGTGTGCAAAGTACCCTCACCCCTTACACACTCCATCATCCTCACAGATCCACATCCAGAGGACGGAGGGCTGCGATCACATGACCTGCACCCAGTGCAACACCAACTTCTGCTACCGCTGTGGAGAGAAGTACCGGCACCTGCGTTTCTTCGGCGACCACACCTCTAACCTGAGCGTGTTTGGCTGCAAGTACCGCTACCTGCCAGAGAAGCCGCACCTGCGGCGTCTGGTTCGAGGGTCGGTGTGTGGTAAGCACCTCCCACAGTCCTCCTCTGGATGTGAAAAATGAGTTTGGTCAGAATGGAAAATAGTGGGGGGAAGGAGGTGGAATATCTTTCCTGCTCTACACAAGTCTGAGACAAGAGGCACCTGTTAAAAAAGTTCACACACACACAACCACAGACACACACACACACATATTCACCTGACTCATCTGTTTGTTTATCACAGTAAAGGAAATGCTTTTTTATGTGTTGTTGCCAAGAACTACTTCCTTAGTTTCACTTGTTTATATGTAAGTGTCCACCAGTATACAAAAGCATGCACCATTTTTGCTGATCATGTCTCTCCCCCCCCCCCCAGTGAGTAAAATTCTGCTGGCTCCCCTGGTTATTGTCCTGGTGGGAGTGTTTGGAGTTTTAGCCATTGTAGTAGGTGAGTACCTGACAGTCTAGGCTTGGTGGGGTGGGGAAAAAAAGACATTGCGTTTGTGAAAACCTGCATGGTATAGCCTAGTGTAACCTTCCATGTCTGACAAAGGGTGGTAGTGTGCTTTTAAATCCGGAATGAGTATCGTACATAAAGGAAGGCAGAGGAGAACAGCCGGTGAAATGTGAAACCTGATTAAATCGGGAGCAGTGTAAACGGTGTTCTTCCTCTCAGCGTGCCGCGTGACTTTGTGCGCATTGCCACGGTCAGCAGGAGCACACCTAAAGCCACTTCAGGGCCAACGTACACAGCACAAGCAGAAAACTCCAGCGCGGCTAATTAACGGCATCTGTTTTTCTGATTCTCACAAATGCTTCATTGAAGCATGCAAACTAAATGTTTTTCATCAAATCTACCCATCTGTTAGAATACAATACATGCAGTAGATATTTCAATGCTAATTTTCAATTCTAAGGATTATGCATATTATAGTAATGCAGATTTTTGTTTGCAGTATCTTTAACCATAGCAGGTTAAATATTGGAATACTTTATTAAAGTGTGAGTGTGTGGCGTTCAATGATTAAATATTGTTTTATTTCATTACTCTAATCATATGCATGTAGGAGATGATTAAGAAAGGTTAAGAAATGTTTTAAATTGTTTTTTTTGGCGGGGGGCAAAAAGGCTTTCTGTTGTTTCATATGTGAGATTTAAAAGGCTAGCATTACACTGAATAACTGGTGGACTATGAAGGTTTTCCTAAACAACTAAGATTAGATTAGATTAGATTACATTAGATTAGATTACATTACATTACATTACATTAGATCGAATTTTATTGATCCCACAGTGGGGAAATTCTCTTGTTACAGCATCTCACAGGGAAGTGGGATTAAGGTGCAAGAAATTGAGGTATCTTAAATTACATAAAAATTAAATTAAAGAACAAAATTAAAGATAAAAATTAATAGGAATAGATAAAGTAAAGAATAAAATAATTATATACATACAAGACAATGATGTTAGGAGTTTCACCTTGACACCAAAAGACTACTGGTTTAAATCTTGGGATAACTCGGCATGGATGAGCTTTATACACTTGTGAAATGGATAACAAAACGTAAAAGCTGTTAATATAGTAACTATAGTAAGTCCTGCTGTTGCTGAGGTAACAGTGTGTCTCTCCACAGGTCTGATAGCCTTTCCCATCTACTACATCTGCAAGAAGCGGAAGAAACGCTCCCAGGGTTCTGGACGCTGGTTTTGCTAACTGAGCTGCCTGCACCACCACCCCCCACCCCCAGAGGAGCATTGGGATAACTGATGCACCAAATAAACACCTTTTTCATGCACAGACAGTACTGGGACTTGCAGTACGGATGATGCATGACAAGAGGCCTCTACTTCCAGCCTGCAGCCAAACCAAAGACATGTTTTGGGCCTGGGAGACATCTCCATCTTACCATGCCTGGGCTGGTGGTTAGTAGGCAGTCTCTGTCCCAGTGCTTTGGCTCCTGGGTGTTTTTGTCCTCTTCCTGTCGTCTCGGTTAGGTGTGCTTCAGCAGGCATAAAATCTTAAAGTTTATTCAGTGTATTAATGCATCGTCATCAGGGTGCTTCAAAACACTTAGAGGTGAAGGGTTTTGAGATCTAGACTTTAGCCAATGTTACTTCCAACAGTGAAGACACGTCATTGACTGTTCCCTCAACACTGCTTTAGGTAGGTCATTTTATTAAAGTTCACTTTAAAGTAAATTTAAATATTAGTGTTTACAGAAAATTTGAAATATTTATTTGTGCTCATTGGCCAACCTTTGAGCAGCCTCTACTGTGTGTGCAAGGGGACTGTGCACGAGAATGATATGATATTTATATGTTTTTACAAAACGTTTATGAAACGTCAGATGGTTGTGCATCTTTGGCAAGCCTCGCTCCGCGTGTGGCTTTATAGTCATGAGTCCCTGAAGTAGCTTTGCTGCCAGCCCACCCACCCTTACGTTCGCAGTGCTAGCTGCAAGCTCCTCTATCTGGATATGCCAAACCTATAGACAGAATTGCGGTCAATGGTGAAAATACTATTGGTCATTATTTATTTAGTTTGTTTTATTTGACTGTTCTGTTGGGCTGTGTTGCCACTGCATTTCAAATGATATCCAAAGCGTTATCTGCAGTGCTGTTTGCATTCGGTTCTGAAAACGCTCTTAGTTTATTTTGTGCTGGGATTCAGCAGCTCTTGCAATGATTGGGTTATGACACGTGCAGATGAGGTGTTTTCTTATCAAGAAATCATTAAACATGCATAATCAATGCAAAGACGTGCTCCTCTGCAGACTGGCACCACAAGGTTGGTATGTCTGCGTGGGAACATTTTCTCTCCTTTTCCACCAAATCCCATGCACTGTATATGGACCATGAGTGTTCTCAGGCTTCCCCTTCCCCTCCTCAGTGGATTGATTTAAAACGTTACTCAACTATTTTCTTTTTACTCACCAATGGATGACAGATTTGATCCAGCAGGTCTTACTCATGGAATTACAGAAGTCTTTATACCCTCTGGGAGGTCTGAAGAGTTGTGCTTCATTCATTCTGGTGAGGTTGCAGTTCCTTGTTTTTAGAAAAGCTTGATGATTTTTTTTTTTTTTTGCCTAAGGCGTGGGATGCAGGTTTGCAGGCGACCACCAGGCCAGACTCGCTGCATGAAACATTCGCTGTCCTGTAGTCTTCCCCACTGTTCCTGTAGTAATGCTGCGTTACAGAAATTAAATTGTATAGCTGCAGGAATGTCTGTGGCCCATAAATCTTAGTTCCAGACATAGTCCTTACGCTTGTTAGCTTAGCGTATTGGTGGCTTGGTGTAAAAATATTTAAAGCACAGTTTTTCTTCACGCAAGTCTAACAATACCGGACCTGATTTTCTCCCAGACCAAATTGGATTGCATTGTCTTGAAGCCTCTGCAGAATTGTAATTGAGGAAGCTAATTACTGGCTAGGCTGTGGCCTCTCCGAACAACAAGCAGCGCACATCAAGATAACGACAAATAAACAGCGACGACAATCAGATGTCAGTATCCATTTTCAAATGTTTAATAACCAATCTCAATATTGTGCCAGATTTTAGGAAGACATTCTGTCTAATCTATTTCTACATTTTAGCCATTCAATAAGACACATTGTCATATTGCACAGAACAATTATTACATGGGGAAGCCTAGGTCAATACAGTTGAAAAGAATACTTAAATCGGGACCATAAATGGTAATTTTAGAGGACTACATTGTGTTAGCTTTTTCTAATTGTTCTCAGGGAATGTTCAAGATGAAATGCCTGGTTTACCAAATGCTGTGATTAATCCCTGTAGTACCAACAAATATGGGGTTAAAAAGGGTCGCTTTATCAAATCGTTATTCTGTAATATATTCCACATGGACATGTTCACATAGCAGCGTACGTGTAAATGCTGTACTCTCTTCTTTTCCCTTTCATTCTCTGGATGTCTAAACCAATGAGTTTTTTTTCTCTGTTACAATTTCCATTTTTAGATCTGTTACTGGGATGCATTGCAATATACTTTCTCTGAAATTATGTTAATGGCCTGTGAAAGCACGGGCTTACCAGGATTCCAGGAAGTGCTGATGTGACAAAGTGAAACTCTGTGCCTTTACAAAAATGCTTAGCTGGGTTTCCCATTTTCATGCAATACTTTTAACTTAATAAAGGTTAAAAGCTGGCACAAGATCTACAGTGTAGGAATCATGTTGTGAGACTGTTTAATACAAGCACATAAGAACTATTGGAACCACAGGTTTGAAATGTGCTCATCAGTGTGCAGTGGTCACGTTGGACTTGAAGCACGGTGTTTGTCTTTACTGTTGCACACAGCCCCTTTGTGTTGTCACAACTCACTCATTATTTGTTTATTTTTTGTAAGATGATCACCTGAGGAAGAGTTGCTCTTCTGTTTTTTTTTTTTTTTTTACATGTCACACTACTGCACAGCCATCACAGTCATTACATGTGTGCTGTCAACCACAATGTCCAGCCACATTTACTGATGTCCTTCCCACAGATCTAAATGCAGATGTCACTTTTGTTACTGTTCCTATTGAAGCACTAAGCACTTAGCAGTCTTTGTGATTTAAGATCCTGCCATCTGTGCCCCAACATGCCATACTTTCTTTATACAAAATCAGAATGGACTGGGCCTGCTTATATTAATACATGCCGCAGATCATGATTGGGTGTTCATTGCTCAATTGTATCATGCAGCGTACCTGTATGGAAGCAGCTGCATTTCTTATGTTGCTTCCCTCATTTGTTCAAGTTTTTCCTTTAATTTGTCACCTGTCTCTGTTATGAGGAACTATGGATTCAAGATCATTAATTGTGTTGGTTGAAAGTGTGAAAACATTGAGGTGAACTGATATAAGGCCATGCTTCTTTTACTCCCATCAACTTTGATGGACCTAATTTCTTTAGCAATCTATCTAACTGGCTCTTTCTTGGCTGCATTTTTATTTTTAATTATTGAACTGAAATGTTGAAAATTTTATCTGGCATAAATATCTGCAGAGTTTTGCTGACCTTTTCTCTTTTTCACCTTCTCTGCCATCTTTGAGCAGCTGTCTTTTGGGTTTGGTGAGTAGTGGCCATTGATGGTTATGTGTTCAGCTGTGTTAGCCTGTGCACAGTAGGGTATATGATACACTGTATTGTGAGATGGTGTAGGCCAGGACTCGTCAATGAGTGTGGGTCTCTAAATCATGATGAAATGCGAGCATAAAAGCTTATCTAGCCAGCCTGACAGCTGTTCTCACACCATCATGGGGCCTTTGGGTCACTGTTAAAGTGGCAAGGTCAGTGGCCTACATTCTTAGTTTGTGTCTAATGTAAGTTAAAAGTTCCAATGCAAGACTCAAACCCTTAGTTGTATGTGTTCAGTGAATCATCTTTGTCCTGGCGATTTATGAGAAATCACCTATTTTCTGTCTTTGGTTTCATGTAGCTGTAAGATGATGTGACAGTGATCGTAATGTTTGTTAATTTCATGTTTTCAATGGTTTCACTCATGGACAGGAAAAGTAATTAAAAAGTCTTCATTTTCACGGTGTGTTACCCCTCACTGGTTCTGTTCCAATAGGCGTGAGCGTCTTTGCCCCCCCGCCACGGATTGGACAGAGGGGACCAGATGTTTCAGAGCAGTCTACCCATAACACGCATACTCTGGCAGAAGGTTCACACAGCATACCTTGGAACATTAAATAAGCACATACTGTCAACACAAATAATCGTGTCTACATAATCAAATACCCAGATAGGAATGGGGGAAACTGCATCATGCACTAGAATGACTGTTGTTTATTTTAATGATTACAGTATAGGTGCTTACCAGTCATGGCTGTGTTGAGGTCCTGTACTTTTCTTTGAGGAGAACCATAATGGATTAGGCAGGGAAATGGTGTTGCACAAAACTTTAAAATGTGACTATTTGATCTGAATTAAAAAGATTACTGTTTTTTGGGTGTGCCTCAACCATTTGGATTTTGTTATCAAAACCAGTGCTATATGATATAGTATATATCGGTGTATGGGTCTATATTAACACATATAATAGTACTATAATAGTAGTATTATTAAGAAGAGTGCAAATTACAAGTTTCTTCCTGTAATATGCAGTTTTCATATCTGTTGTAGAACATAAAATGAAGGGTGAAGAACACATGACAGAGACATCCAAGTAGCACTTCATTCACATTTACCCAGACCCTCAATCGATTACTAAAATTTTTTAATTTAAAAATGGGAATACTAAGTTGAAAGAATGTTTATATCAGACAAGTTTCAATACATTTTATAGACAGTAGTCACATTACAAGTGACCCATGTTGACAGCAGACTCAGTACTGTACCATGTTGTGAAATATTAATTTCTTGTTCTGTGTGCCAGTCTGCTCCATGCTGGATTGCTCTCTGTGTGAAATCCTGCATTCTGGCAGCACTGCCAAATAAAACTATTTGATAATACAAACCAACTTTTTTTTTGCCTGACTGAGAAACCTGGGTATCTGAAGGTTGAGTCATGGCAACTAAATTTCCTCTTTTTAGTTCTAAAAATTTAACTAGTCATGAAAGAAGCTTTATCGGTCTGAAGAAAGTTTTGTTAGGGTGGTTTCCTATAGCCTAAAGGAAACTATCACTGAAGTGAAGTAGTGTGAGAATAAAAAAAAGGGCACAGCGCTTGGTTTTTGTGTATTCCTATTTCAGTGCAGATCATTAGCCCTGTGCTCCTAGACAACTCAGAGAAAAGCCAATCTGAACTCATGTGATGTTGTGTTAACGATTGAGAGGTGTTGGGGGGTGGTGTGCTTTGAGCACCTTGTGGGGTGTACACATACCTGGAGCGCTGGCCTGAGTTAGGGGTTCATGGTTTTTCTCTAATGAGCTGGACATTTTAAATTCTATGCACCTTTTTTTTGTAAAAAAAAAATATAATAATAAAATAAAATAATTCCCGCTGTAGTAACAGCATTTTGACAGAAGAGGGGGCTGGAATATTGGAGGCAAATATATTTAAAATCTTTAATACCATAATCTGCGCTTGTGTGTTTGTTAAAATGTTAAATTGAAAGAACATTGGCTTCACTGTGCTGTGTGGCTGAAGCAACAGGGGCACCGGCTGCATTTTAAAAATTGCTAAGAGACTAATCCAACAAGCCAAAGCATTAAAAACGTACGGGTCTCTGAGCATGCAAGGCAACCAGAAAAATGCAATACATCTTCAGAAGACCTTTGTTGTCCACAAAGTTCCTGACAGTAGCTGGTGTGTAATCTATGTGAAAATCATGAAAGCAACACCCTTGGTGATGTTTCAAAGTTCAGATGTTTTAAAACGGCTTGGTTCCAGCAGAATAATGCCCCTTGCCATATTGTTACGAATGGTTTTAGGAGCAACTCTGCTGTCAACAGCACGGCATCCTTGTGGAAACCATCAGATGCCTTATTGAATAAGTGCCTC
>JABJVR010000034.1:1424089-1441890 GCA_025773905.1 Chitala chitala | reverse complement strand
AAATTACAATTTAATTAAATTTAATCTTAAATCAAACAAAAAAAAAAAACAAATTTTAAAATTTAAAAAAAAAAAAAAAAAAAAAAAAAAAAAAAAAAAAAAGGTTTATTTTCAACATTTGGTTGAGATTTGTTTTAAGTTTCTAAAACCAGCAAAAATGTAAGGCTTGACATTTAGAAATGCTAGTCTTAAATTACAAATCAGGTTTTCTGTTAGCTGCACAGTTTATGTAGTGTGATTACAAAATATCTCAACACTTTAAAATTTTTCATTTTTATCAATCCTTGCTTTTCATACAGAGTTTATATAAAATTAAGGTAAGGATAATTTGTTAGTTCTTTAAAAAGCAGCTTGACTGCAGTGTTAACATTAAAGTACATATAGACTGATTAGCCATAACATTATGACCAATGACAGGTGAAGTGAATAACGTTATCTTGTTACAATTAGGGATGCAGATGAATAACGAATATTCGTTATATTCGTTATTCATATTCGTATATATATTCGTATGTCATCGGTCATCAGTAAGTGAAAAATTCGAATATTCGAATAGTATTCGAATAGATGCTTCGAATATTTGAATAGCAAAATAAAACCAATACTGCATCTGTAGTTACAATGGCATCTGGAAGTGGGTGGGATATATTAGGCAGCAAGTGAACGTTTTTTTTTTTTTTTTTTTTTTTTTCTTTGATGTTGATGAAGAAATGGGCAAACATAAGGATTTTATCAACTTTCACAAGGGCCAAATTGTGATGGTTAGAACCGGCGACATGGTCATGGAGTGCCAAGGCTCATTGATACATGTGGGGAGGAAAGGCTGGCCTGTGTAGTCCAATCCAATAGAAGAGGTACTGTAGCTCATATTGTTGAAACATGTAATGTTGGTTCTGATAGAATGGTGTCAGAACACAGTCCATTGCAGTTTTGCAACGTATGGGACTGCGTAGCCACAGACTGTTCAAGGTGCCCATGCTGACTCATGTCCATTGCCAAAAGCACCTACAATGGGCACATGAGCATCATGATTGGACCACAAAGCAATGGAAGAAGGTAGCCTAATAAATCGCATTTTCTTTTACATCATGTGGATGTCTGGGTGCGTATGCATCACTTACCTGGGGAAGAGATGTCACTATGGGAAGAAGGGAAGCCGGCGTAGGCAGTGTGATACTTTGGGCAATGTTGAATGAGAAATATTGGGTCCTGCCATTCATGTGAATGTTACTTTGACATGTATCACCTACCTAAACATTGTTGCTGACCAAATGCATCCCTTGATGGAAACAGTATTCCCTGATGGCAGTGACCTCTTTCAGCAGGATAATATGCCCTGCTGCACTGTGTATTTAAAAAAAAAAAATAGTTCAAGAATGGTTTGAGGTGTTGAGTTGGAGTCCATGTGTTGACCAGTCAGGGCTGTTTAGCTGACAAAAGCAGCCTGGTGGCTCAGTGGGTAGAGCATCAGGCTCAGATGCGAAAAGGTCTCAAATCCCGACCCAGCTGCCAGGAGTGTCCTTGAGCAAGGCGCTCAGCGGTAGCTCCCCGAGTGCTGCATTTGGCTGTCCGCTGCTGCAGGGGGATGGGTTAAATGCAGATTTGTGTCATGTATGTGTAATATATGTACGCAATGACAATAAAAAAGCTTATAAAAGGGGGCCTACTCACTATTAGGCGTCATAATGTTATGGCTGATCAATGTTTTTACTGTGTATGTCTCAATATTGTTACACAATCAGTTAACAGCCATGACTTTAACATGCACTGGCTTAATTTTGACATCACATTGATTGCAGACCTTTATAAAGAGGTGCCTCATTTCTGAAACGTGTCGATCCACAGCTGATAGGTCTGACAGAACCCTGAAGGAATGTAATGAGTGTAGGAAAGTGTTCTCTTTAGCAGGAGAAGCGAGTCCATTTGCTAAAGTGCAAGCTGTGCTTCATAATGTGTCTAGCATCATTAGGCCAGAGAATGTTCATTGGTAGTGAAGTAAAATAAAGAGGTTGGTGGGAATTGGGTGGGGGGGGCATGTTGTGCAGGAAATCAAAACTTTCTCTACTTTTTTTCTCTAAAACCACGTCATCTTTTTCTGAAGCTTTTAAAAATGTTCTTGTAACATCTTAGATTTCAAGACTGTTTTTAAATGAAATGTTTGACTAGCTGAAAATAAATGTGGTTTTACAATCAGATATGCTTGTTAGCCAGCAGTTCATTGAAATTACCCTGATTTTTGACAGAATAACTGCCTTTTTTGGTTTCTGTTACATGTTCTGATTGATTGATGTTGCCATTTTATTATTATTATTATTATTATTATTATTAGACAAAAGCTTTACACTTGTTAACTGGACCACATGGTTTACTTTTAGTCATCTTCAGCTTGACAAGTGTTCATTTAAGAAGCTCGCTCTTAGTTTTATCTGAGAATTATTGGTCCCTCCAACAGAAAGGTGGCATCTTTTTTTTTTTTTTTTTTAATTTCTTCCTAGGTTCATGTTAATTTTGGTAGAAGCCCAGTTCTCTAATTGCTAAAAAGACAAGTCTTTGTCCTGTAATGTAAACCTGTGAGGATAGTGTGTGAGGGACAGCTTGGCACATTGTGTAGACTTTACATGAGGGTATAAAGGAATATAATTGATATAAACCTTTGGGTTCATATCCAGTAGGTGGATGTTCGGGACATAAATGTGTTCTACAAGAAAATTCTATTTTGTCATCAGTGACTTATCTGTGTTTTGACACTAAATCTAGTCAAAACATTAGTCCCCGCCCTCAAATGACCTGAGGTTATATGAGCAGTTAATTTGGCCATCAAAGTCCTCTTTAAATAAATCTGAGAAAATGTCTCGGGGACAAGTCATCTGGGGACTGGTACTGGAATGGGTGGACAGACACACCCTCCCCCCTCCCCAAAAGCTTGTACTCAGCAGTTTTAGATTTTGCCTGGGAATGCAGATAAAGGAGACAATGATTAATGTTTGTTCAACAGTTAGCAGAGGCTCATTGTACAGCATAAACAATGTTGTGTTTGTGGGACCTGCAGCTCCTTCTGACAAACTTTATGAAGTTGTAAGATTATCTGTATGTGAGGCAAGTGTTATTTAAATGTAAATTACTTTTTTATTGCATCTTTTGAGATTCAGTATGCTATGGTTTTGATGAGTTGTTAAAAAAAAAAAAAGGGGGGGGGGACTGATAAGATGGCGTTCTTATTCTGAAAGGCTTGCACTAGTAATTTAGTCTGTATATGAAGTATCATTTGATTTTTGAAGTGTCTGTTTAATGACCTCTCACCAGTCTCAGTATCATTTGTCAACTTTTTTGCCTCTGAACGTACCAGTTATATTTTCTATCAGCACCTATAGCCAGTCCCATTGACATGTTGTCATCACCGGTTTTCTGTTGAGGCCTGTCTTTTTTTTTTTTTTTTTCTTTTTTTCTTTTTTCCCGTAGTACGTATTCGGTGTGTGTTTGATATTCACAATGCATCATAGAGCTCCAGCTGTTGTAATGTCTGAAGAAGTGTAGTATGGAGGAAGAGTAAACTATAGTGTTGCCTTCCTCCCCTGCAATGGTCAATGGGTTTGCCCTGCATTATGAGGAGCAAGATGCATTTATTTGCTACTAATGATATTTATTTAGTTCATTACATATCCACCTGCGTCAGATTTTAAGGCCTGTGTTTGACTTCCTATTCTGTCACAGTGCTTATCAGCTGCTTCTCAGGCAACACAATTTGAATTTCAAAAAAGGCAGCAGATGAATTTGTTGCTTGTTGAGCTACAGTACCTGGCTTCCTCTCTCTCCCCTCTGCCCATCTTTTCCTTTCTCCCTCTCTCTCTCCATCCCCCCCTTTATTTCTCTCTTCCCCTCCCTCCATTTTTCTTTAAGACCCCCTGTAAGATTAACTGAATGCCATCTTGGATTTTTATTGCTGTTTTATTTTAATACGCACAAACCTGTCAGTGGCACCACTATATCAGTGCGGTTCCAGTGGTACATAAAACAGAGCATCGCTTTGCAGTTCTTGAAAGCAGCCTGATGCCGTGTAGTTTTTCCGTCCATTAGATTGACTGTGCAGCTGAATGGTTCCTTTGCTCAGATGCTGAGCGCTGATAATACTCCTTTATAGAAGTGAATAAATGATAGTACGGATAAAGAATTTTCTTTCATGCCATTTTTTTTTACCCTGCTCTAGACACACTTAATCTATGACTGTGTCATGGCTTTTTTTAATTCGTCTTATCTTACTGGGTGACTTGTGGCGATGACCCAGTGCTAACCTGTGTGATTTAGGTGATTTGTGGTGTAGGTGGTAACACTGAGGACTTGGCTTTTCTCATACTTCACCAGAAAAGGAAGGTCAGTACATGTTGCACCTCACCAGTTATCTCTGTATGGCAGAGGGAAGTCATAACCTCTTTCTCCTCATGCTGGAAGTTTGTGCATGTAAAGTGAGTGAAACCCTTTGTGTTTTTCCTGTACCAGAAGTTAATCGCTAGTGTCTCAATGCATGCTAGTCATTGTTCCTCATCTTTCAATTTGTGGCTCTGAGGGAGTGTAAACAAACGTAGCATTGTGTGACTTTGTAATGTAGTACACACACTCACTTCCTGATTAAGGAAGATACGCGTTATGAAATGTCCCAGCTGTGCAACCACACCAGGTAATAACAAGTAGTAACAAATATATCATCTTCAACCAGTGTCTGTGCCCTTTAATGTGGGTCAACTGGAACAACGAAGTGAGCTGTCAGCCTGCAGAATTAGAACCTAAAGTTGGACAGCTGATTTGTTTGAAAATCATGCCTACTGGCTTAGAGCCAGTTCTTCCACAAAGCAGTGTGAAGCTCAGTATCAGCAGATTGGTCCTGATCATACAGGAACTGAACAACTAACTGTCCCCATTCTTGAAGGTACTGATGTAGCAAGAAAATACCACAGTGCTGCTTATGGATGTAAATATGCTAAATGGGAAAGAGAAATCACAAAAACCATGAATGAAGATTTGACTCATACCCTGTAGCCATCCTTTTTTCTGATGTTATGTTTCTAATGCACTTGAAACTGTAGGTAATTGATAACGTACCAGAATAACACACACCGTTATATTCTTGCAAAGGGATTTCAGAGAACTTTTTTTTTTTTTTAATTTTTTCATCTGTGAGGTAAATGAGCCTAATGGATCTTCTAAATGAAAGACTAAAAGGTGGGATATAATCAAGTTTTGGGTGAAGTGCCTGGTCCCCCATCCGAATGTGTTGGTTGAAACTCCTGAAAAAGGTGTCGACATGCAGTGCGATAGCTGGTAAATATTGGGGGTGCCAAGGTATGCCCAGGTAGTGTGAACTGGGCAGAAACATATCACATGGATTCCATGCATTTACTGCATGGAACATGGACAAACAAATGGACAAAAAAGCAGCCCAGCTGCATGTCTGTGTACTACCATTAGGCTTTTCATTTCATATTTCTCTTCATAGCTTTTTTTTATGATTCAGTTTTGGTTACTGCTGGGGTGAACGGTATAGTGGGTGGAGGGGTTTTTCTCTTCAGCAGTTGGAACAACATGACTGGATGCAGCAGGTATCTGCAGTGAGTAATATTTCATAGCTGACATCTGGTTTTAATAGAGGAGAAATGGAAGGAAGGCTGTCCCTGATGGGGAAGATCCAAGCTTGGCATTTGTTTTTTGCTGTTGAAAAGGTGTTGGATAGTAAAACCTCTGGAAACTGACCTGCTGATGGTTTGCAAAATGGTGTTAAAAAAAGTTATAAAACGTGTGACAAGCGCCCAGTTATTGCATTGAAGCTATAAACTCAAACTATAACAGCCTGGTTATCATAATATAAATGATACATACAAGCTGACATTATTAGCTGACATTATGGCCGGTGGTGGTGCTGTATGTGGTGCTGCATGTGCTCTTATTAGTGGGAAGTTAGAGGTCTAATTCTGCCCCATCATGCATCATGGGTGAATAGTAGGCATCGCTATGGGCTTTATCTGCCTGTAATGCATCCTTCCCTCTCACCTCAACGTCAGCCCACTCATATGTTTCATAGCAGCTTGGCATGGTTCTGTGCTCTGTTTACAAAAACAGGTTTTTGATGGTTGTTCCAGCTTGAAGAGAAATCCATTAAGGACTTTTTACAACAGCGAAAAGATTTGAGTCACAAAAACAGAACACATGATGATGGCTTTAGAAAATTCTGTATTTTATGCTGCAGCTGCCAAACAGAGTAGGGTGTCTCTTGAACTGAAATAGTATTGAAGAGAGCAGTTTAAGTAGACGATGTATGATGTTCTTAATGTTCTGTGTAATGAAGTTGGTAACATTTCTAATTTTCACGTATATTTTATTATGTAACAAAAATGACCTGCTTTCTCAGTAATGCATCAAATTGTTTCGACGATTTGTTTTTTAGTGGTAGATTTCATAATTTTGTGCTTTGTCTTACTTATCGTGTGTCAATAGTACTACATTTCAAAATTTAATTAAAGCCAAGGTCTTCCGAAAGGGCAGGTGAGAACAATAATTGTTGAGGCAGGCCTGGCTTTGAAGGAACTTATGGGCTCTTTATATGATTTTTTCCAACTTTGTTTAAAAAAATAAAGTCAGCAACTTTTCGATTATGTATAAGAAGGCTGAAATGATGGACTGGATTCATTTTGGTACTTAACAGATGGCTGTGAACATTATGAATTCATCACTTAAGCCAAGCAGATTTGGCAGCTGTAATTGCCTTACAGGTGTGTACTGTTTTTCTCTCCTGGTTCCAGACGTCTCTGAGCAGCCTTTGTGTACTAAACTTGCGCAGTGACAGTTGTTTCAGGTTGAAGAGGAGGTAGGAAACCCTCACAGTTTATATTTAGCCTAAGGAGTTGATAAGCTGCCGCAGGGAGAGTCAAACATACATCTTCTCACGCGTCTGAAGCGGATTGCTTGGGCTGCAGAGAGAAATTCTGTTTATTTGCAGCCAAAGCTTCCTTTTGTCATGTGAACCTTTATAGGAGATGAGATGAAGTGTCATACGTTTTATTTAAAATTTTCCCTTTACTGACCTGTAGAAATTTCACAATGTGATCTAACTGGTAAATCTAACAAATGGTTTGTTTCCCCAAATCTTTCTGCCTACAGGGGACATGGTAATTTAAGGATGTCTGTGTTTAGACATGTTTACAAAAACAAATGGATGTAGAGATCCTGTAAACACTTTTTTCTTTGTCGTTTTGTGTTGGGTTGTTCTCTGCTCCTCTTATCCAGCCAACCCCTTCCCCTCCACACTGATGTAGATGTATATTAGAGATTTCTAGTACCCATCCCTGTTAAGTACCAAACACGCCATTAGCTAAACTTAATGTCCGCTTCATTCAATGCCTAGGAAGCAGCCGCACATTAGTAACCCCCAGGAGAATTGCACATCCTGGTGTCCGGCTCAGCGTTCCGTGGGGAGCTCTACAACCTGCTAGCATGGCAATTAAAAAATAAACGATATTGGCTTTAATCCACCCATCACCATGTCACTGGGGTTCATGCAAGCTTCATAGGTAAAGCTTTTTTTAATGTCTTGAGTGTGCCTCGCTTTGTGGTTTAATAGGAAATTGAATTATGGGAAATGCGTGGGCAATTGGCACTTGAATTGGCTCCTGTGTTATCCCTGTAAGGTCTGACATCAATGGGGTCAATCTTAGAGAGAAAGGAACTTGGTGGATGGCTGGGCTAATGGAGAGGTAAATGAAGTAAACAGTGGCTTTATTAACTGCCAATTTCAGGGATCTGTTCACTGCCAGGTTTGCTGTTGTCCCACTGGCCATCCACTCCATCTTATTTAGCTCCTCACTGAAGAACCAGGGACTGCAAACAGAAAATGTTCCCCAATAAGAACTGGAACTTGGATTTCAGTTGGCAGGTGGAAGAAACGACTTTTCAGTGACACCACAAAATTGAGTGCACATTCATTTCACCTGACAAGCTTGACCATTTAAGGAAGGTGCCTGGTATTGCGACAGTCAACTTTTCACTGTGGATTCTGTAGGGAGATCTGAGGTCACAGTTTTTTTTTTTTTTTTTTTTTTTTAAGGAGAACTTGCAGCTGAATAAACCTCCCCACTTCATGTGTGAGGACAGTAGAAACTAATCCTCATTTAGATCCTCATTTAAAAGTAGATTGTGATCATTGCTTTTAAGTAATTTTTATGGGTTTAAGGATCATAAAGTTGGAGGAAAATAAAACACACTGGGCGGGAGTCAGTCCCCAGACTAACCACACAGACAGTGTATGGAAACCATTCTGGTGTAGAAATGCTTTTCACCATAACCAATATAAAATATAATTCAGTTTTAATCACGGTAAGTGTACAAACGAGTATCCGTCTGTTTGGTTGTACATTGAGCTGCGTAATACAGGTTTGGATTTTCATAAATGTAATTGATAATATGATTAGCTATCGAGTGCTGTGGATGATCTGTGCAATTTAATCCCTGTTTTGTTCTATGAAGAATAAAAATACCTTCAGTATGATGTCATAGTACTGCATACTACTTGTTTGTGCTACTATGAGTTAAGTATTCTGAGTATGTCTGTAAATGCTCAGTTTATGTTGTCTTTTCAGAGCCATATGTTATTGTGGTCTGGAGTATCCAAAAGTGTACCAAATTGACTTCATATACTGTAGAAACATGCGGTTTATCGGTCAAACCCTAGCAGTGTTTTTCTTCAAGGTGTGTGTGTCTGTGTCTGTAATTTCAGAAATATACAGAGCATTTTTTATGGCTGAAACTTGTCCATATTGGATGAATTGCAGGATCCCTCCCCCACACACCCACACTGTATTACAGTTCATGTGCACAGTGCGTGTGTTACATTGAGTCATACCTGAGGCATACTTGAGGCATTGAGTCATACTTGAGGCATACCTGACCTAGGACTAAAACTTTCACAGGCTGACGAAACTCATGCATTTCTGTTCTATTTGAGCTTGTCAAGTTTTCCAGCATAATCCTCAATTACATTTCTGGGCAGTTTTTAATTTTTCCACTACTTCCACTGTGATAAGAGTGACAAATGTATAGTGTGTGTGTGTGTGTGTGTGTGTGTGTGTGAGGGAGGGAGGGATGGAGGGATGGATGGGGGCAGGGGGACTTTTCGCCTCTGCTTTTTATTGTCATTTCCAGAGATAAAGGCTTTTTCCTTTCTGCTTCAGAAGGCTTAACTGCGTTTCTTTCCATAAGAAAGCAGCAGACTGTCTGTCGAACAGAGCTATACACAGCCTAGACTCCTGACTGAAGTTAAGAACTACTGCGTGCTGGGCCCAAATGGTCTCTGCAAGCAAAAGAGTCCTGCTGCCATTAAAGATCTAGTGTGCGTGCTTTAACCACAGAAAGGAAGCACCTTTGCTTTAGTGACGGCACCTGTTGCTTAAGGCATAGAGGTAGGATGAGGGAGAAGCTTTTTCTGTGCCACAAAATCAATGATTTTTGCATATCAAACTGATGTTTAAACAAAATTGTTTTTGGATACTTCACTGTTCTGTTCCAGGTATTGAAGCGTTCCTTCCCCTGCAGTGTTTCTACAGGCTTTTGGAAAAGGCTTGTTTATTCTCAGTGTTTTGGTCCGAAGTGCAACTAATATTAATTTGCAAATAAGGCCATTTGCGCTGCTTTGTCTCACACTGATTTGCCAAAAAAAAAATCTGCTGTCAACTTAATTACATGTGAATAATGAGATGATTTCGTAGATTCAAGTTTTGCAATCTTTTGGTGAAATGTCCACTTTTACAGCTAGGCACTGGGCTTGGTTTGAAGTATGTTAATGATGCAACATCCATTACTGCTGCTAGTCAAGAATATGGGTGGTATTTAGCAGTTAATTCTCTTTTAACATGATGAGTTTATTTTGTATTGTTCTGTTTATTTAATGATATCCTTCATGCTTCCAAATTGGAACGTGTCAAATACATCTGATTTATGGCTTTTTTAGTTGATATTGTGTCCTGTCTCCTTTTTAAGATTGTCAATTACATTGATTCTGTGGTGTTTATTTAAAATGTACAAGCGGCTCCTGATATTGTGGTCGCCTTAAATGTATTGTCATATTGTGTGAGGGGGCATTGTGATGTTTTTACCTTATCTGAAATCTCACAAATGCTTACATTAATGATACTTACTTTTACGACTATACTCATCCTTGTCTCCCATTAACGTTGCCTATTGTACTGTTTAATCAAAGAACTGAGATGAGCCCATGTCTTTAGCTATTGGGACAACTTGAAACTAAAACCTCCTTTTAAAAAGCAGTTGTTTTAGCAAGTTGAGCCCCGCAGATTCTGTCACCGGTCCCTTTACTGATGCGGGAAAGCAAGGTAAGGGAAGGACACGTCTTCTAATCGCTCTGTCATTCAGGATTCATATATCTCCTTTTCATTTTGGCTTGGCAGAATTCCTCTGCAATCTTAACATTTAAGCTTTCGAAATCAATGGAATTTATTATGGGGGAATGTCTAATCTGTAAAGTTAATGCTGGACTTCACAGCTATTGATTAGCACTACAGGGTACACAGGATGTTAATCATTTTCAGAGGCAATAGAATAAACAGTGGTGAAAAGGGAGAAGATGGGTAATTGTCTGTTGTGCAAATATTATTGCTCTTTGTGTCTCTGAATGGGCTGGAAGTTGATGGGCCATAGGGAGTCAGAAGCAATTCATTTCTGCTCTGTTATTGCCAGGCTGACATTTAAATTGATGGAGAATGTCAGAGATCTATCCATTTCTAACCTGGAAGTTTTATTCCATCTTACCCTCCCCCCCTTGCCTAAACTTATTCACCTCCCATACCCCCCCCAACTACCCCGTCTTATGGGTAGTCAAACTAATCGAAAGAATACAAATATGCTAAGGCACAGTTTATGTCCAGATGAATGACACCTCGAGGACTTGCCTGTGACAGTTACCCCCTCCCTTTCTTCCTTTTTGACGCTCCTTTGAGATTGAGACTGAATCGTTTGGTCATTATTGGATGTTTTCTGTGAGAAAGCTGGGGGTCTGGGTGGGAACGTATTGATGGTGGGCTGCCATTGCCAGTAGCCTATCAAGCAGTTTGGTGGGCTCACTCTCCCATCTAGTGATTGCTTTGGTGCAAATGGCATGCTTTCTGATGGATCTGTCGCTCTGGTGCACATTTCAATGCCCCAAGAAGAAATTACCTTTGAGATGACACTGTCCATGGCTTCATTCGAAAACAGCATGATTACCTTAAAATCTCTAGATCTATTCGTTGTTTTTGTTTAGCTTTGTCGCTCCCAACCCTTACACCCCGGCACCCTCAACCTCTTGAGATTTAATACTCTTTTGCCATTTGTAAATCTGCAGAAATAGCATGCTGTCACTGGCTGGGGAGAATGTTTTATGTATTTCCAAGTGAATGACAGCTAGATAATGACTTGTTGTAGGTGAATTGGACCTATAGGAAATGCTTCTTTTTTGCCCTTGTCTCTCTCTCTCTTTTTTATTGCATTGAATTGCCTTTGCTTTTGTTTCCGTGGTTATCATGGAATGAGTGTAAATTGGCTGCACTGAAAAGGGTTTGTGTCAGACTGAAGGGTTTGGGGAAGGGTTGGCAGTTGAAATTTGGTCTTATGGTTCTCTGGGTATTTATTGGATTCTTGTATTGTGAAGAGGAAACCAGGTGGGGGCTGAGATTTAACATATTTGACTTAGTTGCCCCTGTCTTAACATGTAGCTATTCAGAGACCATTTTTTGTAGTTTAATCTGATGGAAACAAATTGACAGGGATGCATTGACTAGTCTGCTGTACAGTGTAACATAGAAAAGCTTTTTTTTTTGGGAGAAACTTTTCATTTATTTTTGAGTTATTCTGTGTTTATGAAAAGTGAAGCTAATACAGCAGATATGTTTGAGAACGGAGAAACCTCATTGGTAGGTTGGGTGTTTTTGTTCTGTGTAATATTTGAAAACATCTACGTTTGCAATTTAGCAGTTGTTTTTCAGTTAATTTTTTTTGTACAAATATTTGATTTAAAATTTCAAAAGGCATCTGTGACCTGAAACAAAGAAATGGATAATAGTGACTACTTTCTTTGAATTGTAAGGCCTTAAATTTGGATACTTCCTTTTGGCAGAAATTGACGAAAAATAGCAGTGACCTTTATATTGCAACACTTGTTACTTCTTTATAATGACAGTTTGTTTCCTTGGCACAAAAGGGCGAATAAATAATAACAAAAAATCACATCTGTATTGGCACTGGCCAATAACATTGGTATTGGCCAATTTGTTGGTCAGTCCATTCCTGCAAAATGATTTCTATAATTTAAAAATGTCTCTTACAGTTATGTTAAATATTATTTTTTGTTAACCTTCCTTTTAATGTATAAAATTGCAAAAGTAAAGTTTTTGATTTCAGACTGGAATTTACCAGAGTTGGTGCTGTCTGTCGTTGGATCACCTTGAATAAGCAGCAAAAGCTGTATTTTTAATAACTAGAGCTAACAGTCAACCCAAGGCCCCATGTTAACAAGTCCCCAGTCTTTATTCTGAGATTTAATTTTAATTAGATGATAAAGAAAAGACTCTCCTGGGTTAGGCTCATCAAAGAGCAGGTGATTGAAGTCACAGGGGAATGGTTATAAAGGAGACAATTTGTAATTCAGCACCTAAAGTTTTTATTTCTAGCATGTAATTTAGCTCCCAGTAAAAAAAATAAATAATAAAGTTTGTAATTGGAAACTCTCTGCCTTTGTGATTGTCGATGTCAGAGTAACCCTTTTGGAAGGGAGAGTCACAGCTGACAAAGATGTGTACGCCTCGTATTGGCTTCGCTGCAGGAAATGACTTGTCATAGGAAGATGCTCTACATATGTTTTGTTCTGTGGAGCCTGAAAGTGAGCAGTTTTCAGCTAGTATAACTTAGGAACCATCAGCATAAGAACACACTGAACCTGGCAGCTGTCCCCAGATTAAATATTTTAATATTGATATATTGGTTGTCTTCATGATCAATAACACATGCTTAACTTTTTTCTAATTGCTTTTTCTTCACATTGGTGTATTGCTGTTCTGCTCATAAGAAGCTGAAAAACAGTACAAACCGTTTTGTCACTATTGGTATACTGTGTGTCTGCTGTGTGTATTTGACAAAAGTTCAGTTTATATTTATTTTAATTAAAATGGGGCAGCTGTGCGCATGGTGGTTTGTGTGTGTCTTAGGAGGCCATAAGTGCCAGTGGCTTTAAGTTAGCCATACATTGGCTGCTTTCTGATCTTTTCAACTGACACTCATTACATGGGCATTGGTGCTAAACTTTCTTTGTTCCTTTGCTCAATGTTAAGTGTACAGAGGGCATCAGTGTGAAGAAATGATGAGCATGATGAGAGGGGGAACTTTCTGTTGCTTAATGTGAAAGTGTAACATTTTCTACATAAAAATTAAGCTTCTGTACAACTCAAATGAGAAGTTATCAATGGCAGTTCTTCCAGGCGTTTCACTTTTCCAAGTAGGTTTTGCAGTCTTAAAATCACAGAGACCAGACCACCCTCTTAGAACACAACCAAACCAGACTGAAGGATGACTTTTTGCATCATTGCCTATATTGGGCTGGTAAATTGGACTATTAAAGTAATTAGTGCCCAGCACAATGTTATAGTGTGATGTATTGCTCGTTGGGATTATATTGACTTCCTCCCATGGTGATGTATTGTCTAATTTAGTGCCTCTTTAGATTCCTGTGGGTGTCGTCATGGTCAGTCTTCCAGGCCCTGCTCCCAGGTCTTTTTGCTGCAATTAGTTTAAATCACTTATTTGCTGTTCCCCTTTCCTAACTATGACATTGGATCCTCATAATGGCTCATTAGCCTGGCTCTGCGTATTTACTATACTGAGGTATGGGGAATAAACATGCAGCAAGTTGACTGTCGTATTTTCTGAAAATTTGTACGTTTTACACAAGCTTGTGCAGCAGCTTTCATCTAATGGTAACCGTGTTGCAATATCAAAATAACTCCTTCCCCCTTTCTTGCTTAGAACCAATGCGGACCCCAAAGAGACTGAAGATCGCGGAGACTCAGGCCCGTTTCATTGCAGTGGACTGGGAGTCCCTTGGCTACAACATCACTCGCTGCCACACCTTCAACGTCACCATCTGTTACCACTACTACAGTGCCAACAATGAGACAAAGGCTGACTGTCTGGATATGGACCCCAAAGCCCCACGTCATGTGGTGGGGAATCTGCCCCCCAACACCAATGTCAGCTTAAAGATGATTCTCACCAACCCAGAGGGGCGCAAGGAGAGTGACGAGACAATCATTCAAACAGATGAGGATGGTCAGTGCTCTTTATCTGTGCAAATTGGGGTTTGATGTTTGAGTATGTACATTCCAAACTTTTGGAATGGACTTTTACAGAAAAAGAACCATTCCCTGTGCAAGTAATTGGATAAAATGATATTCCTGTAAACACTTGTCAGTCATGCTTTTGACGTAAGAGCGAGCTTGAGGTATTTGAGGCACTTCTTGTTGCCAGCCAGCAAAGTTTAGAAAGGATAACTACCTCTTGAAGAGTAAGTGCACATTTACAGACACAGATGTTCTAAGGAAATGCACAAAAATTATACATTTTCTTCCTTAACAGTGAAAGGTTGAAAAAGAAAATGGAAGATATCAGAGACTGTTACAAGAATGTAAAACCTGTAATAAATGGTCCAGCATGCATTAATATAGTCAGTAATTGTTCCTGCTATGTTATAGCTTGTAGACACTGTTCTTAACAGCTTTCTGCGTGTCATGAAAATAGCACAGAATAAGAACTGCCTGAATTCACCGCTATGGCTTGGATGCCCAAAACTGATTTAAATTAACTTCTTTTGTTAGGGCTTTTTTTTTTTTTTTTTAGTTTTGAGTCAAGGTTATTAATGCACAGTGGTGTTTTGTGATGTCAGCTTCAAGAAAACTGTGCGTGTCTGTCCATGAATGCATCTGCTGCAAGTGCATTTAAATTCACTGTGGGATTTTCAAATGGCTGCTTTGCACAGCTTTTGTTCTACATACATTCACAACTAGGATTACTGCTTTATTTGACAAGAGCCTTCGTAACATGGCTTTGGAAATACAGAACCTTGTTTTTGCTTTCTCTAGGAGTTTCTTTACCTGTGTGTAGTAGCAGTGTATGGTCTCTCTGTGCACAGGTAGTTTTTTTTTTTAGTCTGTTAGCTCCTATTGGCAAGGGGTATAACAAAGTTTAAAAAAAAAATGTCAGCAACCAAAAATATTTTAAAGGTTGTTTTATAGGGTTGGGATGTTGGTGAGATGTTTTTTTGGGCAGATGAGAAACTGTAGTTCTGCTACAGGGAACTATAGATGGCCCTTTTTGCCGAGGCCCTCTCTGCATGCAACTGACATGCTGGCGGTCATGTGACTGTCATGCTGCAGCATGGTGTTTGCTTTGAATTGGAGGTTGTGGACAAGGGTGGTCTTCTCCGGACTAAAGCCAGTGCCCCGATAGCCTCTTGGTTCTATTCCCTTTCAGATGAGCAAAGCCCAAAGATGGCAGAGGTTGTTATATACATAGATGGTTTGTTTTTGAAAAGCCATTAAACCAGAAGATAACATACAGTTGTCATACCCCCACACCAATCAAAAGTCACTTAAGTAAAATTTGCTAGACTGCCAACAGGTCAAAACTCCTTAATGCATGAATAAGGAGGTCTTCAGGTTGTGCAGTTTAATGCATTGAAAGTAATTAAGTGATCAACATATCAGTCTTGGCTTTCCCAAGAATGTTTTTGCCAACTGGCATGAAGGATTGCAACTGCTGTACTTGTAACTAAATCAGAAGTTTAGTGGTTTTAGAGTGGTTTCAGTGTTCAAGAATAATTTGCCCAGTAGAGTTTGTTTCTTCAGCATACATTTTATCAAAACTTTTTTTTTTAGGTCATGACCATTTAAAATCTAAAAGTAAATGTGTGAAGCTGAGGTGGAATTTAAAATGTCTCTGACAAGTTTCTGCAAAGTTAAACCCATTTTGTCTGCGTGTTTTTATTTTATTTATTTTTTTGACACGACGCACACTGGGCCTGTAACAGTGCTTGGGCCCTAGGGGAATTCTAAGCCCCGGACCAGCCACATTCATTACCAGCGTCACTCCCAACGTGTTATCAATTCTGTGTCCTTCCTAATGCAGTGCCTGGCCCTGTTCCCAGCAAGTCCATGAAAGCCACACCGTTCGAAGATCGCATCTTCCTCTACTGGAGGGAGCCGCTGGAGCCCAATGGGATCATCACTCAGTATGAGGTAATGAAGAAATCCATCCCAGAGAGGGTCTCTCACCTGCTTTATATGTATCTAACACATGTTTAGCAGGTTTTATAAATCTCAGTGTCCCCTAGGAACCTGAACACTAAGAAAAATCACAGCCATTTTTCAGTCTGGGTTGTAATAAAATTGCTTAAAACTCTGGAACACACATCTGAAATCAGTTTTTATTTACTTTATAATTTAATGCTTAATTAGCAACTGAAATAAAATTGTATATTAGAGAATTTGAAGTTGGAGTGAGCATCCTCATACAGAAAGCCTGTGTACATTTGTAGGTCTTAAAATGAGATGTCTGGCTTTATATTCATATGGTTTTGGTATGGCTTTAAATCTAAAAATTAAATGGTAAAGTTCATGTTTGTTTATTTATTTATTTATTTATTTTTTTTGGCCCTTTTGTGAAACCCAGTTCTTAATTTCAGTCATGCAC
Organism: Chitala chitala; assembly: GCA_025773905.1. NCBI lineage: Eukaryota > Metazoa > Chordata > Actinopteri > Osteoglossiformes > Notopteridae > Chitala > Chitala chitala. The sequence continues at coordinate 1,425,120 of JABJVR010000034.1, read as the reverse complement.
CAAATATTTTGAGCGGGCTCTAATGAGCACTTATTGTATCTTGTTACTCATTAAACAATTATGTGGCAATTACAAGCGCTTAATGTAATTGCTTAGCTGTATCAGCTAAAAAATAATATAAATTGTTAAGCGTCACTTGACCGTTAATTGTAAATTATATTCATTTTTACCTAAGAAATATCTAGATGGCTCCTGAACTATGTAGTGCAGAAGTTTCCAATCTTGTTTTCAGGCTGTGGCTTGGCAAGATTTATCACGAAGTGTCTGACTACATAAACACTATTCAGGGTGCAATACAGCAACAAGGCAGAAATGAATAAAGGTTGTATTTGTGGCATGCTTGTATAGGTACACAAATGAATAAACAATTTGCAGATATGAGTAAATTACACAGAATTCTAAGCATACAAAGTAAAAACATTTTAATTCAAAGTCTAGGTACATATAAATATTCTATGACTTTAAAAGCTATATGCTGTTATTTGTATAGTTTTGATATACATCCCTGCTGGTGTGATGACACTTTAATTTGACAGAACCCTGGAAACTTCATGTCTTTGATAGGTAATGCTTAGCACAATGATTAATTTCTTTCCCACATTTCATCAGCTAAGTTGTCAAATTGAAATATAGTAACTATCCAGTGGTCTTATTGTGTTATTTGCATCTCATAATTTTAGGTTTGGGGGTGGTGGTGGTGGAGCACTGTACTTGGAAAATAAATGGAATGCATATTCATTGTTACCTTAAAGAGTCTCTGTCTAAATATGCTTGGTGCCTTGTAACGTTGGTTTTTTTACTTTTACGTTTTATTGATGTGTAATTCACACTTTGTCCGTCTTTTCTCTGCCTGGTTCTGGTGGATTCCTGACTTCTCTGCAGACTTCATATGCCTGCCTTTGGGCATGTTTTATTCCATTAAGGTGTGTGTGTGTGTGTGTGTGTGTGTGTGTGTGTGTGTGTGTGTGTGTGTGTGTTTGTGTGTGTTTGTGTGTGTATGTGTGTGTATGTGTGTGTATGTGTGTGTGTGT
>JABJVR010000034.1:1393975-1423989 GCA_025773905.1 Chitala chitala | reverse complement strand
AATGGTGTACTTCTATACTGTTTTGTTTTTAGATGCATTCAGGTACTGTTATCATATTTTACATCACCTTATAGATAAATGTAGTCACAAACATTTTATCACAATCGTTCAGGGTAATTATTTTTTAAATGGGACGCAATACGATTAAGGCCAGATTATCGCAAATTCTTTCTCACCTAAAAAGTGCGTTAAGTTTGTGGACCCTTTAGTTAGTTTTACAAATTTATTATTTAAAACTGGCCTCAGAGGCTGTTATACTTACTAAACTTGTATATTCAAAGTCAAATTCTGTTGCTGCTTTCTAATGTCATGTTTGCTCCAAATTTCCCAGTTTCCCAAGTATTTTTAAAGTGTTTGTTTGAAGATACATTGTAAAAATGTTGCTCAAGGAAAGCTTTGTAAGGGATGTCAGGCCAAAGGTCTCTTTTCTGTTGTTGTCATGACAACGGGTTCTGGCTGACAGACAGGGGTTATGGCCTGATTTTGCACAGCTGGAGCTGTCCTGGATGGAGGCAGTAGTTTGAGTTACAAGGGTTTGATTATTCCACCCTGCAGACTGGTATGTAGAGGAGACCCTATATTTCTGCCCAAGGCCTGAATGCCCTTTTCGGTCTGTTTAGGATTGGGTAAAAGCAGCACCTTCCAAGTGGACGTTGGTAGTGGGGATGATCCCAGTGTTGTACCTGGCAGGTATTGGGTACTGGCACCCAACCACATTGGCGAGGAATGACGAGGGTGTGGGAGTGACCTGACCCTTGTGTTCACTTCCTGAATGGGCAGGCACCTCCTCAAATGGTGCACAACATGTTTGCGAAGATCATTGAATCAGTTGAGACATGCTTGCTTATTTAGTACATGGATGGGTGTTTGTGGTAACCAAACTTGAAAACCGAAAGCAGTGCATTGTATTCTGGCAATTTTGTCAAGTGTTTTTGGCTATAGACCTGTAACATCTTGCTTGAGGCATTTCTCGCTCATTGTGTTTTGTTGGACACGGTTAACTTATTTGCAGTGACGTGTAAAGGTCACCGTACACAGCACCCTATGTGGAGAAGACAGATGAGATCATGGAATTAATGCATAAAAATGGATCATAGATATAAACATGGAAAAATGCAGAATTTAGAGACTTGTGGGATGATTATTACAATTTTTTGAATATATTAAACACTTTGATGTAATCTCTCTCTTTAGCCTCTGCATAATGTGTCCTTTGAATTTCTCTTTTTAGTTGTGTATTGTCAATAATGCAGTGGGCTTTTATTCATTACTTTCTGTCCTGAATTTGAAAGTGGTTGCGTATAGGTATCGTTTGTGGTGCTGTGCAGTTTCAGTAAAGAGAATGCACAGTGTAGGGCCTTATGGATCCTGTTTTCCTGTGTAATGTAACAAAGTAAGTAAGTACTTTGTTACAGTACTTAACTATTTCTGGGGAGTATCCATACTGAGTTTTAAAATTTCTGTTGACTTTTACTTTTATTCCACTACTTTTAGAATATAAAATGCACACTTTTACTCCAATACATTTCTCACTTGACATTTTTGTTATTTACTAAAAAAAAGATGTACTCCAAAAGTTTTGGTTTTCAGTCTGTGAGTTCAGCACAACAATCTCAGGTCAGGGCAGTAGAGCAACAGAAAGAAGCTGTCATGGAAGCAGCAGCATCCTCCATGTTCAGTTAATTTCAGTTCTATTATAGGTCATTCAGTTTTAAAGGCCTCAGTTTTTACAGTGCTGTGAAGGCTATATAAAGCTATGTACAGTATATGTTATTTATTTATTTTTTTGGTGGTGCTATAATTAATAATTTGGGGAAAAACGGCACTACAAATTAAAAATTGGGAATTCTTCAAATTATGACTGCCTTTTAAATGACATACTTCTATTTTTACTTTCAATGCTTAAGTACATTTTGTCAGAATCTGCTTTTGATACTCAAGTACAGTTAATAACAGATACTTTGATACTTTCACTTAAGTAACATTACAGTGGGTGACTTTGACTTTTATGTAAGTAATTTTATAGTAGAATATCAGAATTTTTACTTATGTGTGGTTTTCAGGTACTTTGAAGAGATTTTTGTTGCACAGATGGCAACAAAATCCTGTACAAATTCCCACCTAGAATCGCAGGACCTCATTGCACCTGTTATTGTGATCTGGTGAAGTGCTTTTTTTTTCCCTCTTTTGTTTTTCAGATGTGTTTGAGATTTGATGTGTGTATCTTTGCGTGTCCAGTCAATCGTGTTGACAGGCTATGCAAAATACTCAATTCCATGAACGTGGATTTCATAGGACTTTAACAGTGTCATTTTGCTTTGTGTTATCTTACCCATTTGAATATACTTAAAGTAAAAATAGGAAAATATCCAAAATGAGGAAAAATAAAACCGAGAAAACTTAAAACAGGAAAAAAGTAAAAAGGATTGCATAGGTGCGTAATGGTGTGCCAGTCCTATGCTTTCTTTCACACTTCTGTGTCAGTGCCCACGTGCGTTTCGAGTTCACATGTTGCCAGGCCATTTGTTGCTGCAGCAGAAATGCTAAAGCACCTTCCTTGTTGCCACATCTGTCTCTGTCTGGTTTTGCTGTGGTGGCTTAGATTGTTCTTTGTCTTTCTGAGCTCCTCTCTTTCCCTCATTCATTCAGAACCTGGTTCTAATTGTCATCTCAGTCTGCGTAGATCTTGTGTTCGTGTTGACAGCAGCCATATTCCCTTCTAAGCTTAAGTCGGGCAGACTGGACTTTCGGAGGCCTGCTATTCTAGGCCTGTCTTGTCCCTTTTTTCACAGCAGCAAAAAGATTAGCATGTACAAAGCTTCCAGGTTGACAAGTCTACATGTGGGTGTGTCACAGGTGAGAAATTCGCTTTTACCAGACCACCAGCACATCCTTTATTTACAGAAGCATGGGATGGACTCCTTGAAGGCAGTTTCTCACAGCAGTGGTGTGAGCGTTTCTGATAGATCCTGGGATCTATTGCCGTAAGTTGTCCTTTGTCTTTCTTGAAAACAATTTAAGGGAATTCAATTAGTTGATTTGGTACGGGCCCAGTAAGTGCTGAATATGGTATAATTCATGTGCTTAGCTGTGTTTACAGACTGATCGTATGACTTAAGTGTTATTTGTGTATGTTTTCTGTGTTACTTCCTTTTGTAGGTAATATAGACCAGAGTGTTGAAGCAAAAATGAATGGTGCATTTTTGTTGCACTGAGTGTGAATATTTGGCACTGTATTCAAATGTTCACTCAGAATTACAGTCAGGACACGCCAGCTGAGAAGTTTCATTTGTGTGCACACAGCGTGCTCATGCACGCATGCACATGCACGCACGTACGCTCGGGAATTCATCGGTGTTGAGTTTCTAATCAGAATCTGAAAATGAAAAATGGCCGTTGTTGCCGCCTTCAGGAAGGCAGTTGCTAGGTAACCCCCTTCATCTCTGCTTTCATGGTAACATTTCAAGGATGGTGGCTTCTTCCTGAGGGACCCAAGTTGGGAGATCCAGGCTGAGACGTGCCTTGTCTTCTACCTGCCTCTGCCCGGCTGTGCTGTTAGTCATGTTCATATCCGTCTGTATAGGGAATCTGAAATAGCATTTGTACAGATGGAGTCCAGTTGACACACTACTGTAGTTGGTTTTCTTTTTAAATTAAAAATGTAATTAAAAGCAAGGGAGCCCACAGTGGGTTTTTTTAAGGAGTTGGAGCTTTTAGATTGATCTTTTTCAGTCTCGCTTGGCAGACTCGCTGACTAAATGATGTCTTCAGTAGAGAATTAAGGTTGAACCTGCAGCCATAATCTCTGCTTTTTACTGATGGAGGGAGATACAGTGATGGTGTCAGCAGCTCTACCTCCATGTTTGAGGGTGAGAAGCGACTAGCATAGTGGTTACGCGTTTGTACGCACAACAAGAACTAGTACAACACTCAGGAGGGACACTGCTGTTGTACTCTAGAGGGAGGTACTTAAACCTGCTCTGTGGTAGTGTATCAAGCCCTAAATTGGTTTTAAAAAGTGACTATGCACAGATGTGTGAGCTGTGTGGCTTGAATCCTGTGACCTGGATCTTAACGTTGGCTTCAACATTCTGGAGTGGTGCAACTGTTTTCAAAAGGACTTGAATTTTAAAGTCAAAATCACTGCATTGTGTTCTTTCCTAAGTCTGAATTTTAAAATGTAGACTACTTGTAGGTATTGTATAAAATGTCGTGTAAATGAAAAATGTTTTTTATTAGCTGAATAAGTGCCACTTAATTACTAACCAACTGCAAACCAAAGACTAATTAAACCTTTTGTGCTTCTTATTCTTATCTGTATTTTATTAAACTTTATAATAAACACACAAATTTTTCATACCATTTAACTATTGCTATTTGCTTATTGTTGTTAACTAACCATTTGTAAGATGTTAAATGGCTATAAATGCTGTTGTCTATAAAGCACAATGGTATTGTCTTTGTTTCACAGATTAATATAATGTATTTCATATTTTACCATTTTTTACAAGAAAAAAAGCACTGTCCTGATGGATGGTAATATATCCTTTATAAAGGCTATATATAGTATTTTTCCCCATTTAAATTAATTCTAATGTGCTTTTCAAGTGATTAAAATTCTCTCTAAATTGTGTTCAGGAACTTATTACCTTTGTCAAGCAAGAGAAGATCATAAATAATAAAAGTGAATAGTTTAAACTTTTTTGTCATTTTTTTCTCTGGTGAAACAATTGCTGATGAAAGGTTAATTTTTGGAGCTTTCCTGCTACTGGCTAATGCATTCCAACCACCCCCACCCCTCCCCCTCAGTGCTTCCCCTGGCATGACTGGATTGTGGAAACTGCTGTTATTGCTAGGAATGTTCTGTTCTGCTTTGAGAATCGGTGCTTGCCAAAACATTTGCCCACATTTCAAGTAGTGTAAAACCATTGGCTTTAATTTATGTGATTGAAAAATATATCAAAACCTTTGATATGCATTTGTATGCATCTGCCCTCCAGTCCCCACTTTTGGTGTCGCACGTTGTGGGGGAAAAAGCTTTGAACCCTGAACTGTGACCTGTACAAATTGCCTCGGTGTAGAGGGGGTGCTGGGTAGTTTGACTACAAAACAGTCGCTGTGATGAACTACAAGTGCGTGTACTGGGGTCGTAACAGTTGCAGTCCTCTGTGCTCCCTGTGATTCCGGCCTGTCTGGCTTCGCCCGTTAGGGAGGCAGCGTGACACACTTGCCCACTCAGGTGTGTGCAAATCACTTCTCCATTATCGTTACTTTTAATTTGGTATGCATGGTTGAGGGCCGTCTGCCACGAGATGACTCACCGGGAGCCTTTACCTCAGCCACGGTGAGGGAACAGCCTTCTGTCCATCCAGGCCGTCTGCCGGTTTGTCTGGAGACCTGATCGCTGTGGTGTTATTCTTACAGTTGCCTTTCCAGCTGGCTTGGTGCAGCAGGGCTGTGCGAGAGAGAGAGAGAGCGAGCAGATGCACCAGGACAGAAGTGCAAGCTGAGGATGTGCTAGGTGTGGTCCGTCAGACACATCAGGCCCAAAGCATCCCCATGCCACACTCCCTGTCGTCTTCACTCTCTCCATATAAGGGCACGTTATGCACTCACTTGTGCACTGAGATTAGAGTTTAGAAGGGCACTGTTTGTGACTGTTTTCTTTTTTTTTTTTTTTTTTTTTTTAGTTTAAATATTAATTGATATGGAGCCTATTGTGTGCTTGGTTTTGCCTCCGTCAGGCTTGTGTAGGTGAGATGTGATCCATATCGCTGCATCTGTCTGGCTGTGTCCCGCTTCATAGGAGATGAGAACTAAGTGCATGTGTAACGGCGTTGGGAGTCCCAGATGGCGTGGGAGTGCTCGTGATTTGATTTGCTGTGCAGCTTCGTATGTGCGTGTGCATATGTGCTTGCGCGCACATAAATTCTAAATTGTGTATAGTGAGGAAGAGGTTGTATTTTTATTTTTGATATAGTGCATGCCAAAGAAAGAAATTTTAAGGATGTAATTTTCTGCAGTAAAATAAACCCACAATAGTGATTTATGGCAACTGTACAGGTTATTGTATAGCCTGGCAGATACCTTGTACTGTAGATAGGCTCTGCATCCATCCTTCAATAGTACTATTTTAAACAGGAAAGAGACTTGGTTGTGTTACTTAAACATGTTGCACATTAGAGAATGAGGATCAGGTGTTTGCTTGTGACGTCACCACTATTGTGGATGTTACCACTTGTGTGACATTTGCCAGATTTAATCAGGTGTACTGTGATATTAGGACAGCACTTATTGTTGGTAGATTCTCTAATACTGATTGACCTCGTCTGTGACATGCACGTGTACTATCATCCTTGTAAGTCGCTTTGGACAAAGGCGTGTGCTAAATGAATAAAATGTAAATGTACCAATGAGAGGGGACATGAGATGGATGCTGACCAGGAAAACAAGGATAAACCAACATGCCAGTGCATCTCTGGTAGATAAAGTGAAAGTGAAGTGGATTATTATTTGTGGTACACTTCCAGAATTGGAGGGATATCGATTTAAATGGTGAAAAAATGTAGTTTGTGATTCCTATGGCTGGCAAAATTAGCAAGACGCTCTTGCTAATCGTTCATACCAGTGATACCAGTGCCTTCAGAACGGGCATTCTTTGTCGCTGGTATGACGCTAAACAAACTGCTTTAAACACTGAGCCCTGAATAACTGGACGCGCTCATTTTCTTAAACAAAAGCAATACTTTTCTCCAAACTGTATTACGTTGCATATGGTAAATTGTTGCTTGTAGGAGCCAAATAAAGTGTGGTAGGTGGAAACAGTGTTAAAGCGCCATTGGCTTTGAATTAACTTTAAATTTTTTTTTTTTTTTTTTTTTGAGTCGTGTGCGTGATTGTAGGTTTGTTGTTGTTGACCAGTGACTATTGGTTGTTGGTCAAAATAATTTTCTAAAATTTGCATCCTTCAAAAGTCCTTTTTTCTCCTCTTTTGAATCTGAGACATTAAACGGAAAAAGGCATTTAATTTAAAACGTATAGTTTGAGGCACTTACGTTTTGGTTAAACTTAGATATTCAGTAGGTGTCACTGTGAGGTGGGAATTTGAACAGGATGTGTTGACTTCTTGTTTAAAAAACCATTTGTAAACATTTACTCATGCTTGTTATGATTCAGTTAAACACAATGGAAGAATTTAGCAAGACTTTTGAAAATCTGTAGGATTAACGGTGATTGGTAATAGAAGTGCTCTGGGCTCTGTGCTGGGAACATAGGCATAGGTTTTGGGGGAATTCCACCCCTCCCCCATTATTATGCATCCTGATTACTTTAATCATGTAATGGAACGAAAGTTGTAATATAAGTTGTGCCTCTTGCTGGGAATAGGTGGTCTTGGAGGACTTCCATCCTTCAGGTGTGGATGATCAGTTCAGCGACCTGCTTGGGTTAAGTAGCCAACCCTGTTTCTGCTCATGTGAGCAATTTTTCAGATTTGATCACAGATGGGACACGTACTCCGTTTGTCAGCATTAATAGGCTTCATTAGTGGTAGGGGATGTCTGTGTGTGGCAGGAGTTATGAATTATGGGGTAATGCAGCAGTCTTTATTGTTGGACTGTACGATGCATGAGGCATTTTTATCCACCAATTGAAATTCAGCACCATGCTGGTAACAGCAAATGAACAAATAGTCTTTCCGCTGGGGGGGGCAGTGTCCACAACAGACACAAGAAAGGAAAATGTTTAAAGTGTATACAGTAAAATTACAAGAATGCAGCTTCCTTAGACTGATAATTAAGACTTTTTTTAAAGATTTCAGTATAATTGTACAATATTTTGGTTAGTTATACTTGTTTAGTTAGTTAGTTAGTTTATAGTTTAGTATATTTGGTTATAGTTATACGTACATGTCACACGTGCCATATGCTTTGTGTGTGCATTATGTGATGGATTATAGAATGTGGCACATGTTGTTCTGTGTATGTAAATTAGAACTAAATCTTAAAATGTATTTCACAGAATTTATAGTGGACATATTAACACGACTGCAATTTCAAATATTTTAAAAATTTATGCATGTATTTGATCCCTGTGGCAAAAATTAGCTAGCAGCTGGTGGAGATTAGACTGTGTGGAACACCAAATGGGTACAAGTAGGTTCGCGGGGGCACACTGTTTTAATCCCCCGCTTCCTCAAGCTTCGCTTTCCTTTTAGTAGTTTTCCAGAACATTTCTTTCTTTTGTCTTTTGAAAAATAGACACAGCGACGCAATTGATTGGCTGGCTGGCGAGCGGAGGCTCCTTGCCAAGGTCATGCCATTGTCTTGCTGCTGGTGATCTTCCCTCCAGGCTGCCAGTCTGCACTGCCGCTTGCTTTTCCCTCCATCTCAAGGTTGAAGATCTGCTTTCCTTTTTGCCTGCCAGCATGCTGTCATTAAAGCTTGAACAAACACGGCTAGGAGTCTATTGTTTTAATTAGCCTGGCTCACCCTTGGAGAGCTGGGGTGGTGGGGATGGGATGGGGGGAGTGAGGGGGGGTATTGATTCTCCACTTCGGATGTGGTCTTGGCTGCTTTAGGAATTCACTTGAGCCTGGAGGTTGTCGTGGAAGCAGTGGAGGGGGTGTTTGCATGTGACCAGCTTGGCACGTGTAAGCATGGCAGGAGAGCTTGCTCATTCACTTCTCCTGGTGCCATGTGTTTCCATGGCAATAATTCCCCTTTTCCCAGTTTGCATGTTTGGAATTCTTGCGTTGTTGATGGCTGTTGAAATGTAATGTTCAAAACCAAACAATACATACAGCCTTAATTATTATTGTTTGTATTTAGTTTGCATGGGTGATGTTTAATTTTAGCTGGTTTGTTTTTTTTTTTTTTTTTTGTTTATTAATAATGTAAGGAGAGAAATATTTTAGTATTTAGAAGATGGAAAAATGTCCTCCAGATAGTCGCTTTATTTCCAGCCATTTCAGAATTCACTGAGGGATTGCATGGATTAAGTGGTAAGAGTCTGGAAAGTTTGAGTGGTTGCTGGCATGTCAGACCTGCACCACTGTGACCCCTCCCTGACCTCCTCCCAACCCCAACCCTACCAAGCCTGTCAACAACTGCTGATAACAGCTGTGTGAGCTGCTAAGGAAAAAGGTGTGGGCACAGCTTCGTCAGCTGTGTTATGTTAAAAACTGTCCGCGTCTGCTTACGTGGGCAGTAATTGGACATCCTACAGACAAGCCTGCTGCTGTTGCAGTCAATAACAACAAAGCCTCAGGATTCTAAGTGACTTTATCTTTCTCTCTGTGAGGAGTATGTGGGGCACAGTATCAGTCTTCAGAGGGAAATGCGCGTCTCTGGTGTGAGCTGTCTGTGCAGAGGATGTCTTTGACCCTTAACCTTCAGCCTTGATTTGGCCGTTTATCTTCATGCTGTTTTGGACACCTTCAGCTCTCTCTACAGTACAGAAACAGAACAGTCAATCAAGATTAGGCAGTTGCCAATTGTGGTATTATTCAAATACTGAGGTTTTATGTTTTCATTAGAAAAAGAATGGAAAATTGAGATTTGTCATTTGAGAGGGAAAAATATATATATATATATATATATATATATATATGTGTTTGCATAATGTGTAAATTCTCAGTCACGCTGCATTTCAACTGAATTCCCACTTTGCATAGTTTATTAGTCACAGATGTGTGCATAACGACATGTAGACATTGAGGAAATCTGACGTATTTCGGTGTCAGCTGTACAGAACTGGCCCTTCCAGTTGCTTTTCTGACTGACTTTTCACAAATGTGTCTGATTTTGCACAGGTGTTCAGGGTTCTGGTGAATCTGGCTGTGAAGCATTGCACTTAATGTTGTTGGGAGACTGTGTGTCAACAGATTTCTGGAACTATTGGAAAGCCAGTGCAAATAAACAATTTCCTTCTTTTCTGTTATGGAAGACTACTGTTTTTTTGTCTGTAACACTTGGCAGCAAGAAATATGTTGGACTTGTTTATTCAGTCCTCTTTTTAAATGCACGATTAATATGAATCCACCTTTTTTATATAGGATGAGAGAAACTGAGGGAAGCTCACAATTAAGTGTAAACAACTTTTGGTGCAAGTGAGCAGCTTGAAATGTTTGGTGGTGCCGTGACACAGTCGTTGGTGGTTAGTGCAAGTGGTCCTTCCAAAGTTGGGGGTTTGAATCCCTTTTGTTGGGGCTTCTCAACCGATGTATGTCCAGTGCCGGTTCCAAGCCTGGATGAAATGGAAGGGCATCTGCCATTAAAACCTGTGGCAAGTTGAAGTGCGGATTGTTGTTAACTGATGCTGGTTGATTTGCTGTTGTGACCCAGCTCATCGAATGCAGCTGGAAATTGACTGAATTGGTTGAAGCATTTGACTCGTAAATGGTAAACCACTGAAGAAGCCTGCATTGGTTTCTTGCTTTCTGTTACTTCCTCTGGTATGAAATAGAGCCCTTGCCAGGACCCAGCAAATTTTAACATTCTGTCACAAGGTCATGTTGGTCCTGTTAAGACCAGCTTTGGTGTCCACAGACAGTCAGTCAGTCAGTTGTTGGCGGATGAGTGTCGAGTGTAAGGGCAATCAGCCCAGTTTGTTGTTTGTTTTGTCAGAGCCAATTCCTTTTGGGCAGGGGGTCAGTGATACAGGCCGGCGTGTTTGTGAAACAGGGTTAGTAGGTTATTGTTTGTGACAAGTTGGTCATGTTTTCACATGTAGGGCTATTAATCTTGTGTTGGCTCTCAGGATGTACCTGTGCAAGGATGCCATGGGAAATGTGGCCACATTGCCCAGAATAACTGTTCCAGGGATATATATGCTTTGAGCTAGACTAACATTGTTCAGATGTAATTTTGGTAACATGTAAATTGCTGTAATTTCCTACTGGAACTGTGACAATAAAAGACATTTAGTGGCTAAGCAGTGGAGGCACTCTGAATGACCTTTCTGTGCACCAGGTTACCAGCAGGGATGGACGCTACAAAAATTGCTTTGGTCAGTTGGAATCTTTGAACTGTAGCCATGGCAACAAATGGCAAGTACTTGAGTGCAATAAGATCTCCACAGCCTAGATTTCCCTTACCTTTTGTGCTCTAATTCTTCCCTTATATAAGACAGTATGCTGGACCTGCTTGCAGGAAAAAATTGATTTTTTAGGGTTTTTTTTGATGTGATATGTCATTGTTGTGGTGTGTGTGCTTGGGAGGGGGGTGGACCATTGGTTTTCCATCCATTGAGCTATCAAAAGTCTGAAGTAGTAACCTTCAACGTTGTAACTGCAAGTATCAGAGCAGGTATTACCAAACCAGCACACCTGCCCATATGTGTCAATTGCACTGTAAGCACTAATATTTATTTCCTAGCCAAATGAAAAGATTTTGAACCAAAGTTGATGCAACTGAATATGTCAGTGAGGCAAATCAAAGCAGAGATGAGCAGTGTATCTAGGTGACCCCTAGAGAGTGTTAATTAATTTTCACGTGGCTTGTGGGCCTTGCTTGGACAGAGGCACCATGGGAAATGTGGCCATGCAGCCAAAACTGGAGAGCAGAAAGGGACAGTGGAGCATTTGCCCTGAGCTGAATGGAAACTGCCCAGATGGTGATTCGTAACGTGCAAATTGCTGGCACTGCCTGCTGGGAGCAAGGATGTGCGAGGGGGTGTTATGAGTAATAAATGATGTCTAGTGCTAAGAATTCTGGTTCGGCGATGACCTTGTCACGGCCGTTATCGTATGGTGCGCGGACTGTAATGTCAACGGTTCTTTGTTTAATTTCAAAGAATGCGTTGAATTCTGAGAGAAAGGCAGTATTGATAGGATCTTTAACATTGTTAGATTTTAGTTTAAATAAACCTGTCTCAGCTTCCGTTAATTTTAGGGTAGCTGACATAGTGTAATTATCTCGCAAAATGAAATATTACATAGGGTGATATTAGGATAAGTCCATAAGGATTAAAGCTCTTCGCCCGTGGTGACAGAATCATGTCTCAATGGGATGAGATGAATAAAGGGAAGGGCTTTCTCATTCCTGGCCACCATAATACTGTCTCCAGGGAACGTCTGAACGTAGTCAAACATTCAGTGTTATCTTAGCTTTTTTTTTTATCCAAACACAGTGAAAGTTGGTATACAACATTAAACTATAATGTGCTGTGGGCTGAACATGGTGCTTGTTCGTCTGTTAATTTAGCAAGCCCGCCGGCCGCAGTGTAATTACTGCCTCTCCTTCCTTATTTCCAGTGGAATTGCCCTCTAGTCAAACGTTCTGGTTTGTGGCAGAGGTGCTGATTTGACTGAACAAATTCCATCAACTGCAAGTTGCTGTCGGCCCTGAGAAGGGTCAGCACAGGATCAGAACTTGATTTTAAAAGGTGTATGCTATATATAGATGTGTTACCACAATCATGAGTACACTGATATCTTCATCAAATGTGTATTTTGTTACAAGCAGGTATATGTGTGTATGTATATTTTTTTATTTACTGGCTTTAGATAGCCAAAGCAAGATTGGTTTTTTTTACATGTGCAAGTGCCTTGAAAATATCTAGATTGGTGGGTAAACTCGTGAATTTTTTATGTTCTTCCTGCAGCAAATTTTTCAGCAAATGTATTGTTTTCCAAGTCCAGTGATTTGCTGTTATGCATAACAAGTTAGATTATTTCCTCATTAAACTACTTTCACTATGCGATTTCTCGATAATTTGATGGTAAATGACCTTACATAATGCGAACAACCATTGTGTTCAACGTAGTGGAGATTTCAGCAGCAACAAAACGTGCCAGAAGAATAGTAGTTTCTGCATTTATGTTTGCAGAACATACTACAGTACTCTGCACAGGCAGGCCTGAGCACAAAGATGGTGCAGACTTTAAATTAATGGTTGTTCATAACCTGCAAGGATTTAATCTGTTGAATCACAAGTGCAGTACCAAGCATTATAGGACCCAAAACGCTTCGTGTCACGTGTCATGTGTCATGTGTGTTAAAAGCATGCATCACTAGTTTGTGCAAAAAAAAAAAAAAAATTGAGCTTTCCAATAAATTGGGTATTTATTTATTAATTTATTTATTGTCTGTTACTAGCATTTTTTTTAAACATTTGACATTAATTTGTGTTAATGGTGGTCTTCATGTGCGATACATGTTTTTGGTTAGCATTTCTTTTGATCACTTGTATGTTTCGATTTTTGGCATTTGGTGAGTTTCTGACATTATTGTATTTTTATACATTTTTTCTGCTTCTGCTTTTCCCACTTATTTTGAATTGCGTTTGGTTGATGACTTCTATTGTGGTTATATACGTAGTTTTGTTCATTGTTCGGTTTCCTGTTTCTTATTGTTCACTGTGTTTGCTCGGAAGCTTTGTTTACACTCTTCTGCTCATATTTGTCTTTTTTAGTGGCTGCGGTTACACGGATATTTTTTCTTCAGTCGCATTGAAATCATTCCAGTTACGGATTCAGATTTAATGGTTTACATGGCCGCTCGCTAATCTGATAAAATGTGCATTTACATGGTCAGAGCATTTAATCAGAAAACTTTTGTGACATGCGCAAAGTGGTTTTGCCCGCTTTGACGTGTATTCCGGCTCCGTTAAACTTTTCAAAAACATTTTTTTTTCAGCCATCAAGGCGTTCAATAATATTAAATTCTTTTAAAGTTTCCAGCAAATAAGTAGCATATCTGCCGTACACCAGTTTTGCTTTGTTCCCACCATGTTTCTCTCTCTCCCGGAAACATATCATGTGACCTAATGTTAACCCCCCCACATGGGTCAAGCATGCGCTGAAAGAATATATTTATTCCGACAAGAGGGAAACAATCGGCTCCTGTGCTTACATTCAATTCAATTCAATTCAATTCATTTTTATATAGCGCCTTTTGCAATAGTGTGCTTACATGCCCAAAAGATCGGATTCCTAAAGCGTTACAGGTTACACCACCCCTCTTGTTCGGTTCGAAAATTTATTCGGATTGAGCCAAATCAGATCAGTCTTTTCCAGTTGAGGTGGTTTCATGGTGCATTTTTGTTCAGAATGAGCCACTATACTGATTAGCAGTGGAATATAGGGGTCCATGTAAATGCTGGTATTGTTTTCAAAAACTCATTTTATTTGCAATCCTTATAAGTTTAGTATAGTTACTGGTTTTGATTTTGTGTGAAATGGTGTTAAATATTGCATTGTCTTTTTATTCGTCTTAAGATTCTGTATTATGAGCAGATGATTTCTACATCTGTTTTGAAAATGCCCTGTTGAAACTGGTAAGATCATTTTCTGTTTCCATGGCTTAAAAATTCACACACCATCTATCCAATGACATCAGTGCTATTAATTTTAAATGGTTCCTGTTGTCTGCCATTTCATCTTGGTGTAATATTTTCTTTACATATTATTGTGACCACACACAGGCCTGTGTTGTTAGGATATCGTCAAAGCACGCCTCGATCTGACCATAAACAACGTGCATGTCAAACTGTTTCATTGTACTCATGAAAGCAAGTGATAATGTGCAGCTGCAATAACACACATTTCAGAATACAATGTCAGAAACCTTAACTTGTCTTTATAAATCAGTCTAGCACTTTAATCTCCTGCAGAGAGATTTTTATGACAAATGTACCTAAAATGTTGACATCCATGCATTTATCAATGTGTCATTAATTGAAATCAAAATGAAATTTTATTTGCAAGCTTTAAAATGTGTTGAATTTTTTTATTCATAACCGGGAGAGATATTTGTCTATATACTGTACTTCCATTTGTTCATCCTGCTAATAAATGATATAATTTGGGTATAGACCTAATTCTGTTATTCATTGTTGGGAATAGTGTGTGGTTTAAGTCCCCTAGGGTTCACAGAGCGACTAATGTGGATGCATCTTTTATTGGATTTGATTCTTGGCTTTCTTGCTGACATGAACAGCCACACAGAAGGTGAACTGTGGTGTCCTCAGTCGCCAAGCAGGGAATTACAGAGCACTCACTCCATTTTGTACAAGACAAGAACCTGGCTGTGAGACAGATTGACACACACACGACTGTCATTTTTATTTGTTCACTAAAAGTTTGCAAAACAAACTGACGTTCTTCCCTCAGACAGCCTTAAAACAGGTCAAAGAGGAGTGAAATTGTTAGACTGACAATGGAGTGTTTACCGCTACACTTGATGAAAACTTCAGGGTTAGACATGGCACTACGGGCAGTAACAGCTGAGATCCCAAAATGCCTGTTTGATGCCCTACCAAACAAGCATGCGTTTCAACCCAAGTTTAAAACTGAACAAGAAAATGTTTTTGTTGTTCTCTCCAGTGACAGATTTGATGTTTGAACACATCCGTGTTTGCAGGGTTTCGTCACAGCTTGTTTGTAACCGTGTCACGTTAAGCAGTTCTCCACCTTGGCCGTTCATACATTTGCTGTTGTGCTACAAACTAAACACCACTCTACCATGGGTCGTTGAGTGTGCACAATAACATGCGGTTTTTTTCTTTTAACATGCTAATCTGATTGGCATAGCGTCGGACTTTTCCTCGTTCCAAAGGGCCTAGCGCAGTGACCATTGTGAGATTGGGGCTGCCTTCCTGTGGTTCTGCCCTTGCATGCCAACACATTCACAGAATGGCCTTAATTGATTTTTGCAGATTGACCAAAAACTGACACTCTGCTGCAGCAACAGGTGTGGAAAAGAATGTGCAATTACAGTAATGAATGTTTTGAGAGATGTGTAATGTCTGTAATGTGGACCGTGCTATTTAGCAAATCAGTGATGAGTTACCAGCTGTGTCATATTGGGAGAGAGGGAGAGAGAGAGAGAGAGAGAGAGAGAGAGAGAGAGAGAGTTAGTTAGTTCCAGGGCTAAAGTTTTCTGATTTAATCCCTTTTCCAGTTGTTTTTTATTAGGGATGTGCCATTGTTAGTGTTGCAATTCAGCATTATCAGCCTCATATTTTGACCATGTGTTTAGGTTCAAGTGCTGAGGTGATCCCTGGAGAGATAAGCCTTCAGTTGCTTTCGGAACACGGACAGAGACAAGAGTCCTCAAAGAGAGGGGCAGCTCATTCCACCATTTAGGTGCCAGGGATGACATGAGCCTGGGTCTCCCCATTCTTCAGCAGGGGTGCAACCAGTATCTTCCTATTGGCAGACCGTAGAGCATGGGAGGGGAATGTAGGTCTTGACTCGGGACTGGAGGTAGCTTGGAGAAGTTCTGTTGATGGCGTTTAAAGTAAGCATCACGGTCTTGTTTGACGCGTGCCTGGACCGGAGGTTGACAAGAAGCAGAGCAACTTTGACAGTCTGTGTTGCTAAGTGACCACGTATGGAAACGGTCAAGGTTGTGTGTCGACTCTTTACCCCCAAGTGCGATACCTTATGATAGATAAAATAAATGTAAAATAAATTAGATGGAAAACAGCTGAAAGATTAACGTGTGCAGGTCCAAGGAGAAAAGGCTACTCACTGCATACATGCTAGTGCTGTACAGCTGTCACATTTCAGGCGGTCATTGTCCAATCCAAAGCTTAAGATAGTTTAATGGGATATTTCTGGTATGCTTAATAATGTACGAGACATTCCCAATAATAGCTGTGCTGGTGATTGATGTTGCAGTTATTATCTTCAGTTAATATGCGCTCAAAGAAATCTTTCAGTACTTTGTGGATCTGTAAACATCTCCTGCACTTTCTAACCTTGTAACATGTGTCCTGCCATATGTGCAGTAACAGTTGATGAACACAGCTTACACCCGTGATATGGTAAGCATGTGCTGCTGTTACTGCTTCCTGGTACCCTGCCATCATATTAGTTGTTGTCCAGCTGCCTTTTTCTGGCCGCAGACCAGCACCACAGTGTCCAGGTCTGTTTTCGCACTGCAGCCAGTACGCTCACTGAGGTTCCGATGCAGTTCTCCAGCTCTGAAATGTGACATGGGGTTGCAGAATTCGAATATGTGCTAAAGCTGTTCTTCCTCAGTACTGTACATGGGTGGTTCTGAAAGGGGGACCAGAGGTGACCAGTGCTCTTGTAATAACGAGAATGGTCCTTATTGCCCCCTCCAATTATGAACAAGACAATAAAATGAGTGAAACTAGAAAGATTTATAGGTGGAGCCCTTAAGGTGCCATTACATCATTCATTTAACGTTTACATGAAAGACACTAACAATTGTTGACAAATTATTAACATTTTTTCTTTCTCCTTTTAATACCTGCAATGTAAGTAAAATGGCTTAATGTTAGAAAAATAAGGGTTACTGTACCTAAGCCCTGTAACAATAACCAGAAACAGCCTGGCACCCTGGGTTGGTGCCATGTAGAGTGGCCGCTACCTGGGTACCTTTGACGTCATTCCTCATTGTTCCAGATTTACTTTTGCTGCGGAGACTATATGAATTTGGTCCAAAGTCAAGGTGCCCTCATACACAGCTTCCTTACTCATTGCTATTGCAGCTGCATGACAAAACTCCCTGCCACAGTGTGACGGTAAGTAGCTCTGTTGAAGAGTTTGAGGAAGGGGATTAAGAGCTTAATTTGACATGTATTATTTATCTTTTTTTTCATTTATTCAAATAAAATCAAGAATTTGTAATATTTGTGTTTTGTGATTTTATAGACTTGCGCATTTACATTAGCACAATATTAAAACGCGCGCGCGCACACACACACACACACACACACACACACACTTGGCAGTTTACTTGGTTTTACCTAAACCTGATCTTTGTAGCTTTTGATATTGTAGTGTTCTATGAGTCTTTGAGTGGACTGTAAACCAAAGCCGTGTGTAAGGGAAAACAAGAAACAAGATTCTCCTAAGAGACCAGAGGGCAGGGTATGATCACCTGCTTTTAATGACGTGTATGCAACTCAAACCTGTCAGACCAGTATGTTTGTAATTGGAAAGACATACATGTAGGATGGTCTGCCTACCTGCCTTTCGAACTTTGTCAAAGCACTTGATCCTGGTCCAGTCCAATGAATGGCACGTTCAGTTTACATAGATCAGCCATGTTTGTGCAGCTCTTTTTAAATGCTTGCTCCTTTATTTCATCAGACTTCTGTGTTTAGCTAGTGGGAACTTGCCCTACGTTTAATGGGTTACATGTACTTGGCCTTCACTGATCTTGCTTTTTCCTTTTCCACCATGTGTTGAAATCCTCCTGTACTTGTCCATTCTCGCCATTGGATATCGTACGAGAGAAATTTGGTTTTAGGTCTTTGCTCGGGAGCACAGCGGTTGTGTGTTATTGGGGTTTGACCCCGTATGTCTAAGGCCTTTCTTCACCACACCTCCTGGTGCTCTTGACTCAGACCTCACAGTGGGAGTAATGTACAGGTACGCAGACTCATGTGTTGCTTGTACCATGTTGATGTACCATGTCTCCTCTACCTGGCAGGGCGGCTGCTTTGTTTGTCCCTAAGAGCTGAACAAATCGTAGTGCTTACGCAACACAAACCTAGCAGGAGGTGAACTTGCTTACTGCCAGCTTTGTTGGTATCTCTGATCCATCTTTACTTTTTGGAATGAAAGCATCAATGGGGCAGCATGTGAGACTTTCACTTGGTGGTCTTCAGGTTTGGATGTGTGCGTGTGTGCGTGCATGCGTGTGTTATTTGGCGGCTGGAGACCCCCCGTGTTCTTCTTCCCACTTACTGAACAGTGTGCCTGCGGCTGCTGCCATGACTCATGTTCTTGCTTGCAGTCCCACGCGCCCCTCTCCCTCGGTGTTTGCATGCCTGGAACGTGTAACGTGAAGCTGGATGGTTGTGAGATGTGCATGGCTGGCTGGGGTTTCGCAGTGCTGGAGCGCGTGCTGGTGGAGCTGCGGAGCGGTTGTTGTGGTCAGCTGAAGCACCTGATGGAGGAGATGAGTCACACAGCTGCTGCAGACCAGCTCGGGTTTGGGCGACACCTACTTAGCACTTGGATGCGAGCGGCGGTGGCCGCAGACGCTCCATCGCTGCTCTGCTTCACTTGAGTTTGTGCAGTTTTGCAGCCAAGCCTGTCATAAAACGCTGCATGCAGATTTTCCAGAGCGAACTGGAGAACGCAAAAGTGTGCTGAGTAATATGCCAGGGGAATTAAAATTATTGCCTGACCTCTTGTAATACAGTGTTCAGATACGAACCCTGGGAAAATGTAGACTAATACGCAAGGACAGACATTAAAAACCTTAAAAATATTTGAAAGTTAATTCTTGTGCTTCAGATATCCATTTGCCATTTTAGTGCTTTGTGAAAAATAGTTTTCAATGGCCTGATCTAAATAGTCCAGTTTGCTGAAGGCATGTGGGCCCAATCTGTGGAGCAGAATGTTTGTGAGGCAGTGTGCCAGTTTGGTTAGCTGGCCAGGGCTAGGAATTAGTTAGTTAGGGCTGTAGTGAATTTATCTTGCTGCTGTTAGGCTGGCTACCACAGATCTGTCACAGAGAAACCCTGGATGACATTCAGGTGTGCTTTAACTCGTCCTGAGTTTGACTGTCGATGACGTGTCCTGGTCGTCACTTTCACTACCACATTGTTTTGCTGTTTTTGTGTTCTCGATGTCCATGAGGCAAAGATCCTCATCTGCACTGTGAAAAAGCTGCAGGTTTTAATGCGCTGGCAAACTAAACAGTTTTAGGAAATGTATACACTTGTTACAGTTTTATTTGTCAGTGTGCACCAGAAGTGCAGTGATCTGTGCACAAGATTTTGAACTTAAGGATGGTGATGTCATTTAAGTATACCCGGCCTCTAAAATGTTTGCAGCTGATGCATGTTGTGAATGTTGTTTTTTTTTTTTTTTTTTTTTTTTTTTTTTTTTTTTTTTTTTTTTTCTTTCTTTCTTTTTCTTTTCATCTTTTAAGAAGCCTTATACTTAGGCTCCTCTTCTCTTGATTTTAGTTGAAAAGGCACCTTAGAAACTGTAATATACATCTCTCCAAGTGACAAACAGAAATGTAAAAAGCTTCTTATCAGCCAAGAGCTGATAATTCAACAAAGCGTTCATGTTTTATGATTCGGATGCAGGAACGTCTATTTCTCGAGCCTTCCTCTGCGCTGTCCACAGCGGCTTCTCGCTCTGATGTGAAGACGGGTCTATTTTTAGTCCCGCTGAGCAGCATTGGATCGAATAACTCATCATCCAAGGCATCTTGAGCAGTGGATGAGTTGTGAATTCTATTAGGCACAGGAAGTGCAGAATTAAATGTGATTGATGGGTACCTTTGGCGGATGTTTCCAAATTCGTGATGGGAAACATATACTGTGTGGGACTGCATTTCTGCGTCCTTCCTGGGGTACGGCACCTGCTCTGTTGAAGAGACTGTGCCACAAACGGGAGCAGCACTCATGCGTGGCCGGAAATAAGTGCCCACTGTCGCCCCCAGAATAGCCTGGCTCCTCGCCCAGCACAGAATCGACTAGAGTCATTCTTGGAGTGAGAATAGAGCCTTTTCATCTTGTGTTCCTTCAGCTATTCAAGTTCTCATATGGTCTCAGACCCCCATAAGGCTGCAGTGCTCTTTGTTCATGCAAAGAACTTCTTTTGGAGCAGTTAGGCAGGGCCCTCTGGGGCTGGCAGCAGTGACCTGTTTATGCTTTCTGTATGGCTTCCTGTGCCCCTGTGTGGTGGCATCTGTCCCTGTTTCCTGTACCTCCCTACCTCTACCACATATCGCCAGAGCCAAGTATGCTATGGGGTATCAATTTGATACCCCCCTCCCATTCAGTTATATGTTCTATAGCACAGACTAGGTTCACACTGTAGCAAACACAGGTACCCTGGCTTTTGAATCTTTCCTACAGTAAAGCAGTCGAACTTAGCTGTATGTTACAGGGCTGTAAAAACTGAGATTTATCAACTATTATTTTAAAATGTATTACCATTAGTGACAGACACTACAACTTTGTAAATTGTTTTTACCATACACCAAAACAAAACTAACCTGATGATTAGGCATTGCGTCCTGTAAATACAGATGTCCTTCTGTTTGCATGCTTACACATAGAAAAAAGGGCTGTGGGTTAAAAGGTTGTGCTGCTTGTTTTATTGTAGCAAGAGCCCAATAAAATTTTAGCATTACAGATTGAGCAGAGGACCAGCAATGCCATCAGTGGTCTGGCATAAGGGAAGATACAGTTTTATATGTTTAATGTTGCTTCATTTGAATCTGTAAATTGGAGACCAAAAAAGTCATTTGGCTCTTAAGTGTTTCCCTTTAGAAGCCAGTGTGAGGTTCCCAAGTCAATTTAGTCTGGAGCTCTGTCATTGTGTTACGACCGGCAATGCATTAGTCTCAGCAAATAACAGAACCCAGCCTGCTCTGGTTTCTTTTACCCTTGGGAGGAGTGGCACTAAGAAAGCTCCTTGCTAATTATATTTTATTGCGAGCCATTATTAATCAATGAGCTTTGGTGTGCTGATGCTTTCAGCTATTTCACTTCCTGTTTGTGACTGTTCCACCGCTTCCTGTTCCTGTCTGCTGACACAGTAATTCTTCTTTTTTTTTTTTTTTTTTTTTTATTACCAGTTTTTATTGAGACGTGTTTTTAAGGCTCTAAAGACAAACAAACGTGTGAAGCTTTTTTTGTGTGTGGGAAAGTAGTGGGTGAGATTGCCAGTATCACAGAGAAAACATACAGGACATTAGCCCCGGTAGTTGAAATGTATATTTAATAAATGGTATGAAGTCCATCATGAAAGTAGGTCAGTCAGCACATTGTAGCATGGTTTTGGTATTTGGCTCATGAAATAATAACGTTGAAAGATTCCTTTGGCTGGAGCAGCTGGTCTGCTGTTGAAGTGAACGAAGAGCAGCGGTGAAGGCTGGACCATCTGGAGGCCAACACACAGGCCAGCCCGAGAGCTGAGGACTTCATCATGGCACCAGCAGGGAGAGCACTGCTTCCATAAGTTCACTGTTTATCTCACATGTTGCTCTTGGGATTAATCAAATTTCTTTTTTTCTTGCCTTTAAAATAAAAGTAGCACTGTTGGTTTGGAATTTGGAAATGAACCTAATCAAATTGTTTGTTGTATTCTGAGTGAAGAAAGCATGCTGTTGTAAATTAATGAAACTTTTTCACCATTAAAAAAGTAAGTACATATATATATAAATAAATATATTTAGCATTTTTTAATACAGGTAGATCGTTTTGACCTGGTCATGTGAAAAGTAGCTCGCAAGCCAAAAAAGTGTGGGCACCCTGATTTAATAGTTTGACTTATACTTTTGTATGAAGTACAGAGTACATAGATGGGTGTCTCACTGGTTGTGTTTGGGTTAAGTGGATCTCCCCATCATGCCATAGCGGAGACCCTGGGGACTTGAACTAGAGACCTTTGACTTATGAGCTCATGTTCTGTAATGTCAGTGTGTCATTGTACCCATCTTGTAAAGAATGAATTCTCCATATTACATCTTGACCTAGTTATCAGTCTAAAGCCCGAGCCACACCCATCCGTCGTACAGCCAGTGTCGGGCTGTCGACGATCGTCGGTCAGCCTAGTTTTTGCTGTGTCCAGCATTGTTGGCACTAGTCGGACCTCTGTGGGTGTGTTTTCAGCTGATTCAGCATGGTGGAAGGGCAGTGTACACAGTTGGTGAGAGAGACCTCTCTGATTGGCTGTTCAGCTTAGTAAATCAGCGCATGTGAATAGAGACTGGAATACTGGCAGTAGCACTACTTTAGCGTTCACTGTACAGATCTCTGTAGCTGTCAAGCAAAGTCGTGGTAGTGGAATTAGCAGCAAATTGACATGTAGCTCTATAAATTCAGTATTATCAAGTGTTAAAAAAATGCTGACTCTTTTCCTGTTGGCTTGAAGATGCAGTACGACTGAACACATTATAATGATGCGCGTTACAGTTATGTAAAACAAGTTTAACTGAAACATTTACAGGTACCAAAATAAATCTGAAGCTGTTTATAAAATACTGGAGTATCCATGCACTACATGTGGTTACTGAGGGATGATGACTGATTTTAAGATATACAATAGTGATGGGGTGTTAACAGTGAGCATTGTTGGACTGATTTTACAAGAAACTTCATGTTAATGGGACCGTGTTAAACAGCTCTTTTCCCTTTTAAAATGTTTTTACTTTTATCATCACTGAAAATGTAGGCTGATTGAAAACATCTGTAACACCCGTATACAGTATATTGGACTGCACAATAGTCATTTATAGTTACTTCCTCTCATACAGGCACAGAATGTGTGTGCTAGTTGTCCATTGTCTACAGTCTTTGCAGTGTGTTCATGTGCCACTTTTTGGCCCAGATGAAGGCGGCGTGAGACAACACGGCAGTCGGCCTTTGTTGCCGCTAATTCTTTATCAGCTTGGCATGTCAGACTTTGTGTAGAAGGTTCTCCACCTTCATGAAATGGCTTGCTGTCGGTCAGCCAGTTGAACAGTTGTATATCCGATATAGAGGCCATGTTCGGTTCTAAACCACTGTTTGTGTTCCTCCTGTGGATGTGTTTTTTTTCTGTGCTTCACATTTAACATGAACATAGATTTTTTTTTATTAGTTTTTTTGTTGAATTAATGCTGTTGCTAATGATAACTCTTATTTCAATGTTCCAATGTTGCTAGATATTGCATCAAGTGCCTCGGGCCAGATACGGAGAGGTGAGGCTGTGTACAAATATCAATGGAATTGAATTTACTTGGTCTCACTCTGGTTCCTTCTCTGACAGGTGATATCACACAGAAAGGCTATGAGAAGAAGAGGTCAAAATTGCTTGGTGCTTACCTCCCTCACCCACCTGGTAAGACCTTGTTCTTTGTTAATCGGGAATAATTGAACACGTTTGAATGCATTAGGCTGTGGAGCTGAGCTTTGTGCATGTTGACTGACAGGACAGAGACATTTCTGGAAAATGCTTAATTCTGATAAAATATGATGCATGAGCTGGTGTCTTAGACCATGCTCAGTGCTTCAGTGTCGTTGGCTGGAATTCTCCCCCACCTAGTACAGATGAAAGGTTTCCTGTGTTTTCAGTGTTTAACTTAGTCCTTCTTTCTGTACTCCTTTATTTAATCTTTTGAGCCAAAGTGACAACTGTTTGTCCCTGGGGGTGGGTTTGCTGTCCCAGTGTTCCTCTGTGCGTTTTATCTGTCAGCTGGCTCCTTGCTCTACTGCTGATTATGCCATTTTGCGATGTTCGATTAAGAACTGATAGACTCCAGGTGGAATGTTCTGATAGCTTTGAGCTTGTAGAATGTTAAGGACAATCATGAAAGAATGGCTGACCTAAACATGGTTTAAAGAATAAATAGGCATTCCTCTTCCCAGTGTGCACTGTGTTCTTCAGTAGCAGGTTGAAATGTAATGTTTTTTTTTTTTTTTTTTTGTTAAGTACATCTTTCCTTCTGTTTTGTGTAGAGCCTTTAAATAATATAGTTTGTTTAAGCCCTGCTGAATTATGTTTCAACAAATATAGACCCTGGAGTCAGAATAGATTTTTGCCCTAGTATAATTGTGGAATAATTAACTTTTAAAGCTGATTATCTTCTTTAGCCTTTCAGTGCTTGTGGGTTGGAAGGGAGAAGCGGTTTAAGATAATGTAGTTTATTATCTAATATTTATGTTGAGAAATACTATTAAAATGTATTTTATTTTGTGATTCATGATGATGGTTTTCAGATCTGTGAACCAGTGACTACAAGTGGCACAGACGAGAAACATCTCTAGAATTATATTTCTTCTGAGGACAGCCTACGCTTTGTTACCTGGGAAACGTAATCTTGGTTTCTGTCTCCAGGGTGATGTAATGCACACATGTATTAATGAAACATTATGGGGTTGGACAAGGCCCACCTTTCTCCTTATGGCCTGTGAAAATGGCACAAGAAAGTTTAAAAAAAAAAAAAACCTTTTTTAATTGATTTCCCCACCAGATAATTCCTCATTCTAAAAAATGAAATAATTCAACAGTTTTTGTATTTAATAGATTGAAAACAGTGCAATGCATGTAATATCCTCGTCTCAGTTTGCACTGACTTCAACAGGATTCAGCCAGGTTATGTTCAGAATACCTGACCCAGGGGAGCAAATGTCCCCGAACAGTGTGAGGTGACAGTTTGGCATTGAAACGCTTATTTTTAAACCAGTTGCTGTATGCCCGTGGGGCGCTCTGTTCAACGACTGGACCTCACAGTGCTAATGGATGCTAATGGAAGCTGGTGGATGAGAATGGGTGAATGACGTTTTTGAATTTGAGTGGTTCTCAGTGCTCAGGGGAGAGGGATTGTTACTGTAGACTGGCCCGGTCTGTCTGGCCTGCCAACCACCCAGGCAGATTTATTTTTCTTTCTCTTTCTCCCCGCTTCTCGTTTCCCTGCAGGAGTTGAACAGCCCATGGTCCCTGACCGCAGGCCTGCCATTACCCCGTCTTCATCGTCACGCTATCACCGCCGACGCTCTTCAGGATCTCGAGATGAGCGCTACAGATCAGGTGTGTTGTCTCAGTGTGAATTTTGTGACAGGTAGTAAGTTCTAGAAATACAGACCTTGTGGATGTTCCTTTTTTTTAAGAAGCTAAAACTTTGAGTCATTTCGTGTTACTATTTTGAGGCAGCTTGATTAGCATCCACACAGCAGTAAGGCACAGAGTGTGTGTTGAAGTACAGCATTCACCTGTGCACGTCTTTAAAACACTGTTCATTGACCTCAATGTCTCCATTAATCTGTTGCACTCAGACATTTGCAGATGTCTGCTTTGCCCGGTAAACAGTCACAATACCAAGTGGCAGATGCCCTTGTGGTACAGGAATGCTGGTGTCATGGCGCTATCCGGCACCAGCCAACCAGTGCCCACGTGTTCCTTATGGTATGCGCTAGGGGCATGTGATGGTTATGTAAAGCACCCAGCTGGGAGTACTGTCGTAGCTAATGTGACGTGGATGGCTCTGCCTTTGTCTCTGTGCAAACTAGCTCCTCAGGAAAGACTGTAAGGAAAGATGTAGGGCTTAATGAAGTGCTGTGATGCGTTCAGTTCTACCCCTCTGCAGTGGCTAGCTCTCAGTCTATCGTGGGGTGTTTTGTGAATCATGAGATCACTCCCTTTCTATTTGTGGAGACTGAGACAAACAACATCTTTCAAACATTGACGTGGGACGTAGGCGCAGAATTAGCGCTGAGTGCCGAACGTCTTATCTGCCACACGGCGAGCCGGTTACCCATGAGTGTGTGGGCCTAATTATCGAAGGCCAGCTCACACTTTTTCCATCTCTGAGGTTTAGCTTGCTCACCACTGAAATTGGGATGTTTTCTTTTTTTAGTATTGTTTTTATAATGTGTTTGATGTAGATGCAAATGTATATTTTCCTCCAACACATTTTCATTACAGTGTTTAACAGCTTTTCTTCTGAGAGGCATGAACATATTTCAAGTCAGATGTGATGTGAGCTTGTCACTTGGGAAGCAGTGTCTCTGTTTAACGCTGACTACTCTAGGGACTAAACTGCAACTTGCTTTGCATGAGAGGACATCCAGTGGTTTTGGCCCTGGTTTCCAGCAAATACTTGACAATTATTTTTTAATCCATGTCGTGTTGATAGAGTGAACGGGAAGGTTTACAAGATGGTAGTGAGACCAGCTATGTTGTATGGGTTGGAGATAGTGGCACTGACAAAGAGACAAGAGGCAGAGTTGGAGGTAGCAGAGTTGAAGATGTTGAGGTTTTCATTGGGAGTGATGAGATTGGACAGGATTAAAAACGAGCATATTAGGGGGACAGGACAGGTAGGACGGTTTGGAGACAAAGTGAGAGAGGCGAGACTTAGATGGTTTGGACACGTGCAGAAGAGGGATACAGAGTATATAGGGAAAAGAAGGTGAGGATGGAGCTGCCAGACAGGAGGAGAAGAGGAAGGCCAAAGAGGAGGTTCATGGATGTAGTGAGGGAGAACATGAGAGAGGTTGGGGTGACAGAGGAAGCTGCAGAGAACAGGTTGGTATGGAAAAAGATGATCCGCTGTGGCGACCCCTAGAGGGAGCAGCTGAAAGAGGAAGAGGATTGTGTCGTTGATTAATTTGAAGAATTGAATGAACTGTAAGTAGAGTAGGGCCCCGTATCAGCTGATTAAGGTATCCACTGATTCACTAAACCATGTTCAACAGTGGGGGAAAAAAAAATTGGAAAATTACAAAAATACAAGGTTCACAGCTTTTAAACAGCGTGCCAGTGAAGCACATACTGTACAGGTAGGCGTAAACCTGAAGAGGGCACGCCGAGCAAGTCCAGTACTGACTCATCTCCTTCGGTGATGGAGACTGTGCATAGGGCTTGTAGGAAAACAATAGTGGGGAGTGGACAATAATGAGGACAAATTTTGGTAGTGAAATGTGATAAAGTTTTTATATTTACAAGTGAGTCGATACAAAGTGATGGACAAACTACAGTGCACAAAATGGCTAATATACAAATTAACAAGCAAAGAGGAATTTGAGAGTGGGGAGGAAAAGGAAGCCAAAGTAAAGAAAGAAATAAAACAACGTAGAAAATAAATATTCACTGCTGACAAAGTACATCAAGACCGTAAAACAAAACCTACGCCTAACTACGCTAACGTGACTCAAAATAAAACAAATAAAATTGTGTTTATAAACCTAATGTGCCAGACAATAAACATAACCTACGTGTAGTGCGAATGTGGATAGGGCCCCTAACCTGTCTCCAAATTCCAAACCAAAACATAACAAACACACTAGGAATATTTACAAAAAGACACAAAGGGGAAATTAATAATGAAAAAGTCCTCTTTTGTTCGTAACATTGAAATATTTCACTCCTAACTCTGTCAACACATCCAACTCGCATGTTCCATCTTTCCTTTAACTGGAGGCTTCCCGATGATGTCTTGAATGAATCTAACAAAAGAACATTTCAAATACGTCAATACCGATAGTCTTTACTGCAACATACAGATCAGTAAAGAACATCTGTATTATAAATGTGTCGCTGTCAAGTCTGAAAAAATTGACTTTCAATTTTTTGTCCTTATACTATAAATTTTTTATTGTCTTTCTTGGTATAACGTCAGTGATCTATAATTTTTGGAGAGGGTTGGAAAAGATTAATGAACACTGCAGAAGAATATATAATTAATGTATCATTCTTCTGTTTTTCAGCTGAGTGAATTGATGGACTGTCAGAGTCACCGATGTGTAACTGTTGCTATGTGTTTGCAGCAGCCTGAGGAGTTGCCCAGGCAACACAGCATTCCTAATGGCGTCTGTCTCCATCTCACCTTCTCTAACCCTTTCTGTGGCCCACACCCCCACTCCCTATGCCTCTCTGGCCCCTCCCTTCTCTTTTACAGATGTGCACACAGAAGCAGTCCAGGCTGCTCTGGCCAAACACAAGGAACGAAAGATGGCAGTGCCCATGCCCTCCAAGAGACGCTCCCTGGTGGTGCAGACCTCCATGGATGCCTACACCCCCCCAGGTGAGCGCGTGTGGACTTTGGCACACGGGCAATGGGATCCTTTCCTTCCCCCTCTCAGGTTTATAGACTCCAGTCTCCCCCTGCTTTCACATGGACCCATGGTGAGAAAGCATTCTTGACAATTCCGAGCATAGGAAATGAAAGCAGATGGCTACTGGGAGAGGAAGGAGAGTGTTGATGTGAGAACATCTCCATCGTTTCTGTGAGATCAGCCAGTTTGAACAGCATGACAAAAAGAGAGTTCTTATGACAACAAATTATTGAAAATGCTCGTAGACTGTAAATGATATTGAGCGAACACTGCTTGTGTGACATGAGGCTCATCAGGATAATGGCTTGACATGTTCTTTGGTCGAGCCACTTTAATACACTGTATCTGGCGCAGGACTACCTTGCATGGACAGGCTGTCAGGACCTGCAGAATGTGGGTATCACTAATGGACTGTGTTAAAGGGGACATTTTGACAGAGGTCCATATCTCCCTCACTGTGGATGTCTGGGCTGCCTGTCACTGTGGCCACCACATTTTACTTCTGTGCTTGAGTGGGCTGCACCCTCAGCCATAATTTAAAAATGTCGTACTGCCATTGAATTATATGTGGCAAATGAAATGGGTAAAGCATATAAACAGAAGTTTTATTTGTTTCTTTTAATAAAAGCTCTTGCAAGCTAACTGGGTCATTGCACGTTTTAGAAAGGTGTAGGTGCTCCAGGTGAAAGTGGTGACATTAGGGCACATTTGGCCAGATGGGAAAGTATAATGTAGTGTTTGTGACGAAACCGGGTCTTTGAAATGTGGAGCCCGCGAGTTATGGAACTGTGTTCGGTTGGCTGCCAGGAGAAGTGGAACGCTGAGCTCTGTGAATGAGGCTAATTTGTGTTGTCAAGCAGGAGGAGTGTTCTGTCTCTCCGCCTTCTGCGGGATCCTTTCATGTTTTTATGGTTTGGAGGAGTGTGCTTAAATTGTGTCTTCTTCAGGGAAAACATGCTGCTGCCTTTCTGTTTGGGTTTGTTGTCTTGCGCTGGTTAACTTGTAATAATCTGTGACATGAAGCCAATCTATCCAAGTCAGTGCGCTTCATGTTCCATGACTAAGGCTGAGGTTATGGTTAGGAGGGCCAGCACAGAACAGTAGGTAATGTACTGTTGTTTAAATGTTTCTTTTGTCAGCACCCCCACACTGAAGCAGGTTACCTACTGCTATCTGTAATGGCACTGTTGTCCACTATCATACCTTTCTGTTGAATCCTAGGGGTAAGTCTGATGTGCAAACGGTTTGCAAATTACATGAACACGTCATGCAAACTGCCCCTCAGCCACACACACCAAAACTGCTTCCTAGCCTGCGTGCAAACCAAGGACAAGGCAGTAGTATGAACTGGCCAACCCAATTCAGCACAGGGATACAGCGGGTGGTGAACTGGTGGATAATTCTGATGTTGTGCACAGATGAGCCGTACTGGCTGTAATTGAGGTCAAGAGAAAGGGGGGGGGGGGGGGGGGGGGGCGGGCGGGGGGGGGGGGGGGGGGGGGGGGGGGTGGTTGTGTGTGGGAATT
>JABJVR010000034.1:1368289-1383870 GCA_025773905.1 Chitala chitala | reverse complement strand
TTTCAGTATCCTGCGACCAAAATACGCTTGCTGAGTCCACACAATGCTATGTGCCTGTCTTTTTTTTTTTTTTTTTTTTTTTTTTTCCCCTCCATCCTCCCCATTTATGCTTTAGTTAGGACTGTTTGTGAAACGGGTCATTTGCGCTGAGGGAATTCATTACTCATTTTGGCGACTGGCTGCCATGTAGCAAGATCTGGGCGTTATGTTATGAACCCAATAATATATCTGCATTATGATTCCCTTCGCAGACAGTGGTATGCTCACCTGGGTACAGAGGGAGTGTTTGTTTTAAGGCAGTTTTTTTTTCCCCTTTTTTTATTTATACCAAAGGCTCTGAGCGTGTTGAGTGTCTCCAAACAGAATTACTTGTCTTCATTTAGCTTACATATACATCTATCATGAGTTATTCACCTAGAGTAAAATGTTAAGACTTTAATTTCACTTGGGTGAAATTGAGATATTTATAAAATCGGAGTGTTGTCGGCCACCTTTCCCTTCCTGTGAGTTCCAGATATTTTGGTCATGATGGGATGGTCAGTTCTATTGTCAAGAGAAACATCTCTTGTTGTGTGCCCAGGGGCGACCGAGGAGCCGGAGGTAATTCCAGATCCGGCCAAACAGACGGACCGGGTGGTGAAGATTGCGGGCATCAGCGCAGGGGTGCTGGTGTTCATTCTGCTGGTGCTGGTCACCATCCTGTTGGTGAAGAAGAGGTGAGTGAACATGCCAGTCTCCAGCCTCCATCATGAGCTCTCTACCCTCATGCTCCTGACACAGAATCATAACTTCCCTCAGCTTCATTCCATACCATCTGTGTGGCCATGCTTTTGGGGCTTCAACACTGAATTTCTATACAGGCTGGGCATCGCTGGAAATTAACAAAGAAATTTAGCAGAAGGCAAAATGAAATGTGCAGCTAACTTGGTGAAATGAAAAATGGAATGGAAGGGTTTTGTGTTTATGTACTTGAATTGCTTCACTGCTTAAGCGAGAGATGGAACTGTTGGCTCAAGAGAAATGTTTGTTTGTTGAATGCTAGTGGAAGATCATCTACCAGTCGGGTTTAGAAGCATGCCCTAAACTACAGCCAATGCGGTGGCCAGGTCAAGAAGGAGTTAGGTTTACATAGTTGTGAATGATGCAGATTTGTGTGTACATACATTTATACACACGTATCCAATATAATAGCAAGTGCCATTCTCCTGAAATGATGTCCTGCTGATTTCAGTATTGAAAGTGTTGAGACTGCCTGCTGAGGAGGATAATTGCAAGATGAACAGTAGTTTTCTGTTCATGTTGATGGCTGAACATAAACGTAGAGTTCGCAAAAGTGTCCAGAGAGGCTCAGTGTTAAATCCCCTGGGACAACAGTGCTCTTCAAATCGCAACATGTAGTTTTATTTAAAAACACTTATTCCCATTTTTTAAATTAATCTGTTGCTATTCAGATAAAATTTAGTCTTTGTTGATGAATATATGAAGTATGTTTGCATTTTTTCAACAGATGCATACTATACTTATGGTCTTTCACTGGTCTTTATGAATGTCACAGTATTAAGCAGATTGCAAAGCCATTGCAGTAAATATCTGCGTTCTGGAAGAGAAAAAATCAAAAGGGAAATGTTTGTTCATATCGTTCAGTGTAATTAGAATCTTGCACGCTAAATGAATCATGATTATTGGCAGACAGAGTTAGCGACTTACGAGATGCTTGCTGTCGCATGAGGTTTATCCTTTATCTTAATATGACCAACAGCACCCTCTCATGGACCTTTTCAGGTATTCAGCAGTTAACAGGCTGTATATCATTAATTTGACCGCATTGTAACTCCGTTCTCAAATTTCAGTGTTGAGTATACATAAGATGCAGCCCTTTGTTTTCATATCACTTTTTTGTTGATCAATCAGACTTCATGTGGTCGTTGTTTTGAAAGGTCAACAACCATGTTGTGGGCTTGTTTTTTTTTTTTATTTTTTTTTTTTTGGGCCTTTAAGTAAAAAGAAGTTAAGGCTTTGAAGAAAAGCAGCAGTAACAGTGAATGTTTTTAATGGGTGTCATGAAGCCCCCTTTAAGAATGTCCACTGTTTTCCTGCATCTTGATCAAAAAGGGGCAAGCACCTCGTTCACAACATAGAGACGACGGCAGCTCAGAGCACGACACGCTATACCGCACTGCCTAGATAACGCTGAGGTACAGATGACTGAAGAAGTTAAAAATTAGGCTTAATTGGCAGAACAGTGACTGTGCCTTCTTGAATGTTCTGCCAATTAAGGGCGTTTAAAATTACCTTTGCTCATTTATTGCCCTCTTAATTTCCTTGCTGTTTATCTGTAACCTTTCTCTCCTCAGAGAAATGAAGCCCACCAGCCTCTCATCTCTTAGAGGTTGTTTTTGTCCTCCCCCCCCCTTCTTTTTCACCTTCCTCTATTTTGTCTTTATATTCTGTCAGCGTCCCCTGCGTTTTCAGTCTGGTAAAATTGGCCCAAGTTTGCTTTCCAGAGATAACATGGAGATGGTCAGGAAAGATGCCAGAGAAATACACTGGATGGAAGTGTTGACTTTTTTCTTTTTATAAGCTTTGTGAGACATGGGTTGGCTGGAAATCTATTTTTTGTAAGGGGTGGGGTGTTTTTTAGAGCAACTGATGTTTAAAAAAAGATTTTTGCATTGCACATTTCAATGAAGAGATGTAGATTCTCTTCTAAAATGCTTCTCTTCTAAAATGCACTTCTAAGGTTTCCTTCTCTTGGACTAAAGTGTGATGCAGTTTATATTTTCTGTATCTGTGACTGATGATCCTACCCTTCTCTAAGATCATAAATTTCAGCTAGCTATCTAATGATTTTCAGTGTGTGATAGCTGTGGGCTTTGGGATTTCATAGAAAATAATTTCATGGCTCTAAAATAACAGGGATTTGATCATAATTACAGTCTACAAAAGATTTTAAAGGATTCCTTGCTCTTTCATTTAATGGCTTTGTTTACTTAAAAAATGGAGTGAAATGGAATTAATTACACAGTTTGCTTGCTTAAAAACTGGATTGGTCCTGAGGAAAGACTAAGGGAAATGAGTAGAGAAGAATGAGGCTATGACCAGTAGGGCTTGTTTGGTGATAATGAGACATAATCCGCTAATCCTGTTGGAATGGATTAAAATAACAGCTTTTAATTGAATTCTAAAATGTGCCTGCTGTACAGATGAGCTTTAAGCTTGTTGGGGATGATTTAAACATATATAATTAATTCTGTCCAGTTAAAAATTTTATAAAATCTTGGTTCTGATTATTTTTTTATTTTGTAGATCGGAAACCAGTAGGAGTCACTGTGGAGGCAGCTTTAGGCGATCACGTGAAATATGAATCCCTTTTGTATTGTGGTGGTCTTGGCAGTTGCACAATAGTAAAAGGCTTTAAAAGTGATGATGCTCCAGTATGTTTTAAATTGAATTCATGTACTGTTATCACATAGTCAAACTGATAACACTGATAACTCGATTCAGTGATTAGTCATTGACTACATTTGTTTTCTGCTAGATGATAGAAAATTTTGAAGACCAGTGTTTGTGTTAAGAAATGAGCCCTTCATCTAAAATGACATTTTACTACTGTCTATTGTGTGCGAGTGTGCATGTATGTGTATACACATACAGATATGAACAGATACACTGTGTGTACGTAAATTGGACTTCTAACTTTAATGAACTTTTATCAATGATACTGCATCTTTAAAATGTTGGTTTGTTTTTTTATAATTTATTGCATCTTTTTTTCAGCCAAGATTGCTGCAACATCTTTACTAGTACACCTTAAATATATATCAGGATGCTCACATTTCAGTTGAAATGTAAATGGCATTCATTGGTGAAAGGGTTTAGAGAGCTAACCACCTCTTTAGTCTGTTTTTCATATAAAATAAAGCTCAGTTTGCAATGCATGATAAACTAGCACTCACCACCATCTTTGGACTAGTTTATTGCATGTCAGTTTACAAATTGCATTCTGCACAGCCTATATTGAATTTGATAAGCTGCAAGTGTATGCTATTGACGTTAATGCATGTGAATGAAATGCTAACCAGAACACACATTTTGCCCAAAAGAGCTTTGTTCTCCCTGTTTTTGTTGACACAACGGACTCGCATTTTGCATTCACCGATTTTCCTTACTCTACTGTCTTTGATTTGCTTGCCAGGAGGAGCTACTATTCTTACTCATATTACCTGTAAGTAAAAAGCACAGAGTGAGTGGACTTCCCCATGCTAGCCTTGCAGCCGTGTGTTTTAAAGATGCAGTATCCTTTTTTCAACTTGAGGCTCAGTGTCGCTCTAAACAGTCGCACTGCCATTGACAGGCTCCAGCAGTCCAGCCCAATAGATTCGTTAGCAAAGCGGTGTCATTTTGAAAAAAGAATGCTGCATTTGTCTCTTGTACTCTTGTTTGCATGTGCATGCATGTTACCTCATTTATCTGTGCACTCATCTGTCGTACCCCTCCATCTTAGTCAGAAATAATTAGGGGGAGACATGTAAGGTTTCGGTGATTCCCTGCTTTTCGTTTTAACTGTGTCAGTTTAGTTGGTGTTCAGGTTGGTTTGGGTTGCTGTTCTGCCATTAAATGTTTTGTGTATGTAGAGTATTGGGTGCGTATTTTGTACTAACTCTTGTCAACGCTACTTCCTGTTTGACATTTTCTTCCTAGGCTGATGGGAGATATTACGCTTAGAGCTTTTGTACCTCTGTTTTTTTTTTTTTTTTTCTTTTTTTTTTTTTTTATTATTATATTATACTGCCAGGAAGAATTATGGCTGTTCCCATATAGGAAGTACTTTGGCATTGTTGAGATTTTGGTAATCCATGTAAATTTGATAACCTGTCAGATTGTAGGAGCTCCAGTGGTGTTTAATTTGGTTGTTCAACAAGTCAATAAAGCTCCTCATTTCATGAACAGGTGGTACTTATTTTAATATCGAGCCATTGTTTTGTGTCCTGTTTTGCTTACTGGACAAAATTTTTGTTGAAACCAAGGTAACTTACAGTGACTAACTTCTTGACTGCAGGAGTGTCAGAAAGCCATTTGGCTTTGCCATGAAAGGTCATTTTTTAGAGCATTGTCAATCTCTGGTGTAACTAGCAACACAGCTCATGTCCATTTGCAATTCATTTAAATGTTCTGATAGGTGGAAATTGCCTGTATCCAGGAGATAATTGCTTTTGTAATATCATGGCATGAAATGAGACAACTCACCTCCTGTGGAACCATCCATCTGTCTACTATGTCATTGCAGAGAGGAAACCGTGTTTGCTGTATGTGACCATTCATTTCACCTCTGCTGTCTGTCAATCTGACTCCAGTGGTTTCATATGACGACTTGATTTTTCACAAGATGAATTGCAGCACTTTGCCTTGGTTATATACGTAATGGGTTGAGATTACAATAATGAGAAATGGTTCTAATGGCCTTTATTTAATGTTGCAGAGAACGAACAGGGGAACAGGGCAGGTTAGTTATTTTATATTCATGAATCTTTTGGTATCATCTTAAATGAAGTTTACCTCAATTGGTCTGCGTCCTAAATTTGTTGGGTAGAGGTTGCCCTCGTGGGCAGTGATGTTTTTTTACAACCT
This sequence comes from Chitala chitala, assembly GCA_025773905.1. NCBI lineage: Eukaryota > Metazoa > Chordata > Actinopteri > Osteoglossiformes > Notopteridae > Chitala > Chitala chitala. The sequence continues at coordinate 1,378,242 of JABJVR010000034.1, read as the reverse complement.
TTTTGTATCAAGATCTTAGTCATGAGGTTAATCACAAGACTCTTAAAAGAACACATTTTTGGTGGGCTCTTGATTACACAGGCAAAATAAAGTGTTGTACAGACACGAATGCCAATAACTTAGTCGGCTCAGAAAGATTTATGTACATAACACTGACGTAAAATTTAAATGTTCAGCTTTGGTGATGTTTCAGTTTCATGTCAGTTTCAGGGTAGGAATGAGATAAAAAGAACATGCAGAACACAGTTTGCTCAAAGGTCTGTGACTGTCAATGGGAAATGCAGAGTTGTAAGAGGAAGCTGTACCTGTGGCTTTTTTCGTACATTTCTTTGTGCCAAATCTCTTCTTTTATGTGTCTCGCTGTATGAGACTTTGACAATGCTTTAGTTAACACCATGCAGATAATGCTCATAAATGTCTCATGAATTAATAATTAAATGTATGTTGTCATGGCAACAGCCTGTCATCTGAATATTCTTTTTGGCTTCCTCCTTTGGCTTTATCTAGTGGTATTACATTCAAAAGTCAAACAATTTTTAAAGAGAAAGTATTTATTTATTTTTAAAGACGTACATTTTGGATCTTTTAGGAAACTTGCGAAGAAGCGCAAAGATGCCATTGGAAACACGCGGCAGGAGATGACGCACATGGTCAATGCCATGGACCGCAGCTATGCAGACCAGAGCACGCTTCACAACGAGGACCCAATGTCCGTCACATTCATGGACTCGCACACTTTCAACAACAGATGTAAGTAAGGTTTGGGGCCTCTATTACTATTTGATACCTGTGAGAACATCTGCGGGTTGGAGAACGGGATTTCCAATTTGCTGGGTTAAATACGGTGGCTCTGGTCTGCTTCCCCATATCGTGTGGAAACTTTGCCAGGAACTCTGCCTTTCTGATGAAATTCCAGCTGTTAGTGTGGTCTGTTTTTAGGACTGTTCTCTGTGTGTGTGCATGTGCGTGCGTGTGCGCGGGTGGGTGGGTGTATTTTTTATTTTTTATTTTTTAACCTAATTGAAAGCTGTCTTTGGTGTCTCTTCCACTTTTTGTTACTCCAAATGTCATTGTACCTCCTTTGTTGAGCTTTGGCTTCAGACCAAATTGTTTGTAAATTGCGTCACCCGGGTTATGTTATTAGTAATCCTTCATTACAGTGAACTGAACACTAAGCACTCCCACCCACGGTGCAACTGGTACAGCGCACACTTGCTGATGGGGCACAAGTTTGTTTTTAAATGAATTTTGCTTCAGCATATAGTTAGGATCTAAAACAACAAGGGACTAAAAACTTATTAAAATGTCCGCACAAAGTGAAGCCCAGCGGGTTGTTGGGCCTGCATTGGTTGACAGCTAATTTTTTTTTTTTTTTTTTTTTTTTTTTTATATTCAGTAGAGTTTTTGACATGACTTCAATTAATGTATGTTTACGTTATTTTCTTGTGGTTTTCAACACAGAGTGGTAGTACATGCATTTAGCAACACATCTCCAGTTTTTTTTTTTTTTTTTTCTTATTTCAGGCTACGCAGTTATCTGTTGTATATCAACTTTCTATTTGATAATTACGTAGTTATCAGTAGTTGTTGTGATTTGTAATTTGACATGTAGATAATGAAAGTTCCTTACAAGCTGTGTCCTCCACCCCCCTTCCCCCACAGTGCCCAATGATCCACTTGTGCCAACAGCAGTTCTAGGTGAGCGCCTTTGGTGAATTCATAGTGAAGGCCTGTGTATCCCAGCATGCTCTGCTGTTCCATGCTTGTCATGTTGTGCTGTCTGTCAGTTCTGACTTGTCAGTGGCTATGGTTCAGCTAAAGCTGCATCTGAATGAATATGGTTATTTTGCCAGTCAAGGGTAGAACAGAATTGGGAGTTGTCTTCAGACTAGAGCTTTTCCTGTCAAAACAAAAAAAAAAAAAAAACATGCACTGGTGGACTGCCCACAAAATAATGTAAACTTCGTGTTTGCCCAGCTACTCCAGAGATGTCAAATTGTTGTTGTTGAGTAGCATTCATAGACTCAGAAGTCATCTCTTGTGGGCCTGAGCTTTCAGGAAATGTAATGGAGCTGCTTGAAAAGGCTGACATTTCTCTCACACACACACACACCACACGCACTAACTTGCCCATCCTCATTTCTCCTGGGGGCAGCCTCAGACCACGCTTGTTTCTGGGGGGGGGGGGGACAGGACAGGACACATGGCAGCGTATTAATCTGCTGCTTTGTGTCAGTGCACCAGGCTCCTGTATGTGGGAGAGTCCACCATGACCTGTTAACAGGTGTGATTCTTTCACTGTGGTTTCTGTGCTGGGGCTTCTCCTATAAATGAAACTGGTAAACAGTGGTGATGTCCTGGTAGCTCTGACATACATCAACATGAAACCTGTTACTACATTTTTTTTTTTCTCCATATTTTCAGCATGACATATCCTCAGCATAGGGTTGATTAAAAATAATAATAATAAAGGCTAATGTTTAATGTGCTAGTTAATTGTGCCAAAAGTTGCAGAAAGATTATTAGACTACACTGTGTCCAGAGTATTGTACAAGGGCTGTGTTTTTTAAAATCCTGTCTCTGCGCTATCCACATGAGTTAGTCATGTTGGGTGGTAACGTAGTGTTTTTACAAATGTCTGGCTGGAACAGTCATCATAACCTCTGACCCCTTTTCTGAACCCTTCATTGCTTGATTCCATTGTTTTGGTAAATGTTTGGCCTTGTGTTGTTGCAGCATTGGTATCCTCATATTTAGCTGTAGCTTTTTCAGTATGCGTTAAAATTGTTTTTCCTTCCTACATGCTGTCAAAGTACCAATAACTGGTAAGTCTGAACTAGGTGCTAAGAATATATTTGTTAAAAAAGAAACAGCCTTGACATATTTGCAAGAATTTTATTAAAAGCACTTTATGTATATTTACTATATCTTTGCAAAGTCAGGAATGGATTTTTCAGATTTGCTTTAAATTTTCAGTGTTTTTTGTGTCCATTGGTGCTGTGTATGCATAATGGCCTCTCTCACATTGGAAATAAATTTCCAGACTTACCACTGGAACTCGGTATAACTATGTTTAAAATGTCTTTATCTTGCCTTTTTGCCCCTTTATCTTATGTATTGGGTGCCGCTAATTGTTGCCCAGAGTTCGGCTGAGCAGAAACTGGCATACCATGTGGCTCAGTTTGCAGTGTGGTAGCTGTGTGAAGGGCCTGGGCAGTAGGGTGTCATCCCAGTCAGTAACCCAAGACATGTACACCATCCCCCCAGCCTGTTAAATGGCGCTGCATTTTAGAATATGACATTTCAGATATAAGCCTGGTGGGCTTGCGCAACCATTTTATACGGAGAACTTCATCTCCTCTCCATAATGCTGGCTCCAAACGTGTTTACAGGGAGGCCACATGTCAAAGCAGGAAGTGCACCCTGCTTCTAGTAAATTCCCTCATGTGCCCCTCATCCCCCCATGATGATGTTACGCTAATATCATTTAATCTTTAAAGGAAACTGCATTATGGAGGTTAATATAATATTGTACCATCAAGTAGAAATGCTAATGCTCTGTAATGCTGTTTTTTAAAATTTATTTATTTATTTATTTTTTTACATAATGTATGTATTATAATGAGCCTTTATATTGTATTGAAGTGTGAATATTTGTATTAATTTCAGCCTGTTTTGATAATGTAATGTGAACAAAAATATTGAGATTTCTACCAAGTGTGGCTAATTTAAAAGTACTTTAGAGACTTTGTAAGAGGTTATTTATTTATTTATTTATTTATTTATTAGAATAAACTGTATGGAAGAGATGCTTGTATACATTTTAGTCATTACATTCTAACACTAGACTTTTGCATCGGAGTAAACTGGATGGTATTTAAATATTGGGTTTTGTTTTCTCATTACTGCCATGCTTGAGGCAGGGGAAAGGGACAGAGTGTAAGAAAAGGCTGCTGTTGATCTCTTGTTTAACACTCCCACTGTGGCCTTCCTGCAGATGAGAATCACAGTGTGGCGGCTGAGTCAAGCCGCCTACTGGATGTGCCACGGTACCACTGTGAGGGCACCGAATCGCCCTACCAGACAGGCCAGCTGCACCCCGCCATTCGAGTGGCCGACCTGCTGCAGCACATCAACGTTATGAAGACGTCTGACAGCTATGGATTCAAGGAGGAGTACGAGGTGACGGCCCGTCCATACGCTCAGCCCCTTCCTACTGTGTGTTGGCTGATGGGATATCTGGTTTCATTAAGTGTTGTTGTTGCTGTAGCAAAAGTAGCTGAGGGTGAGTCCTGGCACAAGCAGTCAGTGTTTAACAAGCGCTGTCCTTGCTGACCTACTGAAAGTGTAGCATCTACCTGTCTGCTAGTGAATGTGCCCAAGTCCACCTTTAAGACTTGTCTCACACATGGCCCCACCGCATCTGGGCCATCTCTACTGCTGATCTTCTCACTTGGAAGGCAGCGTTGTATCGCTGTACAATCAACAGTCGTCAGAACAAAAAAAAAAAATTCTTTCATATTCTCCACCCCTCGGCATTTGCAGATGTGCAGGTCTGCATTCTCACACACAATGTCAGTTCCTGTAGAGGGTTTAGGTAAGAAACAAGGCAGAGCAGGATGGTCGACCACAACCCTTGCTTATGTTTCCTGTAAGCAAGCGGTTAGTGCCGTCTTTTAGAGAATTATACCGCTTGCTTTGGTGTGACATTCTTGTGCTGTTGTTCTTCCAGCACTGAGTAGTCTTTACATTTTAACATGTCTATACAATATAATCCACTAATGAGTACAGTTAATTTTTTTGAAAGTCTTAAATTGTATTAAAATACTTTTTTGGTGAATTTGGAAACATTGTTTTAATCCATAAAACCATGCACAAGTAACTGGTTTAGATAAATGCCTGTTATTGATGGTCTTTACCAAAGTTAATGTTGTAATATAAACTTACAGGCCTTTGTTAGTACACTATATGCAACACGTTACCGTGGTAAGTGAGAATTGCCGCCAATAATTTCTTTTGAAGATTGAGTTCACACCCCCCCTTTTTAAATGTCCTTTAAAGCTGTTAAAATATTATGTAGGAATGGAATAATTTCTGTTTCTTGTATGTCATGAGATTTTTTAATTGTGATCTATTTTCCTTCACTGTGCAGAGTTTCTTTGAAGGCCAGTCTGCGTCCTGGGATGTGGCAAAGAAGGAACAGAACAGAACCAAGAACCGCTACGGAAACATTATTGCATGTGAGTTTTACTTTAAAAATATTGCAGATTGTTTTATAACTAAATATGGAAGTCTTGACGACAAAATTATTAACACAGATAAAGCATTTCAGAGCATTTCAGAATGTGCAGAAGTGCTCTACAATTCAGGTCTCATAAAATTCCTTAATATGTGTATTTGTAGACAAAAACGTAATGTCCAGTTAAAATTCGTAACGCGCAAAAGTTTTTTGTGCAGATGACCATTCCAGAGTGATTCTCCAGCCAATGGAAGACGATCCTTCCTCTGACTACATCAATGCTAATTACATCGACGTAAGTGATCTTGGCTCCTCCTTTTGGCTAGCGTGCAGGAAACTCCTCCTCTCCAACGTGAGGCCTTCTCTGCATGCTGTCCACAACAATATGAATAGAGTTTTTGTTTTTTTTCCTTGTTCAAAGTGCTTGTTACTCACTGACATTATTGTGCTTTTCTTTCACTCTGCCTTTATTTGGGCTGTAGATATGGCTGTACAGGGATGTAAGTATCACTGTAGGGCTCCTCAAGTAAAACTTCCTTTCACTTTGGTTCTCCACTAACATCTGCATGGCGATGCATGGAATGTTTTGTTTTTTTTTTTTTTTCTTTTCTACTTCCTCCCCTCAATTTTTCCATTCTAAAGTTCATATGCTTTAGTAGTTAAAGTCCACTCACAAACATCATTGTTTTATTTGTTTTTCATTTTTGTTTTTGAAAATTGTTTTTGAGAGGGTGTTGCTGGTATGTTTGTTGTACCCCTCCTGCTGTGTTTGTACCCAGTCAGAACTGTTCTGAAAGGGTGCAGATCTCTGAATATATAAGGTGCAATTTATCTTAATGGCTGTTTAATTCTTACAGGGATATATATATATATATATATAAAAACGGAGTATTTTATATTTTAAAATATTTTATGCATTGCTTGTTTAAAAATTATACTGTTCACATTTAAATTAATTGAGAAGTGTACTCACATGTAGCTGGATTTATATGTGCTTTAAGTTCCAAGAACAAAGGTACATCTGTGATACCCCCACTATGATTGTGACCTAAAACTAATTGAATGTTGGTCCAGATTTTTAAATGTTTATTTATGATGAGAATGAAATGTTTATTGTTGTTGTTGTTGTTGTTGTTATTATTTATTGTGTTGAGCTACTAACTTTTTGACGGAGAAGACAGAGGTTCTATTAGCTGGTCTTATTGTTGTCTTAATTTTACGAGTTAAACTAATTTTCAGTTACTTGCACTGATTTAGTGGTTTGTTTCCAATTTCCATGCAGTAAACATTGCTGAATCACAGTACTGTAAAAGAGAAAAGCCCAAGATCTGTCTGAACAATCCACATCAGAATAAAATTGGGAAGCTTTTTCTTCTTGCTGCCTCTGTCATCTAGTACCTGTTCTCATTAAGCCATAAGTGTAGTATTTTTTGCAGGTGTCGTAGCCTTTTTGCTGTGTACCAGTTTTCCTTCTGTTCAGTTTTTCTGTTGTTTTTGTTTGCGTTTTTTTTTCTTTTTGTGTTTTGTGAGCATCCTCGGTCTCAATGGATTATTTTTTTTTCCCCCTGTAGGGGTATCAAAGGCCAAGTCATTACATCGCAACACAAGGTAAGAAAATATGTGGTTGCCTGAAATGTATTTTTGACAAGTGTGAATCAGCTGCAGTCGTAGTAGAAGATACTACAGTACGTTGCTTGCAAACTTTACCTTGTGTCTAGAGAAAATTTAACTTTGCCTAAAATGCAATTATATGTTTGAAAATAGGTTACGTATTTATAGTTCATTGGTTTGTTCTTTTTGCCACACAGGGCCAGTTCATGAGACCGTTTATGACTTCTGGAGAATGGTCTGGCAGGAGCAGTCAGCCTGCATTGTCATGGTGACCAATTTGGTCGAAGTAGGACGGGTGTGTGGACTTGTGTTTCCCCTTGTTTGTTTCAGATTCAGACCAATCTCTGACATGTTATTCATATTTGTTTCGTCATAGAATCAGATTCACATGGAAATTCTGTTGTTTTGCATTGTCTACAGGTTAAATGTTACAAATACTGGCCAGACGATGCAGAAGTTTATGGGGATTTCAAAGTGACATTTGTGGAAGTGGAACCACTTGCCGAATATGTTGTCAGAACATTCACACTGGAGAGGGTGAGGGAAACATGTCCTTTTAGTGGTAGTGATATTATTTCCTAGCCAAGCTGAATTTGAATAGTTTTCCTTTTGGGTTTTTAAGCAGTCCAGAAGCTACTAATGTGCTGATTAGTTAGAAATTATCTTGCTGTCTTGTGCTTGTTGTGCTTTCCTCTCTGCCCTCACTGCTTTACGGCACGGTTTTTTTTTTCTTTTCATTTCAGAGAGGGTTTAATGAGATCCGTGAGGTTAAGCAGTTCCATTTCACTGGCTGGCCTGATCATGGTGTGCCCTACCATGCCACTGGGCTGCTTTCCTTTATCCGCCGGGTCAAGATGTCAAATCCGCCCAGTGCCGGTCCCATTGTGGTCCATTGCAGGTGAGCTATGAGATTTGGGTTGTGAACACTTCAGGGTTGTTAGTGTCAGCAATGTAGAACTGCATAGGTGGGACCTGCTCCCTCATACACATCTGGTTTTATTGTTAGTAAGAAATTTGTGTTCAGACCTTTCCTAGCTGTCTCCTGCAGGTGACCCATCTAATCAAGTAAAGATTCATGGAGCATGAGAGAATTAGATTGGATTCATTATTTGAGGACTTTGTTTCACAAGCATATTAAATTATAATCATCACACCTTTCTAAAATTTGTTTTTGATCATGCTCATGTGTGCCCTTGGGTACCTTTCTCATTGAGTTAGTTTCACACAATTTCTTTGAGGACAAATGGCAGTGAGGTTGTGCCTGTATGTGGCAGGATTTCTTATTGCATTCTAAGCACACAGACAAATGTTCCTAACAGTAGGGAGAGGTCAAGAGGGTGTCACGCTCAGGGTTCAGTTGCTGTTCGTGTGTCTGTGCAGTGCTGGAGCCGGGAGGACGGGCTGCTACATCGTCATTGACATCATGCTAGACATGGCTGAGCGGGAGGGGGTGGTGGACATCTACAACTGTGTCAAAGCCCTGCGCTCACGGCGCATCAACATGGTACAGACCGAGGTAGCCCACGACAGGAGCACCGCTGAAATTTCGTGTTTGGGGCCACGTGCGGCTTTGCTAAACAGACCAGCCTGCTGCGTTTTTTTCTGCAGGAGCAGTATGTTTTTATCCACGACGCCATCCTGGAGGCCTGCCTCTGTGGGGAGACTGCTATTCCGGCGTGCGAATTCAAAGCGGCTTACTACGAGATGATCAGGATAGATTCACAGAGCAACTCCTCACATCTGAAGGATGAGTTCCAGGTAATAAAATTGTAGTCCCAGTCTGTGTTTTTCTCCCCTCTTTCTGCCTTTATGTATGTAAGAATGAAGCCATAGCCTATTGCAGGGTGTATGCATGTGCACGTACATAGGAAAATGTAAACTTGTTCACATTGTATGGATGCATAATTGAGGTCCTCAGCGTGTGGAAGTCAATTTGCTTTCTTTCTTCCCCTCCCTGGTTTGTGTGACCCAGACGCTGAACTCTGTGACGCCCCAGCCACAGCCTGAAGACTGCAGCATTGCGCTGCTACCCAGGAACCACGAGAAGAATCGCTTCATGGACATGCTGCCGCCTGACCGCTGCCTGCCCTTCCTCATCACTGTTGATGGGGAGAGCAGCAACTACATCAACGCCGCGCTCATGGATGTAAGTGTCCAGTCAGAGCACAGAAGGCAGGCTGTCGGGCCTGGATAAGACCTCATGTTAATTACATAGTTGCAGAAGCTAGAGACAAATCCAGGTGTAAATTTTTCCTCTCGTTCCTTTGAAGAACACAGGCTTGGATATATGTTGTGTGTTGTGTATTTTGTTTTGGTATATTTTGGATATTGTTAAATTGCATGCAAGTATCCTAACAGTCTGAGTAATGTGCTTTGAGTGAAATGTAGGTCAGCATTCTAAAATTTAGGATAGTTTTTTATATTAAATGTAAGATAATTAAAGATGGGTGTAATGGTGATCTTAAAGTAAATTTAAAGCAGTAATAAATGTGGACCTTTAAAATGCAAATGTCCAAAGTAAGTACCTAATACTGAGGGACAAGGTAAGTGTTGCTATCCTACTTTAATTGTACAATTTGTCATTCTGTTACACTTTTGGGAAAGCTTAGAGATTTTCCAAACACACGTACTGTGTAAATCCAGAATCCTCAAAGAACAGCAAAGATCCAAATATGGTGGGGGGGATCCACCTTGATTAGCCACGTCTGGTTTGTTGTTGCAACGTTCTCTCCCTGTTTGTGCGCTGTGCTGAAACGTTTGCTCTTCTGCCCAGACTGGTTATTTCTGTGTTTGCCAGAAAACCTGTGTTCTAGGAACAGTTCAGCACGGCCACCTAGGGGTTCGGCCACCATGCTGCCTTTCAAGTGTCTTCTAAGGCACCTTTCGTCAGTGCTGTCACATTTTTTCATGCTCTGTAACGCTTCTGGGACACAAATGCAAATGAAGCGTTAACAGAAATCCTTCCTGGCATTTTAACACACAGACTTAAAGGGATCGTAATGTTGTTTTTTTTTTTTTTTTTTTTTTTTTTTTTTTTTACCAAATTAGAACCAAAGCCCAAAACAAAATAGGTTGATAAAAAGATTAAACCAGGGGGTGGGAA
>JABJVR010000034.1:1346559-1364308 GCA_025773905.1 Chitala chitala | reverse complement strand
AGGGGTTGAGTCTGTTATGCGAAGGGGTTTAATGACAAAACCAATACCAAAACCTAACAGAGGGGGAACTAAGGCAAAGAATACATAACATAGGATAATACACTTGACAAGCAGTAACATTAGCTAGAGCCATACAGACAAACATACAATAACTGGCAACACACAAATGCAAAAGACCTGGATATATAGGGGTGGCAGTGAATACAAACACACATGAGGATTGACGAGGGAATTACACAAGGCTGGCGACTGATGATATACTTGACAATACACACGAGGAGACTTGAGGTACGAAACACCAACACCTACTGGAGACCCGAGACACAACAAGACACCCTGAAACAGTAACATCCAGTGGACACAGGAGGGATACCAGGCGGGACGTGACAAGTGGCAGCTGTTGAAAATGTCCTTCTGATATGTTCATTTCATTATTAATCCTTATTGTAAACAGGATGCATTTTACTTTGTTGTCAAAACAGGATGCAGTTAAAAAACTGGAGGCCCATACCAAGGTATTCTTCTGAGTGGTCACACTCCTACCGGCAGAGGTAGACATTTTGTGAACAATAAATCTAGCACTGAACTTTGCACAATACAGATGGATTTTAAAGTATATAGGAAATCTATTTACCAAAAACTGCCCACAACTCAAAGAGGCAGCAGATGTTCATGAAAAAGATTAGAGACCTGTTTTAGGAAAATGCCCTGAAGTAAAGCAGGTGTTGGTACAGTATGTTCATATAAACTTCATTGGCTTGGATTTCCACCAGTGTATAAAGGAACAGATTTTAGTTTTATGTCTGGTGTTGTGAATTATGTTGACTGTGAGATGTTGGACTGTGTAACTGCCCATGATGTAAGTAAATGTGGCATCCAACAGCCATGAAATCTCCATTGTTGAGATTGGGTTTAGTTTAAAAAATAATACAACAATTGCTCATGCAAAGTACTCTATTTTTAGTTATACAACAGCCTATTGAAAATGTCACATGCTTGGATTATTACAGATGTTATTGTTTAGGACAGTGACAGCTTCAAGTTTTTTGGAACTTTACAGAATTAATTTTAAAGTATCACTAGTTTGTCTCCACTTACATGTATGAATATTTGGATTCTTATGTTAAGCTCAATATCCTTTGTTTTAATTAATTACTAAACCAAAACTATAAGATAAGGTTTAACAGGATGATTCAGTAATGAGTTTAAAAAAAAAAAAAAACTTTTAAAAAAAGTAAACATTAATATACATTTTTGTGTGGGCACATATGTGTGCGTGTGCATGCATGCATGCATGGGGGGGTATTATGTTTGACTTTGGTAGATTATATAAGAAAGTCAAATAATAAACAACAATACATTTCTAATAAATAACAAGGTCAATACAGCAATGTAATGATAATGTCCAGGTAGTATATTTGTGTATTTAAAAATGAATTTCTAACAATGGCATTCTAACACTATGTATTTTTTGCAAATATAAAAGTCTCAATAAATCAATTTAGAAAAAAAAAACTTGATGAACATCCTACAGGAATTTGATCTTTAAAGAATTCCTGAAGGAAGTAACAAAGTTTCAAGATGATCGTTTCTGGAATGCTGGCTTGTTTTTCATTCACAGCTGTCACATTTGTAGCACTAGAGGGCAATGCTTACTCTATGAAAAACTGAAATACACGTCAGTCAAAAAAAAGCAGATTCACCTGCCTACGCACACTACATGGTTTTGATCCCACATTATATCAGAGTAGCTACACTTTTCATAACACTCACATCCACAGAGCAATGTCATTAATGCACTGGTGTCAATGCACTGGATTAATTTTGCAACATGTGTTATGTAATTATTCATTTATTTATAAACTGCCTGTCATGAGGGGTCTACAGCCTATCTACCATGGATATCATATAATCTCTGTCTTTGTACTTTGGTAGGTAACCAGTATACCTGCTGTAAATATACGCATACAAGGTAAGGACATCTACACACCACACATACGCACCCAGAAAACCAAATTCAAACCCAGGACTTTGGAGGTGTGAGATAATAGTGCTATATATACAGAGTCAGGTAATAATAGACTGCATGTAATCTGCATTACGTAATCCTGTTACACATATATAACTCTTGAAATCAGAGTAGGATACATCTGGAAATACCTGTAATCAGATTACATTTACTTTATTAAGAATTACATGATTGCGTTTTTATTAGGAGATGAAAAAGTCAAAATTATTCATATATCTGTAAATTACTCTGACGTCAAACCCAGTCCTCTCTGATAAAGTTCTCCAGACATCTGGTTGAAATTTCCTTTTTTCAACCTCATCAAAATCTGAGTGGCAACACATAAATACATAAAACATAATAACAAGTGAAACTGGTTTTCAGAGAAAGTTTTTTGCTGATAAACAGACCATGCAGAAATATGTTTTCTATGAAAATTGGTGATCGTATTGAGTAGGATATATACTATTATTGATAGAACAGAGGTCTTTGTAAATATCTTAATGATATCAGCCATAGATCATGTCTACATATAAATCTTTCTGGAGAGTGTAACTGGTTAGATTGAGGCCATGTGGACTGAACTGTTTTAAGTGGCCAAAAATTATGGACCAAGTAAAATTACACATTTTTCAACTCTGACTGAATGATGTGACACACTACGTATGTAATATTTGCTAGAATAAAACAGCTCAGATGTTGTTACCAAATATTCTTTTGCTCAAATAATTGCAGTTTTTGTGGTTTCTATTCATTCATCATTCAGTCCCTACTATACTGATAAATCTCAATCTTTGGTTAACTCGGATCTTTGGCTAACTTAAATAAAATTGCTCTGTCCACTTAAATACAATAACGTGTTATGCAACATTAACAGCAATGCTTATGTATGAGTTACTTAAGGAAAAAGGAGGGGGGGAAGTAGGTAACATTACTGTTAATTAACAAAGATGGAGCAGTCTCGTTTCACCACTGGATAAATAAATATAACTTTACTTTAAAGGCAGTACAAGGGAGAAAAAAAATCACTGTACAATGCAGCTTGCATCATCCGAAAACAATCATCATCTAAGGATTCCGCATAAGGAGGTGTGTGCTACAAATTTTGGGTCCCATGAAAAATATGTTAGATTTTATGTTAGGATTATACTATGTCACAATTTTTGAGGGCCCCTGTTAGTCATGGCCTTTGGAACCATTGTAGATTTCCACCCTTCCCCTAATTCCATATCAATCCTTTTCTGTTATCTTAAAAACCAAGATAAAACCATATAAACCACAAATAAATCATATGTAATCTAAAAGTAATACAAAAGTAATTAGATTTAAAAAATTTTATGTAATCCAACATATTACATTACTAATTACATTTACAGAAATGTAATTTGTAACCAGTCACAGGTTATATTTTCAAAGTATATACAGAGAGAGAGATTGGGGGGGCATTGATCTGTCTGTATATCAGTGGTTTGGAAGAATCAAGAGAAGAGGCAAACACCAATGGCAACCAATATTCAAAAGTTACCAGAATTTAGCGGCAGCTTGTTACAGGAAACCCCAATAAGATTTGATGAGCTGCCAGCAGCTTATGAGATGCACAATGAAAAACTACACAATATTTTTCCTTTTTTTTTTTTTTTTTTTTTACATTTTCACTTTTTCAAAACATACAAATAAGGCCAAGTTTTGCTTTTTTGACCTTCCCTGATGCTGAAATATGAACAAATCTGAAGTGCTATGCAACAACCTAACTGCCTAGAGTTTATAGAATCAGCCTATGCATTCACAGAACGGAATTCCAACATAATTTCATGTGAAGATACTGTATCAACTACTCCTTTTGGGTGTTTGGTACATTACAGGAGTGACCAGGTCTCAAACTCACAACCTGCATAAAGTTACCAGACAAGACCAGAGCTAAAGATCTGAATCTCCCACTTGGGGGACTAATCATATTCTTGTCCTGACTACCAGGGGATTCACATGGCAACACTTTCACATCCGTTACAGCTACATCAAAAGATGGGTTTCAACTAATCTTACGCAAACAGAGGTGCTTTCAGTCAGATATCTGAAATATTCAAAGATGCCTGCTTTTAGAACCAGAGAGTCTGTTGATCTGTCACTCTTCCTTTCTGTTTAGTCCTTGGCTTTGTTTATTTTTCATAGCCAATGACACCTCACTGTGGTAAATGCTCTGTGTGATCAAAGGTAGGTAATCTTTTTATGACACATACAGCGTGCCACATGCCTTAATGAGCCTTATCGTTAGCAATCCACACAATTCCTGTAGGTGTATGAGCAGAGCAAAGGTGTGAAGGTGACGGGCAACACGGTAAAATGTCATTGCCAGGAAGTTCACCAGTATGAGCCTTCAGACTGAAAAGTGAGCTAATAAAGGTCTCTTGTTCGTGGTCGAAAACACGCATGGACGCAACAAGCCATGTGGTTCCAATTTCCTTTTCTGAGTTGTAAATAGATCGCTCTGCATTTACACGAAATATTACACGTTCACCAGCATTTTAAAAACATACATTTTACCTATCATCCCTCCTCTTTAGAAATATAAACCCAGTTTTATATATTAACTCTTTCGTTTTACTGTTTGTTTTATATTGTAGCGCATTATGTCACAGCATGTCAATAAACTTCCAAAACTCAAATCTGAAAAGGTAATTTTAATCAGCTTTTTAGAAATGTATCTCGTTTCAAACAAAAAATGCGTGGCTAATTTTAACACCACTCACTCTTTAATTCGTACTTCAAGTCTCAGTTTTCATTTTGGTGAACGATATCGAAACGTGACAGGAAATATTTTATTGTTACGTCATAATGTAACATGTATTGTTATTAACTTAGTAAATGCGGCGCTCATTAGTCCTGACGTGGGACAAAAATGATTCGTTTCGGTTTGTCACGCAAACCCATTTAAGCCCTTCCTCCCACACTATAGTGAGAAAATATTAAAGTTAAAACAGCAATATGATTAAATAATTATTACCAAATCTTTACAAACACTGCGTCGAATGTAGAAAACAACAGCCGTTGTAGCACAGATGTGGGACGTGTCTCTGCAGATCAAAGTAATCGCTCAAGTTCTAACAGTTTGAACTCGAGGATGACAGAAGCGCGTCCCGCCACAGGAGGATTTGCTCATTTAGTGTGAACGCGGAGTGGCACATTGGTTTTAACTGCAGACTGAACTTGTATCCCAAGTAGGAATCTCATCTTTTTCTTTTGTATTTTCTTGGTAAATAATATATTATTTGTTTGAAGCTTCTAATATGACTGCACCAAAATATGTATGTTCCCTAGTATTCTTAACAACTTTTCGATTTTCCGACACGTTTTCCCCCGGGACCGGGTTCAAATATTCGACGATCTTGGACGCACATGGGAAATACCATATTAAATGGCTATATGACGAAACCACGGTGACTTTTGAAGTAGAGGTGGAAACGACGGGTTATATCGGATTTGGCTTTTCCCCTAACGGAGCAATGGCGTTATCAGATATTGTAATTGGGGGAGTGGAGCAGGGGAAGCCGTACATACAGGTATGCTCTGACATTCGTGGTCTTCCTACTCAATCGTTTGCGACGCAGGACACTTTAGACCAGTTCGAACAGGCTATATACGACAGAATGTGCATTGATTCAAATAACTTACGTACGTAGATCTTCACTATTCCCTAAACATACACAACAACTTTAACTGGTAATACGGCATGAAATACTTGTTTCTGCTCTTCAAATTTCTGCCACGTGAGGTATATAAAAGCAGCATTTGTGCAAATTTTTTAACATGTTTAAGTCCATTTTAACTGAAATTTCACGGAAAAAATAGGGGAAGTGAGTCAGTAAGCGAACTTTTCTTTTCTAATTACTGTAGACCTAAAATGTATTCACCGCAAAACCGATAGCGTTAATTAAACACTTCGCGTTTGAGTCCTGAAGGTTTCAGGCACGTTTAAAGAAGTGTTCAGAGCTGATCTTCCTGGCAACGGCCTGTGCAGTGGAGAAGGTGAGTGGAGGTGAGGCTGCACAGATGCAAGAAGTAGTAGACACAAGCACTGCTGACGGACAGACAAGCATTTTCTTTTCATCAATACCCATCCAACACTGCATGCATTGCATGCTTAGGGTGCATGTTTTAAGTGGCAAAAAACCTTTTGTAGTTTTTGTTTCACTTTTTAAGGAGCCCCCAAAGGCATTGTAGGTGCATTCTGTGTAGCTGAAACCATAGCTTGAATTATGTGAAAATTACTATCTGCAGTTACCATAGTAAATAAATACTTCTTGCATCACTTTGTTTGTACTGGTCAAATATTTGTCTTTTGCATTCTAGGATATGTGTAGATTTTCTCTCAAGCAGGGAAATTGAGAAAAAAATTCACATTGTTATCTTTCCCTAAATATGCCTACTATTTGTTATGTTCCTGATGTTTGGCAGGACTACTTCACAGACCCCAACAGGAAAGTTCACAGAGACACAGAGCAAAACTATAGGCTGGAATATGGCATGGAGAACAGTACTCACACAACCTTGGGCTTCAGCAGGGAACTCCACACCTGTGACAGAAATGACAAGGATATCACGGTATGACCTGTAAACACAGAACAAAGCTGTGAAAACACAAACCATCTTACGTCATGCATGTTTGTGTGTGTGTTGATGGTGACAAAATTCACATGACAATCCTGACTACAAAAGAAACCCAAGCCTTTAAAATTAACCTCAAGACATTGCCTATATTTGTACTTATACCAAAATTCAATTCAGTTTATTTTTATATAGCACCTTTTGCCACAAATTTGCCTCAAAGTGCTTTACAGGATGAAGTTAACAGAGGTTGCAGAATTAACAGTAGGTGGATGACTGAAGTTAAACATAAGGTCAGATAACAAGGGATGTGAGGAACCAAAAACTCCACAGTGTGGAGAAAAAACCTCTGGGGGCTCAAGGTCAACTTGCTGCCCAACCCCTCCTGGGCACACTTACATTACAGAATACAAAGATTGTAATATAACATTATTGTAATCTTTAATATAGTATAAAAAAGGGGACCAGAGGGTGTGTGCCAGTTATTGGGGTATCACACTCCTCAGCCTTCCTGGTAGATACTATGCCAGGGTACTGGAAAGGATAAGACCGATAATTGAGCCTCTGATTCAGGAGGAACAATGTGGGTTCCACCCTGGTCATGGCACAGTGGACCAGCTTTTCACCCTATCACAGATAATCAAGGGGGCTGGGAATTTGCCAATTCAGTCTACATCTGTTTTGAGGACTTGGAGAAGGCTTATGACCAGGTACCAGGTTCCTGTGGGGGATGCTTTGGGAGTGCAATGTATCAGGGTCAGTTTTGTGAGCTGACAGATCCATGTATTCCTAGAGTAGAAGCTGTGTTTGCATGCTTGGCATTACGTCAGGTCTGTTCTGTCTGCGTGGCCATTGGGCTTCACCAAGGCTGCCCTTTGTTATCTCTCCTGTTCATGATTTTCATGGACAGGATTTTGACATGTAGCTATGGTGAGGAAAGTCTCCAGCTTGGAAGTCAGGAGGTCAGATCTTTGCTTTTTTGCGGATGATGTTCTTCTGGCACCATCATGGGACAGCTTTCAGCATGCGCTAGAACAGTTTACAGCTGAGTGTGATGCGGCAGGGATGCGATTCAGCACCTCTAAATCTGAGGTTGTGGTTCTGTCCTAGAAAAGGATGGCATGCTCTCTTTGGGTGAGGGGAGAGAGCCCATCTCAGGTGGAGGAGTTTAAGTATCTCGCAGTCTTGTTCACGAGTGATGGGAAGGAGGATCATAAGACTGATTGTAGGTTAGGTGTGGTATCTGCAGTGAGGCGGGCGCTATGTCAGACCTTAGTGGTGAAGAGGGAGCTAAGCCATAAGGTGAGGGCCATGATTTACCAATCAGTCTCTGTCGTTACCATCACCTATTGTCATGAACTTTGGGTAATGACCGAAAGAACAAGATTGTTTGTTTACTCTCCGGGATCAGGTGAGGAGCTCGGGGGTCCAGACAGGGCTCGGAGTAGACCTGCTGCTCCACCGCATTGAGAGGAGCCAGTTGAGGTGGTTTGGACACCTGATAAGAATGCCCCCTGGGAGACTTTCATTGGAGGTTTACTAGGCATGGCCAGTTGGGTGGATACCTCAGGGCTGACCCAGGACACACTGTAGGGAATATATTTATCCGCCAGCCTGGGAACAGCTGGGGATTCCAAGGAGGACTTGGAAGAAGTTGCTAGGGACAGGGATGACCAGGCATCCCTTCTTCTCCTGTTGCCACTGTGATGCTGAATTGGATAATCAATAAAGTGAATAGATGGATGGATGGATGGAAGGTTATAACAGAGACTAAGAATGTAAATAGCACTATAGAGTCCTTCTGTGCTCCAGGTGTCGGAGTAGGTCACTGCAGGGATCTCTTAGGTGAGGCCTCATCTGGGGGGGTAAACTGGGTGTCAGGAACTACAACAAGGTATCCTGCTCAGATGGTGTCCAGTTGGGCATCGGGCACAGGCATGAATAGAGAATTGCAGAAAGGAGTCAGGACATAATACAAACACTTGCAGCCCCATAACAAAATATCTCAGGTACATTAGCATGTACAACAGCGCCAGCAGCATTAAGTGGAGACTGTTGAGTGTTGGAGACTGTTGTGGGAAAGCTAAATCAAAAAAGTAGGTCTTCATTTGGGATTTAAAAACTGAGACCAATTTGTCATCCATAACCAGGCAGACTATTCCATAGACTAGGGGCTCTGTAGCTAAAAGCTCTAGTGCAAATACTTTTGTGTATGGGTGGAATGGAAAGAGAACCTGCATTCTGAGATAATAGTGAACGATTTCGAGTATATATATTAATAAACTCCATTAGATATGCTGGTGTTTTACCTTTCAGTGCCTTATTTGTTAGCAGGATACCTTTAAAATCAGTCCTGTACTTAACAGCCAGTGGAGTGAGGATAGCACAGGACTTATACAGTCATACTTTCTGCTTCCACTAATAATTGTAGCGCTTGCATTTTGGATGTGCTGTAAAGTGTTTACTATGAAGTTTGTACTTCCAGAGAGTAAAGCATTGCAGTAGTGTAACCAACTGTATGCAAAAGTGTGCTCAATCTTTTTTATCTGTAGTCAGAAAATGCTGCAGCCTAGCAATATTTTCAGCTGTAAGAAGCATACCTGTGACACTGCATTAACATGAGAGCCAAAGGAGACATTTGAGTCTAAAATGACAACTAAATTACAGTACACACTGAGTCGCTAATGGAGACACAGAGACCAGCAGCATTGAGGGCTGAACTGAAAGCAGTCCTAACAGAATCATTACCTCCAAACAACAAGATCTCGGTTTAATTTGTGTTTAGTGATAAGAAGTTTGTGCCCATCTATCTTTCAATGTCTTTGAGATATTTAACTAACATGTTAGCCAATGCATTATCATTAGGTTTAACAACAAAATATAACTATAACATCAGTGTAGATGTGATAGTTATACTTGCATATAATATTACCTAAAGGTAGCATGTAAAGAGAGAAAAGTACTGGGCCTAGCACTGATCCCTGTGGTACTCCATATCTAAGTAGTAACATGATTGATGGTGCATTAGCATTCGACACTTAAATATAATAACAGTTTGTGTGTACATTCAATAATTCCTTATACTGTGCACATTCGTTTGTTTTGTTTTACTTATAAACCAACTCAATTCACATATGCTAATGCTAATTAACCATTTAACCAGCAATTCAATTCTTACATGAAACACTACAGTATTATAGCATTGCAATAAAAGTTAATTATTAATGTATGTATAATCCATATAAAAACAAGTCTATACTTAACCTATAAATAAATATCTGACCATCTAAGGACTGTGCTGTATATATTCACATGATACAAGACACAAGTTAATATTTTAGCAGTCTGATGGTATAAAAATGCCGATTCAGTTTTAGTTCACAATCTATATTGTCAAATACGGTTGGCTAATATGGTATGGTAGGTCAAAACACTTAAGTAATGTATTTTTTCACAGGCATATGTGAATATGTACTGAATAAATACCAAAACAACTTCATTTGACAAATTTGAGCAAAATGCAATTTAATAATTTGCATGGATGTTAAGGCGTTTGAGTAAGAGAATGACAGGACTGTCACAACAGAAATATTTATAGAGAGGTTAATGCTGTGCTTTGGCTCCTTGCTCTATGTTGTACAGGCAAGTACTGTGCGAGTGATCTGGGCCTACCACAATGAAGACGTTGGACCTTCTGGACCAAAATACCATGGCATCAACAGAGGTCGAAAGAGCTTGCGACTACTGAACCACAAAAGTGCAAACAGCATCCCTGCCAGGACAGGATTCTTTCAGCTGCAGAATGTTGACGTAAGTGAATACACATCAATAAGTTTGGCACCACCTGATATTCTGTCAGATATTTAAACAAAGCATTTGCTTTATCATTTTACTTGCTTGTCTCCCTATAATTCCAAAGCAACAATGCTCAATGGCATCTGCTGATTCCACCAGGACATTACCCCAGCTTTTGTGCTGGTAATGTATAGTTGGCTAATACTATTGTTTAACTTTGAGAAAATTAGATTTCAATCTTTTTTCTGTTTTTATCAAGACAGGTCCCAGTGCCCTTTAAAGACACCACATACTGGTGCCATTTGTTTAAATTTCCAGAGGTACAGAAAAAGCATCACATTATACAAGTGAGTATCCTGATTTGATTGTTTCAGTTGACGTGATTATTTTAAAGCAGTGGTTAAGAACATACCTGTGTCTTTTGTGTAATGTGTCTGGACCTGGTTTGTGTGATATGTCTGTACGCGGAGTTGCTAAATGCTTACCCATATCACTATAGAAAAAGAAACTAAGGTTTGCGCTGTCATAATTTCCATATTCATTTTAAAATTGGATTAAAACAGAAAGAGCAGAGGATAAGTAACGTATTCTAATGGAAATCATTAAAATGAATTTGCAGCCTCTCTATGGTCCCTAGTAAGTGATCATTGCCTTTGCCTGGTCATTCATTGGTTATTTCATGACGTGTAGCACATCTGCCATTTTTTTAATCGTCTGGAAAATTGCTGTTTATAAACAGCCCCATTGTAAAAATTATATGTATCAAGCGCAATCAAATTGTGTACAGTCTAGAACTTAAATTGCTCATAATTACAGGGAGCTGCTTGAGGTGAGGCATGTAGTAAGAAATGGAGTTTGAGTAGCCTACAGAGTACAGAACAGTATAGTAGTTTAATGCTAAAGCAGTACATAGATTATGCAAAAGAAGCTGAACATATTTATACCTGAACTTTTTATTTTCATGATATACTCTACATAGTATTACTGTTACACATTCTTCTATTCAACATGGTTGTGTTTGTGAACGTGCAAGAATTTATTTACTCCAGAAAGATGTTTTATGCAGTAATACAGGAAGACAGTAGATTTTGCCATGCTGATTTTAAAATTGATGTGTTTTAGGTTCAGTCCCATCAGTAGGACATCAAAGCGCTGATATTCTATGTTGCTATGGTTACTCAGCTTTTAACCTTACAATGCTCAAGTATTATACCAGCTTTCCATTTTAGGACTTCATAGCCAGAGTCACAAAGACATGTGAGCATCACTTCCTCTGTCCTTCCACTGTGCCTCCTGACAAAAATTTTCAAACTGTTTGACCATGCTCTGTGTACTGTACTCTGTTCTGTCTTCTGCCACCGAATGATGCTAATTAGCCTGGGAGAGAACAGAGGCAGTCTTTTAAACAGCTGTAGTCTTTTTCTGGAAGGTGATGTAATCACCAAAAAAAAATCTTCAAATAATCTCCTTTTTCTCATGGGGTTCTGGTCTACCCTGCATAAACATATGGAAATACTGCAAATAATACATCTGCTTTAGTTTTAGTTTGTACATGTTGTATAACACAAGTGAAATCAAGGTTTCCACACAATTGAAATATGTTGAATTGATGCTGTTTCTAGTTGTGACACAAAGAAGCCATAATATTTAATCTTTTTGAAATAATACCTGAAATAATTGAATATTGCTAATTATTAGAGTTTGGAATCACTACTCGTTCCAAAGAGATGCGTTTACTGGTGGGATATCTGTTACATGTGTTACATCAGGAACCCATTAGCTAACAACTGTTTTAAGTTTTGAAATGCACACTGTACTGTATGTCTAGTTATTTTTTAAGGGAATTAGATTTTGCAGACGTACGTTTTTAAAGTTTCCACTTCTGCCTGTACCAATCCTCTTTTCTTTAGGGTTATTTGGTCCCTACTAGGAGGTTCATCAGGTGTTGAATGCAGATTCAAGTGCAGGAAGCCGCCCAGGGAGTTGATACTCAGGATAAACAAAGACTGAAAGTCGGAAGCCTTTCAAATATCCTTAACCAAAAAATCCTGCAGAAGTTCTGCTAATGCAGGTCTATTGTGCACACATACTCCAGCTCAAGTGACATGCACAAGTGCTCTTTTGTTGTAAATACATAGAGTGAAGACAAAACAGCCGAAGGAACGCTTTCAATTAATAATTACCACAAGCAGCAGCTTGGTTTCCCTGGTGACAGGATGTGACACATGTCAACTGCAAATACTTATTCACAGTTCAGTGTTCATGTTAATTATAAATGAGAGGAAGACTGGGCACTCTTGGTGGTGATGTAATTACTGCAGCATAAGCATAATTTCATCAGTGTTTAGTGTACTGCTTCCTTCAAAATCAGTTCAGGCTACTGAAGCCTTTGTACCAGATGAACATGCAAAAGGCGGAAAGCTTGAACCGTACAGGTCTCGGAAAATGTGACAAAGCGGAGATAGCACAGCTAACAGCCATGGAGCCAGTGCTCATTAAAGTCTTGGATAATTAACACCATGTTTAAACAGCAGTGGAATCTCAGTCTGCTAATGATTAGCAAGGACCGTGGGTCATTCCAAGAAGTGATGTCAAGTACCTACATATTTGTGTTGCACTATGTCTAACACGTAACCATGTAAACTACTTCCTCAGTAAGATCCCTCTTTGGATGTGTTATTTATTTTTACAGTATTTTGGTAATATTCATGTTGTGTTGTGAGAGTATGCTTTGGACTGCCTAGATAAAACGTGAATGTGCAACAATTTAATCTGAAATTAGGAAAACGCTCATGAGTTCCAGACCAAGTGTATGGCTGTAGTCATGTGACTGCAGCGTTACATGTACAGCATTACGCCACTTCTGCATGCTATTGTAATGGTGGATAAGCATAAAGTGTGGTATTTATCAAGCAGACAGTATGGTCACTTCATAGCCTCTCGTATGATTTTCATATAAGTGACTGAAATTTATTTACAGCACATAACAGATTAAAAAAAAATAACAAACATCCGTTTCCTTTGTTTGCATGGCTTTGTAACTTTTGGCATCACATGTGAGCCCAGGGGTGTGGGTGCTGTGTAAATAAATTAGAAGAAAAACCAAAAAGGAAGAATGTTTAAATATTTGTTTGATGCTCACAGGCCACGATTTGGACTTGTCTTCCGCTGGTCTTAAAAGCGGCTTCGCAGCATGAGGAGACACTGGCTGCCCTGTGCATAGCTTTCTTCTCTGGTTTGGATTTCACTTCAGTCCAGTTCCTTTGTAAAGGCTAACAAAGTCTCTTTCGCTTATTTCCGCTGTGAGCTGTCCTCCTGTTTATTGTAACTATGGATGTACAACAAACCTGGCTCTTGATGATGGCAAATGCCTGACAGCAGTTTTGGTTTTTTTAATAACATGGTTAAATCTGCACATTCTCCTTTGTTTCAGATTGAGCCCGTAATCCAGAGAGGCCATGAGAACTTGGTTCACCACATTTTGTTGTATCAGTGCGACAGCAATGTGAACCAGAGCGATCTTGACGTGGGGCACGAGTGCTACCATCCAAATATGCCTGACTCCTTTCTGACCTGTGAGACTGTCATCTTTGCCTGGGCAATCGGAGGGGAGGTTTGTTTTAAATAAAATTTCAGTTTTGTTTTTGTAATCCTGTTACAGTGCCTTTGAATGTTACAGAAATGCAATGTATGAAAATTTCTTTTTAAAATAGCAGTCACATTTAATCTGATTCTGATAAGAAAAGTTTCAGACTAATATAGATTTAGGAATTAATTGCAAGTTTAACTTTTATGTTTGGGGGGGCAATGCTGTTGTAACTGTATAGAAAATCTCTTAAACTAGTGTAGAAGACTTTTGTTCAGCATCAATGTTATTTATTTATAGGAAGTATGAACGTATTTCTGTTTCATGTTGTTAAATAGCATATTACCAGTAAGGTCATGTGATGTTGGTAGCGAGGGTTTAAGCTGTTTGCCTCTTCTTTTGAAGGGGTTTACCTACCCACCACATGCAGGCCTCTCTATCGGCACTGCAATAGACCCTGTTTACGTCCTAATGGAGATCCACTATGACAATCCAGCCTTACAGCAAGGTACATCAGAAACCTCTTTTCTACATGACAGACAGGCAATCTGTCAAATTAGCCTCTCACAAACTCTTTTTGACTTTCTCAACATTTTGTTGTAAATTTCAATGTTTTTTCACAGTTGCATGCACCTGCTTTCACGCATTGAATACATTTATTGATTTTGACAGCTCAGGAGTTCCACTGTTAGAGTTTGCTGAGCTTCATTACTTAGACCCTCTAACTAACTGCTACTGCTGCTTCATGTTCGTCTGTACTGAAGTAACCATCACTTAGGGCTATAAGACATGCATCTTGTAAGGCACGCATCTCACAAATCCCAAGCAGGTAAAACCAACCACACCCCTTTGTCCTGCTGCAGGGGTTTTGGACAGCTCAGGCCTGCGGCTCTACTACACCCCTGAATTGAGAAGGTACGATGCAGGTGTGATTGAGACAGGTGTATGGGTCAGCCTGTACCACATGGTCCCCCCGGGCCTTCCGGAGTACATTTCAGAAGGCCACTGTGCCCAGGAGTGTCTGCAAGAGGTACGGGAGTTCCTTATGTTACTGAGTCTGGTGTTACACTAATTGGTCGGCAAAGGCCTATACCGTAAGTTTCAATGATTTGGCTCAATGTTGCACAATCATACTTAAAAACATTCACAAATCTGTCTCTGTCCTCATCTCTCCACAAGATGTAAAACTGACAGCACTTGTACCTGGAGTGTTCGTGTTTTGAGAAATATATGAATATATGCATGTGGTTAGTAGCATGTCACATATGTACTTCTGCCCCAATGTCTGTAGTAGTAAATGAATATTATGTGCCTCTTTAAGTCCTTAGACCACGAGATGCCAAGCGGTGTCTGGGTTTTTGCGGTTCTGATGCACTCGCACCTAGCCGGCCGGGCTATCCGTATCAGACACTTCCGGAACCAAGACGAGCTGCCACACATGGCCCATGACGATGAGTTTGACTTCAATTTTCAGGAGTTCCAGTACCTCACAGAGGAGAGGCTGGTGTTACCTGTTGGTATACTACTGTGTTTATACTCAAAAACATCTTTGTTTTACTCATTTCTCACTACATAATATTATAATTTAGCATTTGTTCACAGCATTAACCAAATACATCTGGCCAATGTCATAAATACATACAAAATCTCATGAGAAGCTTTTCAGATATGGCTGTATTCACAAGCAAGGTTGTGACTGCAATTTTACTAACTTGTAACATCAAACCTTCCTTTGAAACTTAACGAAAATGTACAGTTAGCAACTTCCTTAAACCCCATAATCATTGTATTAAAAATGAGTGGTTCTGTTCTAATTTGATTACAGACGTTGTGTTGCATGCTGTGTTTTCATGTGAGACTCCCAAGCCCCCCTGCTCTACGATTAAAGCTTAAAACCTGAAACAACCTCACTCCTTTAGATGTACCCCTTCTGTCATCCTCAGGGGGATAGCCTGATCACAGAGTGCAAGTACAATACAAGGGGGAGAAAGAATATGACTTGGGTAAGTGCTGTCTGCAGTTTTTCCTCAGGAATGTCTGCTTCTCTGTGTTTGTTGTGAACATGTATGCAAGACTTTCTTTGTTTCATTAGGTTGAGCTGTCTGGCAGCAACAATACAGTTCAGGCCATGCATTCTCCCCTTTCTTTTATTGTGTAGTTTCTGATTTTCTCATCATTTGTTTTGGGCTTAGTTGTCACCTGGCATTTGATACTATTGAATCTAGTCCATATGTAAGATGTGGTTTTTTTTTTTTTGGCATGGGGGTTGGGATTGGCAGGAGTGTCGTTTTTGATGTTATTCTGTTCCTGGGGGTTTCAAAGCAGCTTAGATCTGACAATTTCACTATATGTTCCTTTCATCTCAACTGTAAACTTTAACACACTGTTAGACACTGCACATGTCAGAAGTTCCAAAAATACACTTTAACTGCATTGGCATGCATCAGTGGGGCTTAATATGCTTTTCATTTCATGTGGAAATAAATAAACAAGATGCTGATTCAGTTATAAGATTTGAGGGGATAAACGACAGGCTCTCCTGCTTCTCTTGGTGGATACTTTAAGACGCGTGTGTGAAATACTGCCTGCTCTTGGCTGAACAACCTGTCTGCAAACACACGGCTGAGGATGAGCTCTAACAAAGCTGTTTTCAGTTTCTTGCCCTGTTTATAAGAGAAACAACAAAAAGACACTTTTACAGTTTCCACAATTTGCTTGAAGATTCTGTAGTTTTAGTTTTTTTTTTTTTGTTTGTTTGTTAATGGAATGCAAAAGTTGCCATTTATCCATTAAAATAATATGCTGCTGATTATTCATGAGATTTTGCACAAAAAAACCAGGCAAAATATGTCCCGAGTGTGGTTTCACTTGTTCGACATTTCTCTGTTTTAGAACTTTGACTTTGTTATGCATATTCCATTATGCGGCATGTGGTTCATTCCTTACATTGTATTGGTAATAAAATATGTCTCAAGCACAAACAAATCAGAACTTCTCAACAAGAAAATAAGTTGAAGGCAGTATGTTTCAATGTACAAGTATATTTAAATGTGTGACTGTGTTACATCACATTTTAATTAGGAATTAAAGAAACTTCAACGAGATTTTGTCTACGTGTTTTTGGTTTTGTTTAGCCTTGACTGTGTCCAGATTCTTTTAGTGAATGTATATACTGCAGTACACTCACTTGTTTAACATTCATGTCACACCTGTTCATAGGGCGGGCTGAGTACCCGGGATGAGATGTGTCTCTCCTATCTGCTGTACTACCCAAGAGTAAACCTCGCCAGGTGTGAGAGCCTGCCTGAAATCACAGGGCAGCTAAAGTTTATTGGTGTGAAAAAAATCCAGGTCCCTGTCACGTGAGTATGCTAAGTCGAATTTGTTCACCTGACCACGTTGTTTCATATGCAGAATCATACCTTAATAATTCCCATATATCTGACGTTCCCTACCCTGTGTCACACCTGTTAATGTGCCGCTGCACAGATAAGTTCAAATCTGTAATTATATTGGTCAGTGTGTTTTCCTAGCTCTGCTAAATTTGGGAACACATTTGGTGCTGTTCTATACTTCAGACCAGACCTGTTACTACACTTGCCAAAGGGCTGTTCTGCACATCGGGGCAGAGTTGTAAACATACCTGACAGCATACTGTTTAATATCCAATTCACACCTGTAAATATACCTGCCAGTGTGCTGTTTAGTATCCCAATCCACACCTGTAAATATACCTGCCAGTGTGCTGTTTAGTATCC
>JABJVR010000034.1:1330810-1346459 GCA_025773905.1 Chitala chitala | reverse complement strand
CTATGTGCTCTGGGATGGGCTCCAGGTTTCCCCGCGACCCTCACCAGGAATAAGCGGTTGAGATAATGGATGGATGGTATGTGTGTGTGTGTGTGTGTGTATGTGTGTGTCCATGTTATTTACAAGCCTCTCAAAACTCCAGAGGTGCTATGAAATGCCCACAATGCAGAAAGAAAAATTTTATGTAACGGGGCAAAATTTTAGGGGACGCTGACATTTTAAGTTTTATGTTAGTGGGGATCCCTGACAGACTTACCTTGCATCTAGGGTAAGCATGTGCTCTGCCACTGTGGATAAAGCCAAGCCTAAGACGGAAAGAAACAAGCGGATCTTATTGCTGAAAGACGGAAGGAGTCCGGGAACCTGCGCTTCATAGTGTCGGATATTCCGGCGACAGGGCCTGGGCGAGCACGTCTCGAACACCTGTTTGTGGGGCAGGGCAGAGCAGACTAAGTTTCATTCTGAAACATGATTTCTTTGGTAACACCCTGAAGACGTTGAGCATGGAGCTGCCACTGGGCGGAGCCTGATGGGCATGTGCTGCAGCACTGTCCTCGCCCTCCACCTGTCACATCTTTCTTCCTGAGAAAGCCACTGACTCAGCACTCACAAGTCGGCAGCTGGATTAGCCGCCTCAGGAATCAAAGAGGAACAGATGGGCAGGGGTGACTGAGGCGGGTCTTGTTTGAAAACATGAAAAAACGTTTTCATTCAGATTTCAATCTCAGAGCCCCAGTTCTGGGCGGTAACCTGTTTTTCCATCTGCTACTGATTGCACACTTTTGCTTCTTAGATGAAACCATGAAAACTACACTCTCTTTTTGGCTTCAGTTACATCTAATGTAAGAGTATTGGTGTGACAATTAATTTCCTTAATTCACAAGAGCGCTGTGTAGGGTTTTTTTTATAGCAGCCTCTCATACGAGTGTACAAAGACTTAATAGCGCTAATTAAGAGCACTAACATTTTAAAGAGAGTTTTTCCACTTATTGTAGGGATACGTATTCAGTGTTTGTTATTTACACCTGGCCCTTTCTGTTCTATGGGGCTCACTGCAGCCTCTTAGAATATTAGAATTCCAGACAGCCATGAAAATCATTGTGAAATACAATGGCGTTATATTACTTTCAATACATAAAAACATACAGTAATTACTACATTAAAAACAGCAACACAACAGCCAATTACGAGAGATGGTAATAATCAAATGTCATGTGTACCGAGTGTTTCAAAAAAAAAACTGTGACATATGCTGTTTTGAATTTTGGAACATTATTTTACTAAAATTGGTTGCCATTTACAGAAAAAAATGGCAACAAATGTCTCAGACTGTCAGTAGTTATATAATCACACTAGGAAGCGAAATGACACATGTTTGTGACTGATACTACCAATTACTGTCCTCTTTGACTGACAAACAGTTATAATAGCAATTTTCTACCACCTCACTACATAGGATACATCCCATGGTTTTACAACACAACTAGGCAAAGAAAACAGCAAAGAAAAGGCAGGCTGCAGTCTACTGATAACTACATTTTAGAGCAAGAAAACAACTTGCATGTCTCGGATAAATTATCGCTCCTAATCTGCAGGCTCCAGCATTCCTCAATAGTCAGAGTCATGCATTTGTGGTAGTGTTTTTGTGAGGACACTCCCTGTACATAATGAGGTACTTTTTGTGCTTTTTCTGGTGGGGGGGGGGATTAGCAGACACAGAGATTCCTAGTGCATCTATTTGAGTTGGGAACCTTGATGCCATGAGCACAACAAGACTAACCTTCTCCTTTGCGCCAGCAGTCAGCCACAGCTGTCTGAGCAAGTACTTTATGAGAAAGTTCTTCAATGAAACTTTGTATATTTATGAGTCTGTCAGGTTACTCAGAGGCCAACTTTACGGGAATGACTCATCCTATGGTTTCCAGACAGAAACGATGCGCTGTAGTAACGACGTAGTGTTTTCCACCACTTTGCACCAATGAAGTTGCCTTCGGGCACTGCTGCTGGTCACACGCCAGCCAGCACAGGATCGACGCACCTCAGATGCTGCACAACGCAAAGTACCACATATTGACAGGCAGGTGAAGAAGGTGGGAGGAAATGGAGGAGATTCTGAGTTGCTCTGTGTGACACAGTAACCTTTTCATAAAAGCATTAAAATAAAAACAAACAGTTTCTGTTCATGGGCCAGCCCAGCTGGTGAATTAGCTCCTCCAACAAAGTAATCAAAAGTGTCTTTCCTTCCAACTCCTCACATAAAGCATTAAAGAAACCAAACACACAGCAGGGCCACATTCTCTGCCTTCAAGACTAGGTTAAGCCTTGGGTATATAAAAGTAGAAAATCACACATTGCCATGATCAACAGCTACAGGACACAACTGATGACTTTCGTTAGAGCAACACAACTTCACACAGTATGGGTGGGAAATGGGGTAATGGTTTATTTAAATATGGCTGAAGTAATGCAAACATTACATCAAACGCACAGCACATGAAACATTCTGAAAATATTTAGAAGAACAAAAAGCCCAGTGTTAACATATCCTTTTAAAATGTGAGAAACATACAAAAAAAAACTGTCCGAGTTGTCAGACTCCACCCTGTAGGTGAAAGGATGCACCTGAGAGGTCTTTGGTGCTGTTTGAAAATCATACAGGAAAGGTGAAAACCACATGTATTTAGTGAATGTACACACAGTTCAGCTTTTAAAATTCAAATGAAAAAATAATATTCAGGGTTTATTTGAAGTTTTTGCAGAAAACAGAACAAACCTGGCCTATCACGCCACAGAGCACCTGCCTTAAAACGAAAAAAATATATATACCAAACAGTTAAGTCACATTTTGGTGGTTCGACAGTGAGTTTCAGTAACATTTTTCTTGGCAGCTAATGAAACAAATAGTCGATTTGACCAGCACCAATCACAACATTCAAAGCGTTTCACAGGAAACCAATTAGCAGAGGAATGTGACTTCATGCCAAGCAGGAGAGAGACATTCCTTTTAAAGCTGTTTGATGCAGGCTATTAGTGTAGACACCAGAAATATGCATAATTGCTGTTTCGGTACACGGCTTCCTCAGTTTTCAAGAATAGGGTGACCTTGCAAAAATTAATTAGAGGAAATTAAGGTTCCTTATTCACCACAAGGTTTATGTAGCATGGACCCTACATTCTGTCTGGTCAGACTTAGAGGTAAAGACACTGTTTACCTGAAAGGTACCACCTTATGTGTGTTATGGCTGTGTGCCAATCTCGGAACTTCCCCTACCAGTTTCTGCGGTATTATGCTAAATAATGGGCATAGAGGTAATGTCATGCAGATTTTACTGACTTAACTCTAAAGTAGGACCTTGGTTACCTATTGGTAACTTTGGCTGTGGCTCTCAGGTGTATAACTTCAGCATTAAGTTAAACAAAAAAGCAAGACGTATGCTTTAACAGACATGATCTCATTCAGATTCTTGTGTGGCTCATCCCTTTTAGCCAACTGCAAGAACAAATAGTGGATTTACGTGATCCTATTAATTTCTTTACGTTGCAAGCTGAGCCGTTCCAGTTCCCTGCAGATTTAGCTCAAAGCTTTCCCTTTTAAGGGAAAGAGAACAGCAAGAGGGACTGCCAGCCATCTAATTTGAATCTGGTGAACATAACCAGTAAAAGCAGCGTTCAAATGCACTTAAACATCTGAGGTTCGGTTTCACCATTTCACATTCTCCATTCCTGTCATGTTTCCAAGGGTCCAGTTCAAGCCAGGCCCAAAGGCCCAGAGCCCAGTGCAGGAGCCACAGAGATAAACTTAAGCTAAGGCAATGCAGTCACCAAGCACACAAAAGGAAGCCAGGAAGATGCCTCACCTCCCAAGAGGCAAAGTCAAACACAGGCTTACAGACTGAGCTGTTCTGGGATTTCTGGCTATACAAACACAAATTAACATGTCCTGTTCCTGGCTTTGACTTACAGGATTCAGTAACTTAACCATTTAAAACAAGTGACCCAATTAATATACAGTAATATAATGGTATGATATACATTTTATAATATACATTTTTTGTCATATATTGAAAAAACGTAATATACTGATTAGGAAGCAATGGGATATGTAAATGTCTTGGGTAGGGGCAGTCCAAACAAGTTGCTCAGATGCACATACATGCTGTTCTGGTATTTACCAACTGTTTTTCATGCGCTTTAAATTTCCCTTCTTTTCACTGAAATGACCACAGGAGGATAATTATTTGCTTGAAACCTCACCTAAGAGTACAAGTGAATATATTTATATGATGACTGTACCTGAAATTTGTTTAATTTCTATTGACTTTGGGTATAGTTTGCATAGGAGGGAATGATTTGTATGTTCAAAAGCTATGAAATGACTATAGCAATGGCAGTAAATGCAAGTGCACTTGTTATACAATCTGTAATGATTTGATTAAAAGTCATGTCCAGAAGTATTTGGACAATGATAGAGTTTTTATGATTTTGCCTTTATACACCACCACAATGGATTTTAAATAAATCAATCAAGATGTCTTTCAGTTTTATTTTAAGAGGTTTCACAAAAACATTGCTTTTACCATTTGGGAATTAAAGCCGGGTACCTGTCCAGAAATGTCTGGACTTGATTGTAGTACTTTATGAATCCCAGGGAGAAATTACTTCTCTGCATTTAGACCACCCCCTGAGGGGAGCGGTGGGAATCCAGCAACACATGGTGCCCTGGGAGCTGGCGCTGAGTGTTTTGCTCAAGCACACACTTGGCTGTGCTGGGATTCAAACCAGGACACTTCCACGTCCCAGCCTGATGTTCTCCAGGCCTGGGGTTCAAGTCCCACCTTGGGTCTGTGTGCATGGAGTTTGCATGTTCTCCCTGTGCTTGGTGGGTTTTCTCTGGGTTCTCCAGTTTCCTCCCACAGTCCAAAGACATGCGGGTTAGGTTGATTGGTGTCTCCAAATTGCCTGTAGTGTGTGTGTGTGTGTTTGTGCCATGCGGTGGGTTGGTGCCTTGCCCTGGGTGTCCCCTGCCCTGCATCCTATGTGTTCTGGGATGGGCTTCAGGCTTCCTGCGACCCTTAACAGGATGAAGCGGTATAGAAGATGACTGACTGATATTTACATTTTATTCATTTAGCAGATGCCTTTGTCCAAAGCGATTTACAATGAATAAGAGTACATGTGCATGTCACGAACGAGGTCAAACAGTATCAGAGAATCTAACAGTAAGTGCTGTCCTATCATCAAAGTGCCTTTATATCACTAAAAATTTTTATGAAAGCATGCCAGGATGGTGTAAGAAGGTCATCAGGATTAAAGAAGGACCTTCACAGTAGTTGTGTCCATCTTTAATATCCATTTAGCTATTTTTTTTGACTGCCAGAGTATTGTGTTTGCAAAAATGATGTGTTGTAAAGCTGGTTCTTTTCTTCTTAATCTTTTTTTAGTTCTTTTTCATTAATCATTTCTTTAACTGATTTTATTGGGCTGGCAGCAGGTAAAACGCTAGTACATAAAACTCAAAAAAATTATTAACGATTTTATCCTCAAGAAGTAAGACAGTAGAGTCAGCTGTATACTCAAGAAAGGAAACTGTAACATAATGTCTGCAAAAATCCACAAAGTTCTGTCAACAGAGTTGCAAATAGCATGTTGTTTGCATTGTTGTTGTTGTTTCTTGAAGATCCAGGAATTGTTTCTTTTTAAAAGCTCCCACTGGTTGCTATGGAGAAGATGATGAGGCCATTCTAGGCCTGCTGCTCTTAGCTCTTATGAACCAGTGAGCTCTGCTCCTGGACAGTGTTTTTGGGAGCCTTCAGCAATAGGCCACAGCTATCCTCAAGAGCATTTACAGTTTTAATAATATTTCAATAACAATTAAAAACAGACTACAACAATCTGCTTAGCATTTCTCACCTCTTTATACAGAGTTTCAGAACTTTAAATTGTGAGGACTGTGATTATAATAAATGATCCCTGTTGAGAGTTTGTCTTATGTTGTGTGTGAGCTGTTTCTGAAGACACTCTTGCTGCTAGCTTAGGTTATGATGTGCAGTAGAGCAAATCACAAACATCTCATGCCATTTCCTCACCCAAAGTTTTGGACATTTTCTGTGGGCTGGACACAACCGCTTCTTGCTGTTTCTACCACAGAAGATAAATCAATCTACATACAGCAAATGTTAATTTCAGGTGATGCAGGGTGGTATATAGAGTACTTGAGAACAACATTCTCCTTTTCCAGTACAAGCAGAACATTCTTTTGGCCATTTTTCCACATTGTTACTTTTTCTGGTTTTATGCGTTACGATATTCTAGCCCACAGCAGGAGTACAAACACGCTTGAAAGGGCCATAGACAGATTTAAGAACCAAGCCATTCAAAACATAATGAGTCTCAGCCACATTACTGCAAACACAGGCCTCTAAGGGCGACGTGAGAATAATAGCCATCATTTGAGGAATGCTCCAATAATTCTCAAGGCAGGAACAACATAAGTCTCGGAGAATCTGTCTGGTAAAACACTAAGTTAGCAGGCCTATATTTGGAACACTGTGCTCCTTGTCATGTCACTGTCATCCATATCATTTTTCTGGACTCCAGAGCAAAGGCAGAGCCCAGGATTCAGTAACAACAGACTGACAGGTGGAATTCCATTTAGCAAAGAGAGCACTTTTGCAGACTCCAGAAACAGAGGCACAAGGCAATGCATAGGAGCCCTCGTCTGGGAATGTGTAGGATGGCGTGCGTCTTTGTGTGTGAAAGGATTTTATGTTGTTTCTCTGGTGATTTTGGAATCTGTCAAATTCTCAAGTCTATACACTATACAAACACTGTGAATGTTGAGGGTCATCCTTTAAGTACTGTAATCTGCCATTTTTTCTGTTCTTTTCAACTGCCCAAAATGTACTCTGTGACCTTTCTTCCTAGTTTTTTTTTTTTTGGGGGGGGGGGGTTAAATTTATAATCGTACTTCTGTCTCACAATATGAGAGTGTAATATAGTCCTATGGCTTGGGTCTGGACTATGAATTACTTCAGTCAGGCCAAGAATTTCAAAGGGTCAGAATCGCACCCCTCATAATTAGCTAATTTTGAAACCATTACCACATGTTCAGTTTAAACAGTGCTGGTGGCAACAGCAGGGGAAGGACACAGTTTGAAGTTTCAAAGTCGGGAACATTCTTTTAGCAGGCAGCCAACTGCCAGTTTTAGAATTTTTGGTGTAGATATAAAGAGGACATGGATCAGTAAAAGGCTTCATGCTTTTAAAGCTCAGCTGCTTAAACATATAGCTCTGCCCAGACACTGCTGGTGATGAAACTCTCAAATGGAGAATAAGTCAAGAACATACTGTGTGCAATTCATTTTAAGTTTTTTCCATTTTGTTCCAGAAAACAATACAGTTTTATAGTACAAGTAATACGAATATGCGACCTAAAATAGATTATAGTGATTTACTGAATTATTTTTAAAAGTTCTGTAACATGTATTAGTTTCGTTTTTAATGTGATTTATATCTTTAAATTTCACATTTAATTTAATTAAATTTCTTCTTTTAATCCTTCCAACTACTGAGGTACAATTACACAACAACACTTAAAACTCATATGCTGAGCCATGTTGGAAAGCCTGAAATGCTCTTTCCCATTTCATGTATGCACTGAAGGACATAGAGGTGTCATTTAGGTGTTGGTCACAGACCAAAACCCAACCATTAATAATATCATCTGTGCAAGTTCCCACACCTAGGAAGAGCTCCGATGCCCAAGGCTTCAGGATGGTGTGGGAGAGTCATGAGCCATTTTCTACCAAAGAGTAAGCAGGCAAATCCCATGAGGAATGCAATGTAGTGATCCCACAGGAATGTGGCTGGAGAGGTAAATTTTAAGAAAAACCCCTCATCACACTGCCCTGACCATGTGACGCAGATAGACGCCACACAACAAAGTCAAGGTCTTCATAAGCATCCACGTTTCCTTCACAAATCCGCCTGACCTGTTATTTTGCTGCTGGGAAAACTGTGATTGCAGAACTTTAAACTTTAATTAACTAGACTGTAATACTGCCTAAAACCTACTATGGACAAAGTTTATCTAGCTTTTCCACAATTTCTCAAGGCCTTTGAAAACACAGTTATTTATGCCTCAGGGATAACGCAGGGGTACCTTGCAGAACCTGAAACAAAAGATAAATTGTTTAAATGTATACTTTTGACTTAACTAAATATGTTGCATTAAACTTTGATTTTCAAACGTCTGTCTATGTTGGCATGATAAATCTTGCCTGACTGTAGCTAACAACTGATTCTTATTTGTTGCATTTTCATTGTAAATTGTAGAAAGGGTACATTTATTGAGTAAAGGAACACATTATTTTTTAAAAAAGACACATTTACTATGACTCACTATAAACAGAGATGCTGGTCATCAATAATCACAGAACAAATACACTGACAAAAGAAATACACGGTAGAATAAAATAAAATGTCTGCACTGACACTGAATGTTGTGACAGAACATCATTAACTTAAGTAAAGTCACTTAAATAGCAGGCTAGAGAACATCAAAGGTAAGCCCTGGAATTCCAAATATAGGTAAGTGTTGCCTGGTAAAGTTTGTTATTTTTATTCTGCAAATAGTAAAGCACCTTCCCACCATTATTCTTCTGCCCATTTCTGAAAAGGGGGACTGTAGTCATATTATTCAATTATGTCCACCAACACATTACTTACACCAAATGTGGGATCCTTTCTATTTCATCATCAACAGTTGAACCTTGACCCTATCGGGCTAGTAACAACTTTTGAAATAGCACACATGTAATCAAAAAACAGCCTCGAGGACCTTAAATAGCTATGATGCAACTAGCCTTTCTGTAAAATGGCTCCCAGACAACAGACATCATTTAGACAGTAACCGAGACAGCATTCAATGGGAAGATGAAACAGGTGTGATACAGCAGGGGCGTCATCTGGTATGCCAAGACTGAAATAACTCCATTACTACGGTTGAAGCTGCAGACGTTTTTAGACAGCACGGAAAAATCAGAGAGTGAGACATTAAAGGTTAACAAACCCGAAAGTATTTACCTATGCTTCAGTGAGCCAGGAATTTCTTGGGAAACGTGTACATCAGAAGGCTTAGTGGGAGGCCTAGCAGAGAGCTCAGTGCCAGCAGTCTGGAGCGCAACATCAGCGGAATGGGATTTTAATACATTACAACTGAGCTGGTTTTTAATGAACACTGTCCTGTGAGTTCAACAAGCCCCTTTAGTCCAGGCACTTAAAACCAAGCTCCACAGACTGTGCTCTGATCTGTGCTTTTCAATGCTAGTTAAGAACATTCCATTCTCATTCTACTGCCTCTCTCTGGTACGAGACAGCAAAAAGGGGCCACAGAACAGACCAGCCTGTTTCACCTTGAATGAATTGGCGTTGAAGGATAGGGTACATTAACATCGCGGGAACATCGCAGCCAACGTCTTGAGACAAGAGAGCACAAAGACACCCTTACTGTACAGCCGGCAAGCTGGACAGAATGGGAAAGAGAGCAAGAGGCTCTGTGAGAGAACATTCCCTTATACGGCCACACTTCCTCTGAGTCCGCGCGCATGTAGTAAGAGCGTGTCTGCTGGCGTGTGCCTTGCATTCCTGCCGCTCTAAGTTTTCTCTGAGAGTTTTTCATTTCCGACCCAGTGGCTGGCCGGCAGCAGGCCTGCCTTTCATAAGGGAGTGAGGCGCAGAGTGGGCTTCCTTTCTTTAAAATATACAAACCCAGAGTCTAGCCGCTTTCCTGCAATCGTCAGGTCTGCGCAGTGTCTAGGAACTGATGGTGCAAAATAGGATACGGCCTCAGGAATGCAGCACACCTGTGCCTGACGACCATAGACTAAACCTCTTTTACAAGGTGAAAGCACACTCCTCTAGAGAAGGAGGGAATTTCTGTTGGAACCTGAGCAACTGACAGTCTATTGTGTCTCCCCGAAACCTGAGATGAGCCGAGTTCTGTACATTGTTTAGAAGGTTACTGTATTACCTTACATTCTTATTCAGCTTACACGTGGAAAACAAACACATCTGTTAGTAAATTCTCTTCGGTTACTTATTAACATTCAGTTTGATTAGGTGATCTTTGCTGATTACCAGTTAGAAGTTCAGTCATAATTTGTGAATATTTCAAACATGAAGGTAAATTTATGTGTGGCTAAAAGTACCTAAAAAGTACCTTTTAGTCATAAAACTGAAGACTGGTGTTCATGGTACAATACAAGTAATTAATTCAAAATTGATAATACTTTTCAATATCAAGACTACAAACCAGTACTACAAACAGCATGTGTATCTGTGTGTATCAGCATCTGTGTGTATGTGTGCAGATTCACAATATAAATTTTGAAACTGTAAAATAAGAAGGAAGAATTAAAAAAATAGTTTGACTGAATCATATAGATTATACAGATTCCCAGATTTCAGACAGGTACCAAAATACCTTCATGAAAAGGTTAAGCAAGTGTTTATGCTGAAAAAATGCACTTTTATTCTGATATGTGCCAGCCCTTGGTTTCAGACAGGAGGAATGTGGGATGTCAGGAGGTGTGAGTCCGGGGGGGCAGGAAACTAGGAAAAAATGCCAAGAATGTCCATGTTTGTCCAGGACTCCACTGAGCCAGTGGCACGTCACCACAGTCCTGTGTGTATAAATACTGGGAGGGCTCCCAGCTGAAGACCCAGAAACACCCTTCCTCTGGAGAGCAACAGCAGCGGCAGCTGAAACACTGAAGCTAAACTCTAGCTTTAACCAGAGCCTGAAGGAAACCTTACAACGGGATCGTCTTGATCAAACTGTGCTCCGAGACCCTGCTCCGAAGAGATTCAGGAAGATTCATACATCTTTTAAGGTCTTTGTTTTAACTTAGCGTGCAGCTGAAGAAACAAAACATGTCTGCAGGATCGAACAACCTGAAATGGACCACTTTCCTGTGCCTTACATTATTTTACTGGGTAAGTCAACACCTTTAAATTATACAGTAGTAAGTACAGTACTGAAAACTGTAAAAACTAAGAGTTGGACTTTTGCTTTTAGGAGTGTTCTATAATTGCTGTGCTTTATGTATATATTTCAGTCTTGTTGGTAGTAGAGGTCTCGATGCTGTTAGTTGCAGTGCCATTCGCTACAATAGGTGCTATAGTGTGAACGATGCTGGCTCTGTGCTAATGTACTTTTGTCCACTGCTAGGAGACCATGCTGAGCAATTTTTATCTGCACACAGGTCACAGCTCAGGAATGCAGCAGCCAGTGCAACTGCCCTGATGTGCCCCCCAAATGTGCTCCTGGAGTGAGCCTTGTGCTCGACACCTGCGGTTGCTGCCGAGTGTGTGCCAAGCAGTTAGGCGAGCTCTGCACCGAGGCTGACATCTGTGACCCCCATAAGGGGTTGTTTTGTGACTTTGGCTCCCCAATTAACCGGCGCATTGGCGTGTGCACAGGTGAGGGGCCAAAACTTGAACCACAATGTAGACCAGTCAAGTTATAGTGCTTGCATTTCTTAAAATAATTTTAAACCAATGGCAGAAATTTGAAAACCAATCCTGCCACTGTCTCTCCACAGCTAAAGAGGGAGCCACCTGTATTTTCGGAGGAATGGTGTACAGGAATGGCGAGTCCTTCCAGAGCAGCTGTAAATATCAGTGCACCTGCCTAGATGGTGCCATCGGCTGCGTCCCGCTGTGCAGCATGGACGTGCGTCTGCCCAGCCCTGACTGCCCAGTCCCCCGACGGGTCAAGGTGCCTGGGAAATGCTGTGAGGAGTGGGTGTGTGACCCACCTCACCGCCAAACCTTCGTGGGCTCCGCCCTTGCTGGTGAGTATGACCATGTCTAAACAGAGGTGGGGGAGGGGGGTAGGTGTTCGAAAAACTCAGAGCAATATGATTTTCATCAGCTGTGTAAACAAACGCTAAAGGTAACCACCCTTTTCTGCCTTGTTCATCACTCACAGCTTACAGAGAGGAGGAAACATATGGACCCGACCCCTCTCTGATGCGAGAAAACTGCTTGGTCCAAACCACAGAATGGAGCGCCTGCTCCAAGACTTGTGGCCTGGGCATCTCCACCCGCGTCACCAATGACAACCGTGAATGTCGACTCGAGAAGCAGTCACGCCTTTGCATGGTCCGGCCCTGCGACTCCCACATGGAGGAGAGCATTAGGGTAAGGGCATTACCTGGTTCTTGCTCAAAGCCAGAGAGAAGCATCATAGTAATTTATTAGTATGCTATTTGGGTAGGAGCCAGTCTGTGACTAAACAGATATTTCCTTGGTTTCTGCAGAAAGGGAAGAAGTGCATCCGCACCCCCAAGGTCTCCAAGCCTGTAAAGTTTGAGATATCCGGTTGTACCACCACAAAGGCCTACCGGCCCAAGTTCTGTGGCGTGTGCACTGATGGACGCTGCTGCACCCCCCACCGGACCACCACCCTGCCCGTGGAGTTCAAGTGCCCTGATGGCCAGGTCATGAAGAAGCAGATGATGTTCATCAAGACCTGTGCTTGCCATTACAACTGCCCTGGCGAGAATGATGTCTTCGAGTCCATGTACTACAAGAAGATGCTGGGCGATATGGCATAAATGTGTCACCCTGGAAGAAAAAGGGAAAAAAGACAAATTAACAATGACTGTTCACTTGAATCCAACAGATATCCATCTCATTTGCAGCACAATATTTGTTATTTGATCTGTTATTTTTGCGTTTTCTCTTTTTTACAAAGACAAACTATATAATTATATAAAGCGCATGCATAAGAGTGTATAGACAGATGCCTAGGGCTATTTTCTATACAAAAAAATGCCCTAGTGAGAGTTTGAAAGACTGGAACCTATTCAGGGCTCCAATAAGAATACTGCACTATAGTAGACCATGACAACCCTGTGATATCACAGATTGGCTAATGCCAGTTGTCTTCTCCCTAAACTGTGGTGGCAACCTGACAGATTTGTCCAATTTATTGTTTTTTTAAACTCTGAGCACTTGCAGTGTGGAGGGTGAAGACTTTAACCCCAAAAGGAAGCCTTAAATACTTTACCCACCAATGTGCCTGTTGAATGTGCTCTTGATATTTTTTTCCTCACTGTTTCAAGTAATTTCTGCTACAGTGTTGATGACAGCCTGTTATCCCACTTTATGTTGAAAAAGCAGCAGTCTTGTAAGACAAGAAGCTTGACATATGTGCTTTGAGAGTTTTCTACAGCACTGAAAAAAGATTGAATTTTGTCTGATTGATTTAACTTAATAGAAGGGAAACAGTATATATATATATATATATATATATATATATATTCTTTTTTTAAGACTGGATGATTTGTATCTTCATTCTTTTTATGTTATGATGTAAATATTGTACATATTTTTGTACAGTTGTCTAACTTAATTTAATGATAAAAGCATTGTCCTTGTCTTTTTGCTTTGATATGTTTCTTGATAGCTTTTTGCTGAAGTAACTGTTCTTATGACAGTTTGTGTACTATTTTATTGAGAAATGTGACCAAAAAGTTACATGTTTTCACTTTTGTAGTTTGGAATAAAATTATATTTTTTATATAAATATCATGTCTCTTCTCTTTCTTCCATTGCTACATTCTTTCTTTCAGAAGTATATCTTTTCAAAATACTGCATTATCACATTATTAAATAAAACATTCAGCTATTTTTAGAAGAATAAAAGAACACAAACATGTATTTATAGCTGTCTTGTGTTCTGGCTTACAGTACCACTGAATTTCTATTTTACTATTTCCTGGTCATAAAAATTATGAGCAAGTTGTTGCCTGTATTCTGCCACCCACATGTCCTCTGGACAAAACTATTTTGTATGTTTTTGTTGCAAAACTGTCCAACAGCACTGCCCTCGCTGAGCTTGAGCAAATTAACCACCCAAGGTTGTGGAATTAACTTCCTGATGAAAAAAATTGAGGATTATAAACATAGTTTATAAATGTCTTAACATTGTACTTTAAAATTAACAAGTTAACATTTTAGTTTCATTTAGTATAAATGAAAAAGAGAAACATTTGAATAGACATTTATACAAAGATTTTGGGATTTATAAAAATAATAAATAAATAAATAAATAAAAATAAAAAATACATATATATATATATATTCCTGAAAGAGTTTGCACATTTACGAATCGTCCAAAGCAGTCGTACAAACGTTTTGGAGGAAGTAGGGGAAAAGCGACATCTAGAGTTCAGATATAAATCTACTAGCTACTAATTTGCATTTGCACTTAGTTTTCCAGTAAATACCAGTAAATACATATTTACATTTTTACTATATGTGATATACAACTAGCATTCAATGTTGAGTGAATAAACATAGTAATTTTTTTAATGAATGACAAATATGAACAGCATATTGGTGAGCTGACTACACACTCACAAATACAAATACAAATAACAAATAAATATATAAATAAATGGCTTTTAAACTCATTTCACCATCCAGGTAGCTAAAACAGACGCTGGTTCCATGGGGCGCACACAGTGACACGCTCAGTGGTAGAGCGCACCACAGGTGCGAGAAGCAGCAGCGGTGTTTGGACAGGTCCGGTGTTCTGGTATGCCATTCAAAAGGGTGTGTAATATTATAATAGCATGTAGCAACACAACCTGCCTCTCCCTGTACTGGTAAAAGTTGAGGCAGATATACATAATAATGTCATTATATGTATATATACATACATAACATTATTCTTCTCAGCGACAGACAAAAAAACCCTGCAAATTAATAAAGAATTAGCACATCTGAAAAGCTGGCAACCCACTACCCTCCTTGGAGGATCCTGCCACGTCACATTCCCTAAACATCAAGGACTCCCTTCATCCTGGCCACCACCACTTTGAACTGCTGCCCTCTAGCAAGCACTACAGGACGCCCAAAACACGAACAACTAGACTGAAAAACTGATTTTTTTCACCTGAGCCATTAGCTCACTAAATAAACACTAGTTTCTACTTTGTTACTTACGCATGCTGCTAAAGTTTCCTTGCACAGTGATTTTATTAATTAATTAATTTATTTATGATTTTAGTTGTTGTGTCTTGTGTTTCTGTTTCGTGTTTAAATGCATTACCAGAGTAGTAACTTTAATTTCGTTGCACACACGTATACAATAACAATTAAAGCATTCGATTCAATTTAATTCAATTCACCGGACTCTTATCCTGCATTGCCCTCTGGTGTTTCATTATAGTGAGGATTTATATCTGCTGCATTGAAAAGGTGCAATAAATGCTTTCACCACACGAGGCCGAGTTTGGTAGTTTTCCGGGTAGTTTATCTTTGCGGGTGCTGTTTGTGTTCTCCCTACGTCTAACATCTGTCTAGCCGTCCTCCAGATTTCAGATGAATCAATGTTGGGGTGAAACATTACTTAGTAATTTAGTTTTCATTTAAAGATGAGTTATCTTAAGCTAAGATACGATGAGTGAATAAACGATGAGTAAACACCTGTTCAAAAGCTAACTTTGGATGTGATACTGCCAAATGTTTATGGAATTACAGCACGTGTATTAAAATACTCGTGATACACCTCTGTTAATCCATCCATCCATTATCTTAACCGCTTATTCCTGGTGAGGGTCGCGGGGAAACCTGG
>JABJVR010000034.1:1297877-1330710 GCA_025773905.1 Chitala chitala | reverse complement strand
ATGGTTTGGACACGTGCAGAGGAGGGATACAGAGTATATAGGGAAAAGAATGTTGAGGATGGAGCTGCCAGACAGGAAGAGAAGAGGTAGGCCAAAGAGGAGGTTCATGGACATAGTGAGGGAGGACATGAAAGAGGTTGGGGTGACAGAGGAAGCTGCAAAGAACAGGTTGGTGTGGAAAAAGATGATCCGCTGTGGCGACCCCTAGAGGGAGCAGCCGGAAGAAGAAGAAGACTATATAATTGGTTATATAATATATAATTATATAAAATAATTTCTTAAATAATAAAATTTATATCAGACACACAGGTGCCACTACATTTCAGAAAAGTTTGAAACTTCATCTGAAATGTAATTTTAAATTAACAGTATATTTGTATTCAGTAATGAACTGAAGCGTATGAGGTTCGTAGATAGGTCGTATTTAATGTTTCAATAGTAGTTATATGTAAATAGTTGAGTAGCTACATGTGATCGAGTTAACGTCACGGCTGGTGTTTTGATGACTTAGCCTGACATTAGTGTGATTAAACTGATTCAGACAATGTCATTCTACACATTATCTGAAGTGTGAGTGCAACATGTATAATTTTTAAATACTAGCCTGCGTTGTCCTAACAGCGTTAAGACATTCTTCATGACTGAAATTCTCAGAACGCTCGTCAGCAAACACCTGAAAACATGTGTCACAGTGTTGAAGTTGAAATCT
This sequence comes from Chitala chitala, assembly GCA_025773905.1. Classification (NCBI taxonomy): domain Eukaryota; kingdom Metazoa; phylum Chordata; class Actinopteri; order Osteoglossiformes; family Notopteridae; genus Chitala; species Chitala chitala. The sequence goes on along the minus strand of JABJVR010000034.1, from coordinate 1,330,001 downwards.
TGCCGGGGGACAGAGGGCTTACCCGAAATAACCAATCAGGCTGTAGGTGTCAATGGCGTGCCCTGCGCGCGACCCTACCCATCTGGATTCTTATATCGCCAACATTATCCCACTGCAACTGAACGTTAGAGTCGCGTTCAGTCGGTAGGGAAAGCTTAGGAACCACAACAGCTGTTGTTAGGGGACGAAAACGTGTTGGCGAACAGAGTTTATCTGCGGCCTAAAGACAGGATTTCAGTAGAGGTAGAAGTCGGAAGGTACTGGTAAGATCTTTGTGAACTGTCCGTAAGCTACTAGGGGATGTAGCCGCATAACTCTTGCGTTCATAGGCCGTGCTATCTCTCGAACAGAGTTACTTTGTGTGGAAATAATTTTTTTTTTTGGAACAAGTTAATATATATGTAACTAACAAAGATCGCAAAGATCTGTGTATTTCCGACCGCACCTAAGTACCCTGGCTAGCTATGTAGCTCGTATGTTGCCGAGTGGAGGCCTTGGACAAGATGGAGATACTGAATTCTCACTAGCTAGCCAGTTAGCTGGAGTTTTATCTTGGGATAGTGTGAATTGCGGAGGGTATTGTTCTTGTAACGGCATAAAATAAGATATAGTATAGAAAAATATTTTAGGCGTTTAGTGGTCACTGCCAGATACATTTACATTAACAACACTACGAATTATTGCTAACATTGTAGGGTTAACTCACTAGCATGCTATCTTAGTTAGCAAGTGTTTATTTACCCGAGAATACGAATGGTTAGTGTTACTGACCTCCGGAGCACAAGACTAGGTTGTTTAGCATAATTATTAGTGCAGTGATAGGGTTTTATCTTCTGTTTAATACAAATATGAATTTGCTATCCACATGATCTCATTCGTAGTTTATATGACGTTCCGGATAAACTATCGGACGAAAGTTGACGAATGATAAAGATGCATGTGCATTGTGGTTTTGACGCATTATTTTTTAACTTGTTTTTAACGGTTACTTTAAGATGTATTACTGCTTTTCAGGATATATTTTTGGAAAAGAAGTAAATAAGTAAATCCAAATAGGTTTATTTGCGGGTTTCTGAAAAGTTTATATGTCACTAATTAATGTATATGGTTACTGTCATCAGCATTCTCAAGTGCCCGTGTCAGTGCTATCTTGCGTGTTTAGTACTATGAAATTCCAGTTTGTGTTCAGTGGATTGCTGGTTATGGATTTATGTGAAAAATAATAATTCACCTGATTTTCCCCAGTTCTCAGATGTGCTGGTGCCACTGTGGCATTCAGATGTAAAGAGAAGTCCAAGCTCAACCTGAGCAGCTGTCAGCATTGCCTCACCAACAGACCGGCTGCTGCGTGCACAGACCACGTTTGCCCCGTGCCTGCCCCCGTACATGTTCTTACATGAAGAGAGGAGAGAAGCCCGAAAGATATCGACAGATGAGACCCAAGACCTTTCCCGCGAGTAACAGCAGCGGCAACAGCCAACAGATGCTGCAGGAGATCCGCGAGAGCCTCCGGAACCTATCCCGACCCTCTGATGCATCCAAAATGGACATCAGCAGTGGGAAGCCTCTAGCAGAGGACCCCAGACAACAGGGGCGTGGCAACAACCCAAAGAGCTCCTACCATAAGGCCCTGCAGGAAATACGCAAATCTTTGTTGCCTTTTGCCCATGGGCCCAACTCTTCCAGCTGGGGCCCAGAAGTCAACCAGCAGATGCTTGTGGAACTGGTGTCTGCTGGTTTTGATGAGGTGATGTTGGTGACTCTTCTGAATTTGTCGTTTTATTGATCTCTGTTTGTGCTTGACTTGTGAGCGATGTCTAATAATTCATTATTCCTGAAGAGGATTTTGTATTGGTCTATAAAACATTTCCACTGTGTTTGTCAGTGGTAGTAGCATCAGCATAAAATGTTTATTTATGGATGTGTTTAGAAATGATTGCGGATTCACAGGAATGTTCAGGGGAGTTGGTAGTCATAAGAATTTTAGTGTTGGTAAACAAAGATTGCCATGAGTGTTTTGACCATTCACACAGGAGAGATAAAATTATCTAGGACTTTATATGGTTTATTGACTTTCATCTGTATTGAGGAGAAATAACAAACTGGGACTTTGCCTAAACAAAGTTGCACCTTGCTGTGAATTTTTATGTAAATGTAGGAGGCATGTGGAAGAACTGCTTTTGGAATTGTTGTTATGTAAAGCATGCCATTTTTACAATGCTGAGATGTTCATGACTATAGTAGGGAGTATCTTTTTTGCTCCTTCCAGAATGCTTGCTTGTGCATACCAACATTTAAATCCTTAAAGGGTATACAAGTTGTGTTTACAGGAAGAACAGTGTTTCTTGTGAATACCCAAATGGTAATGATAGATGCATGAAAGTATGTGCCAGAGAATAAATCCTAGTTGCTTTGCTGTCCCCTTGAGTTCAAGAAACCAATTTAAGTATATCGGGATAGTGCTTGGTCACAAATGGCAGGTTACAGTATATATAGGAACTATGATCTTGACTTTGTTTTGGTTTAGGATGAGATCTCATAAAGATGTTCCCCAGTCTGAAGCTATAGGGTAGATAGTCCTGCATTCAAGTAATTATTCATGTTTGTTTTGTGGAGGAAGATGGGGGGTGGTGACCTGTCCTCCTTTACTAAGACTAGGTACTCTTCCTGTGCAGGAGATGGTGGTCCAGGCCCTGAAGAAGACAGGGAGTCGTAGTGTGGAGGCAGCCATCGACCACATCAGCAAGATGAGCTACCAGGATGCTTGGAGAGAGCAGATGGTGGCAGCAGCTGCACGCCCCATCAGCGCTGGCATGAAAACGCCTGGTAGGTGCTCATCCTAGGGACAGTATGGAGGAGCCTTTCACAAAGTGGAAAAAGTGCATTCTGTGTTACTGAAGTTGTTTGATCTTTTCTGATGTTTGTGGCCTTTGGACCCTTCCTATGTAATACAACAGCCCTTAATGAAATTGGACTTTTAGTTCATGTGTTTTAGAACTGCTTGTAAATGAGGCATTCCTTCACAGTAAATGGTTTTTTTGTCATCCTGGATTCACCGTGATGTGTATTGCATACATTCTGTTCAGGTTCAGCTCAGCTTCAGCAGCAGGTAAACCGAAAACAGAGCTGGAAGGGCTCAAAGGAGTCTCTGGTTCCTCAGAGGCACGGTCCTCTCTTGGTGGATGGAGGAATGTACCGCTCAGACAGCCCAGCACCCCAAGGAGAGACGTCGGGCTGGCAGTCCATAGCTTTCACACAGAATCACCCTGGTAACAGCCAGCGGGTGAACCCACCATTGCCACCACAGGTGCGTAGTGTGACTCCTCCCCCGAACAAAGGCACTACACCACCTCCACCCTCCTGGGAAGCGAACTCTTCCAAGCGTGTCTCCGGGAACATGGAGTACCTGGTGCCCCGTATCTCCCCAGTGCCTCAGAGTGCTTGGCCTGACAGCTACGCTGCTCCCAGTGCCCAGAACCAGAGGGGTATCAGCCCTGTGCCAATGGGCCGCCAGCCCATTATCATGCAGAGTTCGGGTGGAAACAAATTCACATTCCCCACCTCTGCCTGGCCCCAAAATGGCACAGGGCAGCCTGAATATATCGGCCACCAGAACGTGCCAATGGGCAGCTCGAATCGGCAGGCCCCACCTCCGCCATACCCTTTAAGCCAGGGTAGCCGGCAGAGCCCCACTGCCCCACAGATGCAGGCAGGTGGACCTGCAGCCTCCCCCACCTTTGTCAACAGTGGTAACCTCCCCCAGGCAGCTCTAGCCTCGGGCAGAAATGGGCACAACCCAGAACTGTATGGTATGGGCACAGCAGGCATGCCATCCTCCTGGCCTCCTCCACCCCAGTCCTCTCCAGGTGGTGCTGGCAGCAGCAGCCATGAAGCACCTCCCTCCTGGCAACAAGGCATTCCTGTGCGCTCCAACTCCTTTAACAGCCACCAGTTGGGCAGCCGCCAGGGCCACAATGGCACTTCTCAGCCCCTGGCCACAACAGTCACCGCTGTCACCCAGGCGCCCATCCTGCAGCCTGTGAAAAGCATGCGTGTGCCCAAACCCGAACTGCAGACCGCTGTAGCACCTACCCACCCTGCTAGGATGCAACAGCCGACACCTGCAATCCCCTATCAGGAGAACACTACCCCTGTGCCCGAAGTGCCCAGCTACCAGGGGCCACCACCTCCATACCCAAGGCACCTTACTCCCTGTCCCGCCTACGAGCCTGTAGCCAAGCCTGCCTCCAGCAGGGAGAAGCCCCCAGACGAAGAAGCCAGTAGCAGCAGCAGTGGCGGTTTCAATGGCAGCGGTGGTGACAGGGTTGACAGCAGCGAGGTCCCTGCGGCACACGAACGGGAGAAGAAGCAGATCACCACATCACCTGTGCCCGTGCGCCGTAACAAACGGGACGAGGAGCGCCGCGGGGAGTCGCGTGTAGCACTGTACTCACCACAGGCTTTCAAGTTCTTCATGGAGCAGCACGTGGAAAACGTTCTGAAAAACCACCAGCAGAGGATCCACCGCAAGAAGCAGCTGGAGAGCGAGATGCAGAGGGTAGGTCAGGTGGGAAAAGTCCATTCACTGTGTCCTTTCCTGCCACACCTTGCTCTGATTTGTCAGAAGGTTTTAACAGTATAGCTATACCGCTTTAAGGTAACCATTTAAACTAATATCGTTCTTCAAACCTAGAATACTGAGATCAGGTATCAACTACTTTATAATTGCTATATTTACTTGCTGAGCCGACATTCTGCAAAATTATGTGCAATAGGACATTCCGGTGTATCCATTAGCAAAGAAATATGGTACTTTTGGTAAAGTACCGTGGTGTAAATGGAGCAGACCACACAGGTGTGCAGTTGTATGAAAACAGTCCACTGGGGGTAGTAACAGCTCCTTTGCGTTTCCTTCAGGCCCCAATGGTGCCACCCCCATTGTGGATTATTTTTGTACATCTGCATGACCTGTTGTGATTTGTCATTTTAAACTGTTCTTTATGCTGCTTTGTGCCTTTAGCAGTTTCCTGAGTCTGTCTTGCTCTTTTTCTCTTCCACTGTTCCCCGAACACCAGCTCCTCTGATTTAGTCTCTTAAATGCAGTCTCGACATTCCTGCTGCCCTTTTACTTTTCCTCTTGAACTGCTACTTTTTTCCCCCCTCTCTCTCTCTCTTCATTTTCACTAACAGCTGATCTAGACGTTAACGGTTTCTGAAGTGATCTGTCCTGAATAGACACTGCAGTTCTTTGACCAAGTAAGCCACTGTTGAAGCTGTGGTAATGTAACTGCACAAAATGCCACTCTGAGCACTGTCTTGTACAAGCTGTTTATCTGGGTGGGGGTTATGCATGCCATGCAGAGTTCCTGTGTGCTTGCTTAACATGACCGTCAGCAGCATCTCTGGTATTCCGTGAATGCATGGCTTGCAGTTCAACAGCTAAACTGCTTTAAAACGCTGCTTGACGGGTCCAGCTGTGAATCGACATTCAGTTGTCACTCACTCCGTTCTGACTCGTGAAAAGGGGGTGTGTATGCGTGCACTGGTTTTGACTGGAATGTCTGTAACAAATGTGAGGCCTGTATCCAGGGGTAAGGGTCAGAGATGAGCAATTAGATTTTTTTCTGGGGGAGAAGCTTTAAGAATAGTTTTCTGAAAGACTGTTTTTAATTGCTTTTTAATTGATGTGACTGAACCCTTTTCTTTCTCATCTGTCAGCATTTTGTTTCACTGGGTTTAGAAATGATTGTCACGTTGAGATGGGAATGTAAACCTGTGTATTTGTCTCCTGCAGGTGGGGCTCTCAGGGGAGGCCCAGGACCAGATGCGGATGATGCTATCTCAGAAAGAATCCAATTACATCAGGCTGAAGCGTGCCAAGATGGACAAGTCCATGTTTGTGAAGCTTAAGACTCTGGGCGTGGGGGCATTCGGAGAGGTGTGCTTGGCCCGGAAAGTGGACACGGGGGCCCTGTACGCCATGAAGACACTGCGCAAGAAGGATGTGCTGCTGCGCAACCAGGTGGCCCACGTCAAGGCCGAGCGTGACATCCTGGCTGAGGCCGACAATGAGTGGGTGGTGCGCCTCTACTATTCCTTCCAGGACAAAGACAGCCTGTACTTTGTCATGGATTACATCCCTGGTGGGGACATGATGAGCTTGCTTATTCGCCGAGGTATCTTTTGTGAAGAGCTGGCACAGTTCTATATCGCCGAGCTCACGTGCGCTGTGGAGAGCGTACACAAGATGGGCTTCATCCACCGTGATATCAAGCCTGACAACATCCTCATTGATCGTGATGGCCACATCAAGCTCACAGACTTCGGCCTCTGCACTGGCTTCCGATGGACACATGATTCCAAGTACTACCAGAGTGGTGAGTGAGTGGCTAATAATCTACAGTGTATTTTTTTGCATTGGTTAACTGTCCTAGTTTAGAATTCAGTTGAATATAGCAGGATGCTATGTATCAAATTCCCTGTTACATCGGAACATGCTAAACGGACCGAATAACTGATTCTTGCTCGTACTAACTATAGTTCCAGTCTGAACTGTAATAAAATGGAGGGGGGAAAAAAAACTTAAGGACATCTACACAGAAAATGTATTTGAAGGGGAGATTCACTGTGTTGGGTTAGATGTGAGGGTTGTAATCCTCCTACGTTTCTTCAGGGGACCACGTCCGACAGGACAGTATGGACTTCAGCAAGGAGTGGGAGAACTCATCCAACTGCCGGTGTGGTGACCGACTCAAACCCCTGGAGCGCCGGGCAGCCCGGCAACATCAGCGCTGCCTGGCCCACTCCCTGGTCGGCACTCCCAATTACATCGCCCCAGAGGTGTTGCTCCGCACAGGTACGTATGTCTTACGTTGCAGCGTTTCTGAACTGACGTTCTGTCCTGATGCAAAGTTTTAGTTAGTAGAATGGTAAAATGGACATTGGTGTATTGTGCGTTTGTTTCCTCAGTATTCTCTTCTTTTCAGGTTACACCCAGCTCTGTGATTGGTGGAGTGTTGGTGTCATTTTGTATGAAATGCTAGTAGGACAGCCCCCTTTCTTGGCAGCAACTCCCTTGGAAACACAGATCAAGGTAGCTGCTTTTTTCCTCCTCAATGTGCAGCTGATTAACTTGACTAATTCTGGTTGTGTCACTCTGACTTATGTCTCTTATTATTGTCCTGTTCTCTTACTCCTCCTTTAAGTAGTTATGCTTTAAAGAATTATTTTTAATCCTACTACTTTCAAACCATAATCTATATCATCTGGGTATGTGTTCAGGTGATCAACTGGCAGACCACCCTCCACATTCCTCCTAAGGCAAACCTGAGCCCTGAAGCATCTGACCTGATCATTAAGCTGTGTCGGGGACCTGAAGATAGGCTGGGCAAGAATGGAGCAGAGGAGATCAAAGCACAGCCTTTTTTCAAAACTGTTGACTTCTCTACAGACATGCGACAGCAAAAGAGACCAGTACCCTATGTCCCCAAGATCACGCACAGCACTGACACATCCAACTTTGATCCAGTGGACCCAGACAAGCTGTGGAGCAGTGATGACGATGGTGAAGGCAATCGCAACGACACGCTGAATGGCTGGTACAAGAACGGCAAGCACCCTGAGCACGCATTCTACGAGTTTACCTTCCGCCGCTTCTTTGATGATAATGGGTACCCCTACAGCTGTCCAAAGCCCATTGATTGTGATGGGTATAACAAAGAAAACATGGATGCTGAGACCGGTGTTAAGAAACCAGGCAAACAGGAGGGCCGTGGTCAGGGGACACAGGGGCGTGACTTGGTGTTTGTGTAGGCTCTGCACTGATGTCAGTTGCTGAGTCTGCTCATATACAGAAGGGCATAATTTTTTTAAGGGGGGGGTAGAAGGGTATTCCAGTTTTAGATAGGTGTGGTTTAGCTTCTGGGTTAATATGACATCAGGGAGCTTAGAGATGGATAACTGCTTTGTCAAAAAAAAAAAAAAAAAAAAATCTGAAGACCAGACAGTGGGGAGGGGAGTAAGTCTCTGAACACACTAATGGTGTATTTATTATTATAAGGTGTACAGTGTATACCTTAATTGTGTGATCTGAAGATGTGAGAGGAGCAAAAATTGTCTGGGTCCTTTTAATTTGAAATTTTTTTTTTTCCAAGATGGTAGCCCTTGAAAGCATTAATTTATTTTAATAAATTGGTGATTAGTATAACATGGCATACACTACAGAATTTTTGTAGTTTTAAATCTTTATTGCTGATGTTTTTAATTTATGTGAGATCTGTGGGAAAGGAGAAATTCCAGTTTCAAGCAGCAGACAGTTTGCAGGCTTGGAACTATTAAACCCTCTGAACATACATTACAGTGCCTTTGATCTGCTTTTTTATTTTTACCAAATAAAGAAACAAACACTTAATCAGACTGGCATAATGAGAACACTACTTTCAACAGGATTGTAATAGTTTGTCTAATTTATATCTAAATATATTTATAAATTGTACTGTAAATTTGATGTAAATATTACTCTGTCTTGGTGTCAGTGGTTTTTTTTTTTTTTTTTTTTAAAGCTGTTTGTTCCTGTATTTTTGTTCCCCGTTATAATACAGTGTAAAACCTAGAAACTCTAACACAAGTGGGGCTGACTATCTCCCTATCATGTTGAACGATGGAACGCTTTTTCTCTCTAGGGACCGTGCCTTTTGCGCAGTACCCCAACCAAAGTAAAATACGGTGGACTGTGTGTACTGTCTGACATGACTAACAGTTGTAGAGAATTTGTTACAAAGGAAATGGAACGATGTGAATTTAAGGAGTATTTCCTTTGATATAAATTTCTGCACGTGTATGATGTCTGAATGTAGTTTCGGAGTTTGACAAATGACATTCCTGCACTTTTAAAAAAAACTCATAGTGAACATGGCATACAATTTTGCTAATTTAGTGTAATGTGCTGTGGGGGGTGGGGTGAAGGGACGTGAAGTGGTGAATAAAAAAACCCTAAAGCTCACTTTTGGAAGGAGCGTTTTATTCCGTCTGTTTAACCGTTTTAATGGTCATCTTGATGACTAAATGATAGTACGATCAACATCTGAAACTAATATTTTGTAATAGCTCCTTTAAGAACTATAGCTTCAAGTACTACACAATACATGATTTCGTTTTAAATTCAAATCAAACGTGTTTCATGTTTTGCGTTTTCAAAGGGCTCTTTATAATATATAGGCTAAATTAACACATTCTACAAACACGCATGCTCGCACATTACAAATTTGCAATACACTATTCTATTTTAGTACTTCGCCATTTTCATGTTTTCCTGTTAAATTCGCACGGTCAACAGCATACGGTTTAGACCAGGGGTGTCAAACTCAATCGCACAGGGGGCCAAAACTCAAAGCACACTTTAGGTAGCGGGCCGAACAGGATAAACATTTATTGGACAGACTGAAACTAAACGTTTTTGAACATAAATATGAATCGAAACAGATAAGATACAATATTATTTCAAAATAAATAAACTTAAACCTAAAATAACTTAAAATATTTTGCTCTCCACAAAAATATCTCCTGTCAAAATTATACAAATTCAAAATATTAACATGCTGCAAAAAATCTGAAAATATAAATAAAAATTGTGCTTTTAAGTAAAAGTTAAAATAACGAATCAAAACAAAAAAGGTTGTTTATTCAGAATCAACTTTTCTCTTGGCCATTGTTGGAGACTAGTTTTGACTTGAAATTAAGGTTGTATACATCAACATACGCTTGATTGATCTGACGTAATTGACGCGGGAATGATCTCAGGTAGCCTATCGTTCGGTAAGGCAGCTGTTGCGCTGTATTATGGGATTTGTAGTTTGTGTGTAATCGGCGCTTCATATCGCCGGGCCGTTAAAAAAAGATATATAAAATGATCTCGCGGGCCGGATATAATTGTACGCCGGGCAGGTTGTGGCCCGCGGGCCTTGAGTTTGACACATATGGTTTAGACACGCAATAGTACAGTCAGTCAGGCTGACACCGTTCAGCTCTACGCCCTCTGCTGGTTAATACAAGTATTGCCTTCAGTTTGGAGTTTCCAGTTTTTCACAGCTTCACAATACTTTACAATGCATGACTTTGTTAATATTGTTTGAATATTTACATAAATGTTGAGTAATGCATTTGATTTCTTTGTTCTGTCTAGATTTGTCTATTATATTTGCCAGGAACCCGACAACAGGCGCTACTTACGTTAATCCAACGCAGGAAATGACGCTTGGGGTTTACTTCAAACTTCCATAGGCGGGTGCTATGCTTATTTTTTCTCGAAAGCAAGGGAAGCGGAAAAAACTTTTAACTAGCATTTCTTTAACTTACATTTATTTAAGAAATACGTTTTACAGTAGTTTGGATTGTTCAGTAAATCTTTAATGGTGCTTCCTGTCAATCGTAGTTTTTGCAACAGGTGAGTATGTTTAACAGGTCGTTAGCATGCCCGCTAACTTTTTTTTTTTAGCTTGCAAAAGGTTTTTCCCCACTCTAATAGTTGTTGCGTCGTTTGAAGCATTTTTGTAAAAATAAACTAGAGACACTTCAGTGTGTCACCGGATTTGTCTTACAATAATAACCAGTGCTACTTTTAACTTTAACCTGCTCTGCAGGTCCTCTGCGATTTTTGCATCACCGGTTAGCGTGTTTACAAGGTTGGAGGCAGTACTTCACAATCATAAACAATACTTTCTTTTATAACTTTGCTTTCTACTGATTTTTGTCTGTTATGACAGTCCGACGTTGTTACAGGCAGTTGTAGTTATGGCCAGCTGAATATATACGTTGTTTATGGCGGTTAGTTCACTGGCAGTTTTCTCTGGCCCTTAATGGAGCAGATCAAGTTCATATCGTCCTGCGAAAGTGCAGTTACAGGTGTGTTTGTGTGGCACTTACAAAGACGACATGACACACACACACACACACACGGGCTGGCGTGTCCAGGGACTGTTAATCATGCTCACAGTGTTTATCAAGTGTGTGCAGTAGGTCAGTGGTTGTAGATGTAGACGCAAGTCTGTTAAGTGATGCCGGGAAACTCAACTGGAAATAGCTCCGGAAAAGTTTATTTATTTATTTATTTACCTACTTACTTATTTATTTTTTTTAAGTAATTTCTCATATTAAATGGAGATGCTGAGTAGTCTTTGTGTGTCTGATCGTTTGTAAATTTTGTTAAAACAAAAGGTATTAAACCTTGTTCAGAAATAAAGTCAGCTCGATACAAAATATTTATCAATTAATCTAAAAGAAAGACTATCAGAGCATATCCTGGACTAAAATTTCAGAACAATCTGAGGAAGTTGCTACAGTTTTATTTTCGAGGTTGCCATAGAGTCAGTTATACTTAACATCTCCTAACAAAGTCTGTGTTGTTTGGTTCCTCACACAGAATGAGTCTTCTTGAAATAAGTGAAAACGTTAAGCTTGCTCGTGAATACGCCTTGCTTGGAAACTACACGTCTGCTATCGTTTGCTACCAGGGAGTCCTTGAGCAGATAAATAAATATGTTTTCTCTCTTCGGGATGCTGCTTTACAGCAAAAATGGCAACAGGTATATAGATTTCTTTTTATGCACATTTTTCTTAAGACTCTTGATTCTTTGCAACCTGTACAAATATTACAAACTAATGACTAAACAAGCTGGAACACAAATGTTGATTCATGACAAGCAAAACATTTGCTTTACTTCCTTGTTATGAGGGCAGCACCTTGAAAGTTAAAATGTCATTTGAAATGAAAATTAGATCGATTGTGTGTGTGTTTTCCCTTCCATTTTGAAAGGTTTGGCAGGAAATCAGTGAAGAAAACAAACATGTAAGAGACATAATGACAACATTGGAGACCTTTCAGGTGGATACAACACCTTCCAAACCAAGCAATCAAGATGGAGACATCTGGCCAGTGCAGGTGGAAAGAAGGTATGTGCTCTGTGTACTTCACTCGGAAGGAAACTAAGACATATTAAATACAATGAATACTTCTTTGCTGCCTTTTTTTATACAAACCAAAAATAAATTATAAATATACTTGTCTTCATGGTGCATTATATTTTAAGAGCATAATAAAAGACTTACCAATGCTACTTGAGTTTTTAATCATTGTGCTATATTTTTGAATTTTTAATCAATTTCTTGTTAAACACTTAAATCACTGCTCCAGATTAAGCATTCTTTGTCATTGGCACCTGTTTCTGTTTATTATTACAATTTGAGTGCTAATAGTGATTACTAGTTTGAATCCAAATATGACTTTTAACTTTGTGTTGTAATTCTTATTTTCTCTCAATACATTCAGTCAACTAAGTGCAGACAGATGCAAATGATCAGAAAGAATGAAGAGAAATAACAATGTAACTGATATTTAATTAAAATAGTGGTTAATTTAAAATGAATGAATTGGCTGTAACAAACAAAAACCTGCAAACACTATGACCCTCTAGGATTGTGCCTTGACACCCATTTAAAGACGTTATAAAGAATACTTGAGTCATGCATTGTTCCATATGTGTTTACTTGTATTTTTAAGTATCGGTAGTGACACTGTTTAAATTCCTTTGTAGAATTACTTTTTTTGAGGCATCCTCTACATTTAACATCCTTTTAAACATGTCTTTTTCTAAACCAGATTGGGAATTTCACTCAATAAATAAACCCCAGCAAAGATTTTTTCTGAACTCAAGAACTTCAAATTGTCATATGAGTTGGATTAGTACACAAGCTGCTTTTAATTAGCTAGCTTTTAAAGTCTTCTTTCATTTGAGTATGTGCATCCTTTCAGTTTAAAGTCAGATATTTTAAAATATCATCTTCAAAAACCAAACCTTAATTCTCTGTCATAAAGGTCATCGCCCTGTCCAGTGAGGCGACCACCAGTGCCCTACCGAGAGGGTAAACCACTCAATAATCGTCTGAGCATGGCTGCCCGAGCTCCACACCGACAGTCACCGCGAGGAGCAAATGGCGAGCGTGCCAGGTCTGCAAAGGGCAAAGAGAAGAAGGAGGCATCAGGCAAGCCAAAGGAAGACAAGGTAAGAAAGACAGGGCAAGGAGTAGGCACGGGGCCTGCCAGAGGAAGACGGGGCAAGGAGTAGGCACCGGGCCTACCAGAGGAAGACAGGGCAAGGAGTAGGCACCGGGCCTACCAGAGGAAGACGGGGTATGCCTTACGATTTTTTTTTTTTTTTTTTCCCCTCTCTTTCTCCAGAGCAAAGCTGACATTTCTGATGCGGAGGTGAAAAAGTTTGATGGGACAGGATATGACAAGGATCTCGTAGAGGCCTTAGAACGAGACATTATATCCCAGAACCCTAATGTAAAGTGGTGTGTGAAATCCACTACATAAACATTTTTAACCTTAGTTTCATTATAGGCAATATTCTAGATGAACCTTTGTTCTTAAGTGCCAGTTTCATTGTTTCTAGGGATGACATTGCTGACTTGGAAGAAGCTAAAAAACTTTTGAAAGAGGCTGTGGTTCTGCCTATGTGGATGCCTGAGTTTTTCAAAGGAATTCGGAGACCGTGGAAGGTATTGTACTAATTGTATAAAGCAGTGATGAAACTAAAAATGTAAATTTCATCTTTGTGTGGCATTTTAAGCTTTGATTGCCAAATTGTTTTTCCCCTTCCCAGGGTGTGCTTATGGTTGGCCCACCAGGCACAGGAAAGACTCTGTTGGCTAAAGCTGTTGCAACAGAATGCAGAACTACCTTCTTCAACATATCCTCATCCACACTTACCTCGAAGTACAGAGGGGAGTCCGAGAAGCTGGTCAGGCTGCTGTTTGAAATGGTGAGATGTCTCATGCCACACATTAGAGTGAAGTCTAAAGCACAGTCAGTTTTCACGATAATTAGAGGGTCTTGCGTACTGTGTCTTTCCACAGGCCCGTTTCTATGCCCCCACCACGATCTTTATTGATGAAATTGATTCCATGTGTAGCCGCAGAGGAACCTCTGAAGAACACGAGGCCAGCAGGAGGGTGAAGGCTGAGCTGCTGGTACAGATGGATGGTAACTCACTATTGAATGAAAATGTATTCAGCCAACTGTGGACTATGGTCCCCTGAAACCAGCTGTGCAGTTACTTACTTTTTTTTTTTTTTTTTGTAAATGTCAGTTATAGGCATTATCAATAGCATATATTTTAAACAACTCCATTTAATCTATGATCAATCTTGTTACTTTCTACAGTCCTTTAGTATTTTTTTTATTTTCCTTAATGCCATGTAAACGGTGTTTAAGGCCAGTATTTTTCACACAAATAGAGTTAATTTTAGATCAAAGAGTGAGTGGGTAGAATTGTTTATGTCCACGTGTACACTGCTAGGAGGCTGTTTGTACTGCAGGGGTTGGTGGTGTATCTGAAAATGATGACCCCTCAAAGATGGTGATGGTTCTGGCTGCTACTAACTTTCCCTGGGATATCGACGAAGCCCTCCGGCGACGCCTGGAAAAGAGGATCTATATCCCGCTACCTTCAGGTACCTGTCTAAAGTGTGCCTTGCTACTTTGTCGCCATTTGTGCTCAGGGTTTTTATGGTAACGAGTCATTATCCGATGATATCCTCAGCCAAAGGCAGAGTGGAGTTACTGAAAATAAACCTGAAGGAGTTGGAGCTGGCCAGTGATGTGGATATGGGGAAGATCGCTGACCAGATGGAGGGTTACTCTGGAGCAGACATCACCAATGTCTGCAGGTGGGAGTGAGCTTTTCCTGTCATGTCAGGTTATTATTATTGATGATCTTGTTACTATGGATGTAAATTTTAGAAAATTTTTAAGCAGTGACTGTCATTGGTCAATGATAAGCTGTTTAACTGACAAGCCTACAGTCACAAATATGACTGATGGAATAAAGTCAGTTCAAAGCTAATTGTTCTTTATTTCACCATTTTATTATTAAACACTTTTATTCACTTTTGCTTTTCATTATTAACATAGTCTTTCATACTGATGTCCTGAATATTCACAAATGGTATCTTGCTAAGTTTGCTGCCTGTTGAAACTGATTGTTTTAAATTGACGAGGATACATGTCCAGACATTATGGGATAGCACTCAAATAATTGTGCTTCATTTTCCATGTTATCTAACTGAGATGAGCATTTTTCTTCCAGCAACAAAAGCTATGGTGTTTTTGTCATATTTGTTTTCCAGATCATTAGCCATCTCGTCCACTCTCATTGTCAGTGACCATAACAGTCTGCTCCTTCATTTAACATTTACTGCACTCTTGCTATTCGCAGTGGACTAAAGGGTTGGTTGTCATTTAACTGACTGAGCGTGTGAATGTTTACTGCTGATCTGTTATTGCAACTACTGGTGAATGTCAGTGTGAAGTTGCAAGGTTTACATTGCACTACATAGTTAGATCAATCAAAATCGTCCCACACACAACTCCTGTCTGCATTCCACTTCATTTGTTTGTTTGTCTCCCCAGAGCCTGCATCTGTTTATTACTAATTTAAAATCAATGTGTGCAAGTGAAACATTTCTTAAAATGAAAATGGTGAAAAAGCTGCTTCAGGCATCTACCCTTAAGCTAATTTAGAAGAGCTTTTATTGTCAGTGAGTACATGTTACAACAAAACTGGTTCTCTGCATTTAACCCATCCCTGGGGGAGCGGTGGGCAGCCATGGTTCAGCGTCCAGTTTAATTTTTAACCAACAGCATCGGTCGAACAACTTGTTACTCAGTCGTTAATCTTTTAACTAATGACATCCCTAGTTGTTAGCATTGTTGCTTATTTTGACCATTTCCACATATTTTTCATTCTGAGAAAGTATGTTATGCAAACAAAAAAAATGCATAATCAGTCCCTATGAAAGATTGGGTCGGGAAACTAATCAGGTGCGTTTCAAAATAGTGTTTGACCAGCAAAGCCAATATGCAGTAGCTATGATCTAACACCTGTTCTGTGTTGCCAGGGACGCTTCGCTCATGGCCATGCGACGGCGCATTGAGGGCCTGACCCCGGAGGAGATCCGCAACATCTCACGGGAGGAGATGCACATGCCCACCACCATGGAGGACTTTGAGTCTGCACTAAGGAAGGTGTCTAAGTCGGTGTCAGCTGCTGACCTGGAGAAGTACGAGAGATGGATTGCCGAGTTTGGCTCCTGCTGAAAATACTGTGGTACCCCTGCCCCCCAAGGACCACTGAATGGACATCTCGGACAGGAGGGCGGACCAGTGCTCCTGTTACCATGGAGACATTTTTTGAAGTGTGATGATTTGTTGAACTGGAAATGCGTTCAGTGGCTTTTGTCGCTGATGCTATTTTAAGATGCTGTTTTCCATCACTTTTGCAAAACACTAAAGCCTTAAATGAACTTTAGACGTGTGAGACCTTGCGACACAGCATGGTATGACCCAGGGCCATGTATGTCCAAAAATGCTTTAAGGTGGAGCCCATGCAGTCTAAAAGGCAAACTTAATTTGCTGGGAATTTACTTGCACTGTGTGGTTTTAGCCCTTGGCTTTATGACACAGTACCAAAGTGCCCCCTTTATTCTGGTATTTTGCCTTTTTTAGAGTGATGCAGAACGTGCAGTTGTCCTATTTTTCACCCTTTTGATATTTTTGTACCTGATTTTATAGATGTCATGCTGGACCATCACTAAATCAATGTTAAATTCAGGAATCACAGGTGGGTGTCTGAGGAACAATTGTAGTAACACGAAAGCTTTTAAATTTAATAAAGCTACTTAAGCCTCATGCTTAGAATGTATTCGCAGCAAAGAGCCACTAGACTGGCACTACAGGATTTGTGTGAAATGTGCATATCTCTCTCCAGCCATCCAACTGTGTGTACATGTCACCAGGCTGTGACTACGGCCCAAAGCTGGTGAAGGGGTTATAAATGCCCCCAGCGTTCAGTGCTGAATGCCAGCCTGTAGGGAAGAGCAAAGTGTACCAGTTGGTCACTGTGAACCAGGATGTTGGCACAAGTTGCTAGTAACTCGAGCAACTTTTTCTGTCTCCGGTAATGGGAACCATGGGCTTTCTCTGATAATGGAGAGTGCATTATCTGGTGAGTGAAGGTGACCTCTTAACTGGATTTGTTTGCTTGGCTCTTACTTTAGATCCCAGTGTCTTGAGGACAGTACCCATTATTTTCCTGTCCTTTTAACAATATACATAAAATATGCACTTCCGTTCCATATGGCATCATCTGGGTCTTTGCCATGTAGTTTAATCCAGCACCTGCTGTCCAACAGTTCTTATTCTGTGCCTCTTCTTGCATTAGTGACAGGATGACATTAGCTCAGCATGCATGTGTACACTTGAGATGTTTTTGACTAAGAAATTGTGTTGATAAAACATCCAGTCCCGTTGTACTGATAAATGTGCAAATCACTCTTCGTCAAGAACCGTTTCCTTTTTTTCCTGACTGAGAACATGCCGTACAGTCTGGGTAGCCCCATTGTTAGTGACATGAGTGAACCTCACCCTCAAGAACAGCTTTATAGAAACAGGTTTTATTGAACAGGGTTTCAGCACCAAACAATGAACTGCAAGGGCCTAAACTGATATCAGCAAACAACGTAATTTAGCACAGCGTCATGCGCGCATGCACAAAGCGAGGTGGCACAGGAGCAGTCCAGAAAGTAGTAGACATTCTGGCAAACATGTTGTGTGCGCCTGTCCTTCATTCTTCTGTTGTGGTACATCCTGAATGCAGCTGCACTTTTTGTGAATTTAGCACACATACTTAATTCTAATGTGTATGCCAAAATAACTCCTGTGCCTCATCTACACACGCTTAAGTGTTCAACAACAACAAAAAAAAAAATGGTCTCAATGAGGAAATGTTTATGGTGGTTATTATACAGTTTCTTCAGTATTGGTTCCATGACTGGAATATAGCAGAAGTGCCTGGACTGGAACCATAACCCTGTTTCATGAAAAAAGTGCTGGCAAAAAATAATTTGACAAATACAACAGCTAAACCCTTTGACAGTGTATTCCTTATACATTTTCCAATACATTAGTGTTACTGTACTTTCCTAGTACACCTCTGGCATGCTTTGGGAAATAAATCTTTTGTTTCTTAAAGGCTTTAATGTGTGCACTGAAATAGTTTAACCATAACTTGTAAATGTATCCACTTAAATCCAACGGGGCAACAATAGCTTCGCAATATACTGGAATGTCCTGTGCAAAAGTCAGCTCAAAACAGTCAAAAAAAAAAAAAAACACTCTGCTCTTCACAATACAAATTAGATGTCAAGGAGGCACAGAGATGTAACAAAATCATAATACATAAAAATACAATCTAGTGCCCTACAATGTGTCCAGCTGTTTCTTTTTATGGAAAGAAAAAAAAAATGAATATATATATTTTTCTTGAGGGAAACACTTCTCTGAGAAGTTATTTGAGTTCCATGTATGTAGGTTTGCCATGGACCTCTCAGTAATGACTGGTGGTTTCATTTTAAAGCCTGTTCTGAAGGCTGCTTATCCTCCTGTGGTTCTTCCATGTTCTGCAGGAGACACTGCTTGTCTTCCTCAGGGAACAGCGTCACAGGATTTAGCACCAAGATTCCTCTGCAAAAGATGGTGGGGGTTGAAGATCTTCCATTTCTCACAAACAGGCCTAGTAATGTCAAATGTACAAAAAAGCCCCCTGTACAAGCTGTGCATGCACTTACTTGTGGTCACACGAGGGAAAGATGGTGTCCAGCATTTTGATGATGACAGCTGACCCTGCAACCCCGACCACTACGACCCACATGACCAAGAAGAAAACGGGTAGCGATTCTGTCCAGAACTGCTTCAATTTGTCCCTCAGCTCCTCGACCCAGCGGCACACGGCCTGCGTAGCACAGGTGGTTACAGCAGGCTAATAAAACAAGGGACACTAAATGGAGACTGTTATAGGAAAAAGACTTACATTGTAAGAGGACAAAGACTCTGATCTCAGAGGAGTCTCGGGCAGCAGCTTGTCTGGGAGTCGCCCTTCCTCCACGGTCGTGTCTTCCTCATTCCAAGAAGGTGGGTCCATGCGCAGCGGGGTCTCTGGAAGCTTGCCAGGAGCTGCTGTCTCCTCTTGCGTAGTCTCAGCTTGTTTGAGCGGATAGTGGCTGGTTGTGTGGAGAACACCCTGGTCTTCCACTTGAAAGTGGAAAATAACCAAGCAGACATCAGCATGCATGTCAAAATATGTTTACAGACAGGTGCCAATGAAAATGTGTTCACAGAGAGGATATGGTTACCCGAACACTACAGATCAGCAGAGTGAGACGGATACATTATTTTAATTTTTTTTTAAAAGGACAACACATACATTGTACCTTTTCTGGGAGCATTGGGATCTGTGACTACAACATCACTCTCCCTGGGTATGCTGAAAAGCATGCTCTCCAGCAGTGGGTATGAGTACACTGACTGTCTGAGCTTCTGGAAGTTTTTATTCATCAGTATGTTGACCTCGTACATGTCTTGCTGCTGGACCTGAGAAAAGATTGTGGTGTGTAACAAGGTGGTGGTTAATCACTGACAACCACACTTCTCATTGACATACTGGCTTACTGTTAATTCATGCAAGGATCACCTTTATGTACTATATTATTTCTCCACATTGGCCATGTGATATTAATGTACATATTTACAAGTTGACTTTGCAGACAATGCCAATCTGATTTGATAAATACAAATATTTAGCTGATTTGCATCATGTCACTAATGCATGCTAAGTTAACTGGACTGTACAGCATTCCCCCATGAGGCCACTGTACCTTCTTCCCCTCCACTTCAATGACCTCTTCATTGAAAACCAGCAGCTCCACTCGGGAATCACTCTCCAGGGGCCACTGCCGCACCAGTATTCGGGTCACAGTCGTTACATACATTCCAGGCCCAGACCCATTGCTGCTGTCCACTGGAACCAGAAATGGGCAGAACATTAACAAACTGAACCCATACTGAAGATCCACAGTAATTTTTTTAACCATAAAAACTAAAAATATCAGTTCTGTAGGTCAAATATCCTCAATATATAAAAGTCTACATAACATTTAAATTACAGCCAACATTGTAAAATGTACAAATACTTACAAAGCAATGCTTGGCAAGTTAGCCTAGTTACTCCCGACAACTTCACAGGAATGTCATTAACAAATATTTGGTGTCCAGTCACTGAGATGTTAAAATTTATCTGTAAAAATTACATTTAAATACAACATTAATAACTTTGAATATACACGTACCGAACACACAAGATCCTGGGATAACAGTGAAATTACATGTACCAATTTAAAACGAGCTCAGTGTGCAATCCTGCTATAAATGCAACATTACATTCCTTACCTGGAGCTTGTGCGTCTCTCGTCCAGAATTTCCCACAGCTGTCACATTTATGATGATATTTTCCTATTGCAAATAATAAAGGGGAAACCCAACTGGAGATATTAAGGCTCTATGAATGTCAATAATACGTGCAGATGTAAACAGAAATTCCGTAAACCTCCATAATTTCTTTCTATCAGACAAAGGCTACTTGCATTAAACATTTCTTTCTGATTCGTTTTCTTGTTATTAGTTACTTAGTTGACATCATAAAAATCTTATTAAATAGTGGCAGTGGATACCTTTTAAATACCTTTTAAATCGACTGTGTAAATTTAAAACTGTAAAAAGTTTTTATTAAGTGCACAAAACTTCGATCTTGTTGTTATGGGACATAGCGTGGACTACTCCCGTAGCAATGCAGTATCATATGCACGTGAAACGTACTATTTCGCAACCACGGTCACAAATTCGACATCCACTTGGAAAACAGCTTTACTACTGTACATTTTTATTCTTCAACAGTGTCAAGTTGTAACGAATTGTAACAAATTAAGAATGAAACAATACATCCAGTAACAACACGCACCAAAACAGACATGGCTGGCCAGGTAATACCATTTTAACAGTTATTTAGCTTGTTTATAAATTTTCTAACGAAAGTGTCTGCACATCATTTCTGTCTAAACATACTTGCTCATGTAAAGACGAAATATGAGCAAGTTCAGACCACCCCTATCCATTTCCTGGCATAGCCAGCTAAGCTAAATGTTATTCCGGAATGGCTTTAACTATGGAACATGGGATCTTTAAACAATACACAAACGCTGTTATTAAATTAGCCGTGGGGCTATAGCTTCAGCAAGCGGAGATACTAACCTTGTCCAGTTGTCTTGGCGCTGCATTGGTCGAGTAAAACGAAATACACAATAAGAAACAAGCACACAACGACACCCACCGCAGCGCCATCTTGCCTTCACAGGACTGTTTACATGCCGACATGCGTCTTCTGGCCGCTGAGCGAAATGGGCGTCTCGTTCTCGCGTCGCGCGCTCAAGCTCCGAGTTTGCTGGAGACCCTTAATAACTGCACGTTATTAACGCACGTCTGTTAAGTTGCTCCCTGTGATTTTTCACAAAATGAATGTGAGAATATTTCAGAATGCATTTTTAAAGTAATAAGCATATTACATAGAAAGATTTTGTATTTTTGAATATATTTAAATACGGATTTTTCATTGTCAGAAAACAGCATATAAAAATTAAATTGTATGAGATTATACAAACGTGATCATTAATACTCTTTTTTTATTTTGTTGTTGTTGCAGTAATTTACTGACACAATATAGAGCTAGCGCTACCACAGGGTTAAAATCATCTCAAGAACCCAAAAGCATGCAGGTGTTTGGAGCTTACAGGTAAGGGAGATGACAGTCGGGTTTGTATACAAATTCACAGTAGGTCATACGCAAATTTCTTTTCCTTCTCTGAACTAAGTGGTAAACACGCGACACATGAAATTGCATATGCCGTTGTTTAGAATTACAGTAAAAGAAATGCGTTCATATTTTCCTTATTTGTGACTAATGTTAATGTTACTCAATTAGAATTTCACAAAATGGCATAACAATTAGCTTTCCGATTCTGTCTGTCGTTTTGTAACTTCAGACGGGATGTTTTTCAGTTTTCGCTGGAGATAAAATACGTATTTGTGATATTGGGGTTTAATGCCTTCGAGAAATATTTTAAACGATACAAAATTTCTGATTTAAGCGATTTGCTTCATACTCCACTTCAACAGATGGCACTATGTACTCATTTGGTAGAAAGCTTACCATAAAATCTAAGTGAAATTCAACGTCCCGTTAGTATGACGTTATAATACAGTTTCTGTGTTATACCTCGTTTCTATAACAACAGTAAGACGTATAGGTTTTAACGCTGAAATAAAAGTCATTATAACACTTAGAATACTTCCAATACGCATATTTTTTAAATAAACGTACAAAGACTGTTATTTTAATAAGTAATAAAAAAACTATGAACCGGTTTGCTTTTTGTAACACTGTGTACATTTTGTTTTATTTCTGGCCTTTCTTTAATGCATT
This sequence comes from Chitala chitala, assembly GCA_025773905.1. Lineage (NCBI taxonomy): Eukaryota > Metazoa > Chordata > Actinopteri > Osteoglossiformes > Notopteridae > Chitala > Chitala chitala. Next base: position 1,307,577 of record JABJVR010000034.1, on the reverse strand, counting down.
GTTTATCTATTTTAATGTACTGTATTGTATTTCATTATACATATTGCTGAAGGATTACTGATAGAACTAATGAAGCAGGAATGGACACATTTTGGTCTACATCACAAATTAATTTACTAAAATACCCTTGAGTATATCGTTGAAAAAATGTACAAAAACCGAACCAGTACAATCATTTAAACTCTATGCTTTATCATCCATTTGCCACACTACTAGAACTGTTTTGAGAACACTATGCATTTTGGCATTTTACAGTATACTAACACAAACGACCAAAATTTATTTTCCAAAGTTGAAAAAATTAAGTACTGTAAATCCAAAGTTGGTACATATACACTCCTCGTACTCGGCAATTCTGCTTGTTTTAATATAGTTACGATATTGGAGTTTTGCTTGGATTTTTGAATTGGATGTATATCTCAAACCAACTATAACATCTAAAAGACATATTTAAAACAACAAAATCTGGATTACAACTCTGTAACATGGGCATATATTTAACTCAATCAACATCTTTAAATATAACATTTGAAGTCATTTATAGTTTCTATCTTTAATTGTGAAGTTATTGTACTGTGAGGACTTTTATTTTGAATGTTTGCAGACGGTCGTTTTTAACTTGGAGTGTCAGCCAGTGACGTTAAATACGTTCTGCCATTTGGTGTGTGAGAAGGAATGGCGGTGCTACTTGAAACAACTTTAGGTGATATTGTAATTGACTTGTATACGGAGGAGAGACCAAGAAGTAAGAAAGCAATGTTCGCTGAAACTGACGATTCGCTAGTACGATAAATAAGTAGAATGTTGGATAACTAAGGGCGTCGGAAAAGTTGGATAAACATTACCTTAATAACGTTTTCTGCTAAACACAATATACTGGCCATTATTGACTGAGAAAGTAAAACTTTTTTTTTTTCTTCTAATAAAGAGTAGAGTGTAATTATGCAAAATAATTTGAAATGGCTATCTGGCATGTTCCTAAAGATTCCAGTAACGTGTGATCTCTACTACCTTTCTTTGCAGCTGCTCTGAATTTTTTAAAGTTATGTAAAATAAAATATTACAACTACTGCCTCATCCACAATGTTCAGGTAAAACGCCACCTAAATAATAACATTCTGTAATGGAATTACAAAATCATTACCAGTGCGTTGCAAAATTAAGGTTGATATTAGTTACAGTGAGGCTTTGTGCAGAATTCTAAAATTTGTTCATAAATGGTGCTAGTCATAAAGCTAGTAAATTTTATGCATGATTGTAGTTTAACAGTCTCTTAGATGCAGAGTGAGGAGATGGGAGGGTCATGTTTGTTGATGCTGCAAAAAGTAAATGCATGTAGAAATAATATCTTAAGCAGCTGTTCCCCACTTTGATATCCACATTGAAAATGTTTGTGTAAACGCTAGGTGTCAGCTTTAAAATTGTGAATTTGTGCTTTCCATCCAGAAAGACTTCATCGTGCAGACTGGGGACCCCTCAGGTACTGGGCGAGGTGGAGAGTCTGTTTTCAGGTATGTGTTTTGTCTTTCTTGCGCCACCAATGATGATTTGGCCTTCGAGTTAAAATTAATGTTTGTTTGTGTATTGCTAGCAAACTCTATGGGGACCAGGCACGTTTTTTTGATGCTGAGAAAGTGCCCAGGATCAAACATAGGAAGAAAGGAACAGTGTCCATGGTGAACAATGGCAACGATCAGCATGGTTCTCAGGTGGACACAAAAAAAAAAATACTAAGGCCATGCTACAGTTACTGCATATTGCTGTATGATTGAATTTAATGGCAAAATCGAGACTATCGTCTGTTTATTCTGACTTTTAACTAGTTTCTTATCACCACGGGGGAAAACCTTGATTACCTTAATGGGGTTCACACTGTGTTTGGAGAAGTCACAGAAGGAATGGATGTGTTAAATAAGATCAACGAAGCCTTTGTGGACAAAGATTTCATCCCCTTCCAGGACATCAGGTTAGATGCCTCAAAAGCAGAAAATAACATGTTTGTTCCTTGACTTTCAGTATATCTTTGCTTTAAAATTTAGACTCTGGGTTAGAATTACATTAAATAAAATGTACAATATTTTAGTGTGCGTGTCATAACGAACTTTTCAAAATCATTGTTTGTGCATCAGTAATGTTTGGAATAATTTCTTTGTCTGCCAGTAAGGCTGTTATTGGGTTTACATTTTGTGTGAGGAGAACGGATGAAGTGTGTGCTGCTTGCCTCTTGCGCACAGAATTAACCACACAGTGATCCTTGACGATCCATTTGATGACCCTGCCGACTTGCCTATTCCTGATCGTTCCCCTGAGCCAAACAAAGAACAGCTGGATGTGAGCGGCCTATCCTAACAGTGTCGGTCTGTCCCTGGCCATCAGCAAAAGTGCAAAATTGTTTGCTTACACCCATGTTAATTGGGTCATGTACTCTAGCAGAAGTAACTGAATGGATATGATTTAATTCATAGTTGCATTGTTTTTGTTTATCAGCCGTTAGCTTTTAATTTTGGGAGATGCACCTCACTGCCCAGTTTTGTCTTCTGTTCGTGACCAGAGCGGGCGGATTGGAGCAGATGAAGATATTGACGACACGCAGGGGAGGACCCTGGATGAGCAAGATGAGATGCTGAAAGAAAAAGAAGCCAAGACTCAGGCTATCCTCTTAGAGATGGTAAAGAGGGGCTCTTGGAGAACTGATGTTCTGTACAAATCTCATACAGCACCAAACTGAATGATTGCGGTATTTATGCAGGTATTGCACTGGCCCGTAGTCAGGATTTAAGTAGATACCTGACAGTGCCTTCATTAGCAAGGCTGATGTGTGTAATGTGTTCCAGGTGGGTGACTTGCCAGATGCAGATGTGAAACCACCAGAGAACGTGCTTTTTGTGTGTAAGCTCAACCCAGTGACAACAGATGAAGACCTGGAGATAATCTTCTCTCGCTTTGGCCCCATCTGCAGGTAAGCGTTGCTGGCACGGCTGAGCCAAGTGGGTTTGCCAGCTCGGCCCTGGTGCAGAAAAGCTGGTGTGTGACAACACGTGTGGGATGTCTCGCATATAGGGCAGTTTGTAGTGCTGGAGGGCACCTGTATCGCAGTCCCGTAAAGTGAATTTCCCCACTGTGGGATCAATAAAGTTCAATCTAATCTAATCTAATCTAAACCACTTTAATGGTTCTGTGTGTGGAACTCTGCTCTATACTCACTGTCTTATCTGTCCACAGTTGTGAAATCATCAGAGATTGGAAGTCAGGAGAGTCACTTTGCTATGCTTTCATTGAGTTTGAAAAGGTATGAAAGGAGTTTCCACATGGGCTTCATGATCACAACTTTGAAGCTGTATGTCTGTGAATCCCTGCTTTTTTTACATTTGAACATTTGATCTGTGCTCAAAATAAGATTTTTTGATGTCCATTTGCTCTGATAATTTATATCTGTTACATTTTACGTGTCCACAAAACCAAATCTGTGTGTTCACATGTTACAAGTTTTGTGGGATTTCATTTGTTGGGCCTGTTTACACCAGTTTATACATGTGAGCATTGTGTGTGTGACTGAAGCGGTTTAGACTACTGCCCGCTCTGCTCATGAGCTTTCTGTGTTATGTTGAGGCATCTAGTATAGTTGAGCACCAAGCACCAACAAGACTCGCAGCAAGAACATGCTCACCAACATCTTCCTGCGATTCATGCAGTTCTCACTTGCCTTCTGTTTGTTTTTATTTTCTCTTTCAGCAAGAGGACTGTGAAAAAGCTTTTTTCAAGATGGACAATGTGCTGATTGATGATAGAAGAATTCATGTTGACTTCAGTCAGTCAGTCGCTAAGATCAAATGGAAAGGCAAAGGTGAAGTGCACCTGTGCAGTGTTATCTCCATCATGGAATAGGAAGCAGACATGCATGTCTGCATGCTTTCACTTGATAATGTTAATGTTTATATTTCATTTGTTTTTAGGGGGGAAGTACACAAAAGATGACTTCAAGGCCTATGAACAAGATGTAGACAACAGAGCAAAACTGGCTCTTAAAGAGAAACACAGGCCTTTACAAGAGTATCCTGTTGTGCAGAAAGATATATTAATGTGTTTCAAGATGTTCTTTGATGCTTGTGTGACCAAAATGTGCCAGTTTATTATTTCTGATTTATTTTTAAAATACACTTAATATCAAAGTGTACAAATCAATGTTTTGCATTTTTGATTTCATCAGTTAGAAACAAAGACTCAGTTTTTACTCAAACCTATTTTAGTGCATTAGTATATATTTTTCCCTTAATTCCCAAAGCTCTAAATATGAACTCCTCTCAGATGATGATGAGGAAGGTGGAAGCCATCAGCATTCTGGGAAGAAACACAAAGAGAAGAGACGTCATCATTCTGAAGAAGAGGATAATCGAAAGTCAAAGAAATCCAAGGTTGAGAAAGTTGTCTGCGTTTCCCTTGTTCAGAGGGAAGGTCATGTTGTGCAATTCGGATGAGTGTACATCAGAGCTGTGCCTTTTAAGACAAAAGCACGCAGACCTGAATATGCTAGTTTTATTCCAGTAACGAGTTGCTGAATAACAGAACAGAAACTAGATATGTATTTGTTCTGAGTCTGATGTTTCACTTATGGTGTAGGTTGGTGAAAAATGTGAATTCGTTTGATAGTTGAAGTCAGTTAATTTGGAAACCTTTATAAATGTGTGGACTGATTGTATCTGTTCTTCCCTTCCAGTTGAGTATTTAGTATGGCAGCTGTGTTTTTCTGCTTATAAAGCAAGTTTATAGACAAGATTGACAATCAGAGGTGTTCCTTATGTATTGATGTCACTATCTTTCAGGATTTGGAGCTGAATCCTGACACTGACATAAGCCAGACTCCCTAAGCTTGGTGTGCCTTAGCTTTGTCACACATATGTGAGATGAAGGGAAAGTGTTCGTTTGCACACAGGACGGCGAGGAGAGCAGACGTGAGAGGAAGGCAGGTCGACAGCGTTCCCGCTCCAGAGACGGCGATCGACACGTGCACCACAAGCACAGCAAGGACAGGGACAAGCACCGGCGGGAGGGGCGACGGGAGCGCAGCCGCAGCCCCAGGGCATCCAGGGAAAAGGAGCACAGCAGGCAGCGCTGAGGCGTAGATGGAGGCGTGTCTGTCCAGGCCACTCAGGCACTGGCCACCATGGCACATCACCTGACGGCTTAGCTAAAGTTACCCCTGTTTTTTTTTTTTTTTTTTTTAAGAACTTTTAAGCTTTTCTGTCATGTTGGAATCTTTAGGTGAAGATGGGAGAAAGCTTTGAAATAGCCCTTCATGCCACAAAGTTCAATGCAGAGTTACGTACACTAGTGTTGTGTTATAAGCCTGTCAGTTCTGTTTTTCAGTAAAAATCTTTCAAGATTTCATAGAAACCCTTAGCATGTTCTTCATGCTGTTGTGAATTTTATAAATTGTTTTAAAACTGAAGTACTGTGTATATTTCTGAGCAGTAGTAATATTCCATTTTGCTAAAGTCTACCTTTTTTTTTTTTTTTTTTTTATAATGTGTTTTAAACAAATGACCTGTTAGAAGCATCTGTTGAATCAGGCAACATGGTGTATGCCCTAAGAGGAAGTGGTAAGATTATCACAATCACTTTTTATTTTATCGTAATTATGATGTTAACACTTGCTAACTTCCTAAAATATTTAATACGGAATTATCTTTTTTTCGTTTTATCTTGATTGTTCTGTGTGCCCTCACTTGGCCAGTGTGATTGCTGTGCTACATTCCCATCAGCTTCCCTTACTCATTCTCTGCATTCAGGAGTTTTCTATTTGATGTAACACTTGCAGAGAGAAAACGCGGTTTGCAAGCCGGTCATGTGTATGTTAAATAAAGAGAAACGCAATGAGAACCAGATCGGCGTATGTTGATGTGTTGATCGGGACTTCTGTGCAACACAATTTCTGTCCAGTAGGCGATTGTCTCTGTCAGGGGGGACGTGGTTCGTGACACAGTTTGTAGGGCGCACGTGTGTGGTTTCACTTCTGCATTTGGGGAGTTATTTTTTTTCATATTTTTTTTTTTCATTTTTTTTTTTTTTAGTTTAAACTTTAAGTTTCCAGCATCAGAAAGTGAAGCATGCAGAAGTGTATCTGCATACAGAACACTCAGTAGTTGAGCTTGAGTGTAGTTATTTAAATTCTCTGGTCTTCAAAGCCACGTCAATGTGAGGTATGCGGGTACGAGGTGTTACAGTGAGCACTAGTGCAGTGTTGCCTGCTACAGCTGTTTGTCGTGTGTTTGTGTAAAAGGGACATGTTAGCATTGGGTGGTGTCAGTAGGGCCTACAGATGTCTCCTCGTGTCGTTAACGTTGTCTTTTTCACCACGCTGGAATCTAAAGCAATCTGTCTAGTGTTTGTTATTGGCTGGATTTACTTGTGCAAAGCTGTTTGTTCCCTCTTTGGGCTAAGTGCCAGAATATTTGCAGTTAACAGTATACAGGGGATAGAAAATGAATAACAACCCCCTTCTAGTTTTTAGCACTGATTTCTGCAAATGTGGGTTTAATAGGAACGTGTTCTACACTGATCAAAGTGCACAAACCATATTTAATGCAGTGAGGTAATTTTAATGTGGAGGAAAATAAGTTAAATTGTAGGAACTAAAATGTCTTCATTTAAGTGCATCCTCCATGTCAGTGCCTGGTTGAAGCAGTTTGGCAGCAACCACAGCTGCAGTACAGTTGTTTGAGGGAGCTTTTTATAAGGCTGCCACACCTGGACTTGAAGATCTTCACCCGTTCTTTCCATAGCTGTTGGAGGTGGGAGAGACAACTTATGGTTTTCACTTATGAGCAGCAACATTGAAGTAATTTTAAAATTTTCCCGTTCATATTTAGAACAGGGCTTTGACTTCACTCCTCGACATCTACCTTCTTCGCAAGCCACTTCATGGTAACACTAGCCTTGTATTTTAGGTCATTGTCTTGTTGAGATATGAATTTCAGATTCACTGTCTTTTTTTTTTTTAGACTTTCTAGAGAAGAATCTGATAATCTTCCAGCACATTTATTAGCTTCTACAATCCTGACAGGTTCCTCAGTTCCTGCAGATGACAAACTTGCTGATAAGTGCTGCCACCACTGTGTTTTGCAACCAAGATGTTTTTGTGAAGGGATGTTTTGAGGAGTTTTCTCCAGACATCAAACATCTGGCATTTATATGAAGTTCTTTTTTTGTTTCATATCACCATGAGTCATTTTGATAGTTTGTTACAGTATCATTCGGGTGTTTTGTTTTTAAAAAACTTAAAGTTTAGTGAGGACTTCATATGGACAGGGCCGCGTTAACCCTCGCCAACACAACCCCCGAGGCCCCACCCCCACATATTGTTAACTGCGCCTAGGAAGCTATAGCAAATGCACCCCCTCACCAGCGAGCAAGACAGACATGCAGATAACTAGGTGGGCTTCCATACGGGTGGCGAAATGCATCAAAAATGTTATTAATATGATCAAAACTTCTAAAAATATTGTTTCATATTTCCCGATCTCGCTATGTCCGAGGCCCCCTAGTGGCCGAGGCCCGGGACTGCCGCCCATGATGCCCATTAGGATAACGCATCCCTGCATATGGAGCTTTTGTCTGACTTTCTTCCTGCCTCTTTCGCATACAGGCCAGATGTGAGAGGCATCAGATATCACATATTGCACTGTCATGCACATCTTGTTCTCTGCTGGCTATTAAACCCTGTAGAGTTTAATGGGTCTTTTAAGGTAGCCACTGGAAGTGGCTTCTTAGACCAGTTGTCTTCTTTCCTAGCCAGCTTTGGTGGGATTTGGCAGGAGTTAGGTGGGTAGGCGTTAGCACTTTCCATTTCTAAATTATCAACTTGTGCTTACAGGTGCTCAAAGCCATGCAAATCTTTTTATATCCCTCACCTGACATGCACCTTTCCACAATTCTGTCACTTTGGAACACATGCTGCCATTTTTGTGTGACTGAATTTACAATTACAGCAATAGTAAACAACTACCTAAAATAATCCATTTTATTGCAGTGATTTCACACTGGTGTTGGCCAATTAAGTTAATATATGATCTTGAAGACAGTGGTTATTCCCAAAATAATTACTGCATAACTGGTGCAATGTAGATGTTGCTGTTTCTTTTTAATCAATGTAGGGACAAATCATAACTATTCAAATTGAAGTTCAGTATTCTGTTTAGATTGGTAGAGAAAAATAGAAAGTTTTTGCATTTTTAACTCTAGGCATTAGAGTCATGAAATGTGAAGCGTGGGGTTTTCTATCTATTGCAGTCCTTGAAGGGTGTAATGTGTCTCAGGCGAACATGGTACCAGTTATCATTATTCTGCTGGGCATGTTCTTTAAGTGCAGGTGTCCGGATGAAGGAATCTCCTGCTGCCCCCTTATGTTTCCCTTTACTCTGGGGAAGCTGTTAAATTCTCTGAAGCAGGTCCTATTTGTAGAGTATTATAAAAGGTGAGACCTAGTTTGTGCGTATGTGTGTGGGGGTGGAATGAGAAATCTGTAGGAAGAAGACGTGCTTGTAGGCTTTGTTAATTCTGAAACAAGGCCTTGCGGTTAGATGGAGGGAGGGAGGGGTCTGCACCCACGGGTTTACACAGCTAGTGCGCATCTGCTAGCTGCTTTACCCATACACACACACACACACACATATATATATAAATTTTTTTTTGTGCTGAAAATATGCAGTTTGGCTGTGGTAAAATGAATACAGTGTCATTGCTGCGTATGAACCAGTCAAGATATGCCGCCCTCCTTTCCTTTTTCCTGTTATTTCTTTTCTCTCGTTTTGCACCCCATGCTTGTGTCACAGGGTAAGGCGGACGATGAATTCAGCGGATTCCATATTCCATATGTAACGAAAATAAAAGGAGTTTTGTGATGGAGCGGAGTGTCTGCACTGGTTCTCTAACTAGCTGTGGTTTCTATGCTCCGGCTGTTCTTACAGCAGCAGCACTGAGTGATACCTGTGTGCACTTTTCCTAGAAAAGGCGTGCTTTCCCAGCGAAGGCCTCAGCCTTGTGATACCTGCTGCCTGTCCATACCAACTGTCTATAGTTCTTTATCTGCTGTTATAAAACCTTCATGTGTTTTCTGATTCTACATTTGAAGTTCTAGTTATGGAACATTGGTTAAATATTTCTGTAGTATGTAAGGGGGTGGAGGCAGAGATTTAGCCCTTCTGCACTGTTTAAGTTTTAGATTTACTGGTAGCCTGACAGAACAATACAGGAAGTAAAAGTTTAAAACTTGTGTTTATTAGCATTATCTCATCATATACGTGTTTGGCTTATTTGTATTGGATTATTCATTTAGTTCCCGGTTGCTTTCAGCTGTTTTCTGTGAAATCTTAACAAGAAACCAAATTTGTTGATAAGGTATAATTATAAGATTAATCTCAAGATGCAGTCCTTAGACCTGTCTCTGATAAACTAGTAATTAAGAACTACTATAGTCATTATGTATTTTTTTCCAACGTCAGGTCACAAAACTAAAATAGAAAAATTATGAAAATTATTAAAATTATTATAAGATAATTATGGAAATACATTTGAGTGTACCATATATTCATTTTCTATATATTAGAAATGTACTTTGTGTATGTGCATATATATACACTCACCGGCCACTTTATTAGGTACACCCGTTCAATTGCTTGGTAACACAAATTGCTAATCAGCCAAT
>JABJVR010000034.1:1280654-1291383 GCA_025773905.1 Chitala chitala | reverse complement strand
AATATGGACCAAAATCTCTGAGGAATGTTTCCAACACCTTGTTGAATCTATGCCACGAAGAATTAAGGCAGTTCTGATGGCAAAAGGGGGTCCAACCCGGTATTAGCAAGGTGTACCTAATAAGGTGGCCAGATACATATCTTTGTGTGTGTATGTATGGTAAAAATAATTTCTGTGAGTAAGAATGCACCACAGTTGTGTGGGAATGGCTCTGTGAGTGTGAATTATTAATGGAACTTTTACAGATGTAAACAGCAACCACTGAAAAAAAAACCCTGTTTGAATGCATAAAGGTCAATTATAGGGAAGCCTGTAGTGAAAACATCTTTGACTCCTGACTCAATCTTCATACTACGGCTTTGATCTTGATAAATATCAGTCCGCCTCTTGGAAAGTGCGCAGGCGGGATCTCTGTTGGTCTTGGGTGCGCAGGGAGTCACATGGTTTCCCTCATTCCACCTACTCGATTTACACCGCTGTTTGTGGAAAATTGTAGTGCACTTATGGGATGTCCCTGGTTCTGCAGACACCCCGCAAACCTACACAAACAGCTGCAATGTGGGGGGTGGTAGAAGCAGGAAGTCCATTTTTTGAGCTTGACTGAACTGACTCTGACAATAGGCAATGCTGATTAATAGGTGAATGGAATTAGAATTCTTCACTGTGGAGCTCACAGGACATTTCAGAAACCTGATACCAAGCCACTGTGTAGGGCAAATTTTCTTCCTCTTAAATTACACTACATTAAGCATCAAAACAGTTCATTGCAATCACAAAAATAAATTATTTTGTTAACTCACAAACACAGACATCTTATCTATTGGAACCCATTTATTGGGTTCTTTATTTTCAGTGCTGCATGTACACTGAAATTATTATATTACTGTATTATTTATCAGTGTCTGTGATATAAACATCTAGATGCTTTCTGTTGATGATGACATAGTGTCATAGGCTCTGATGTCACCAAAGTACTGGGAACATGGAAGGTAGTTTGCCCTACTGTGACGGTTTGTGCACTGTCAAACTGGGACATTGCTGAAGTGCTGGCAGACAAACTGCAAGTGTGTGTCATTTGTGAAAATGGAGAGGAACATCTCTTATCTGGGTCAGAAATACTGTCTGTGGTGCAAATGTTTGAACTCAAGACAAGTTCCAGAAATAATGTATTAAATTAAAAGATAAATTTGAGTTTCAGACATTCTGAAAAGTAACAGTAAGCATTAAAAGTTATTTTGCATGTCTTTTGAAGTCCCCTTTGAATCTTGAAAATGACATCAATGCCCGTTGACTGTGGAAATGTTCCAGCAACTGATGCTCATTTACTGGCTGTCATTGTAGAGTTATTTGATACTCTTGGGTTTTTAGCTCTCTGTAAAATGGGGAAATAAATTTTTCCTGAAGTGTTTACTGCTTGTTTGGCCACAGGCCAATACAGCAGTGATGTGGGATTTCCAGGTGGAACCATGTGACCAAGCAAACCCTGAAACCAGGAAGTGTGAATGCTACCATTTAGCACACTCAGGCACAATTGACCAAGTGGACATGGCAGCTGTTCACTGCACTTCCTCATATGACTAAGACAAACAAGGGTCAGGCAGCAAACATCATGTGCAAGACTCATTTACCCACACAGGGCTTCACAAGCACGTTTGCTCTCCAGCACTCTGCTTATTTCGTAAGTGACAACTGTTAGTTTTTACCTTTCCCTACATAAATTATTTGATATAATTTAGGCTCCAGTGTTTTACGAGTTCATAAATACCACATTCTGCATTCTTTCTGGGGGGGGGATCCATATTTTTTATTTCCTGATCCTGATGAACAGATTTATCTTGTAGCTACATTATCTGTGTACAATACTGTCATTCAAATAAATGGAACATTTTCACTGCTAACCCAAAACAACCCAGTGCTGACACATTGCTTTACATACACTTTTTTAAAAAGCTGTATGGATAAAGTGCATAGCATTTAAATGTTTTAATAATCACACTTTTCATGCGTTTCAGTTCCACAAACATGACTGTCCTCTGTGTGATGGGGCAGAGTGGTACACTTTGGTAAAGGCTAAAACATGGCCGGTATGCTTGGGGCTTTCCCGGAAGAAGGGGCGAGTGACGTGCATGCGTAATGCTGACGAAGCCTGGGGAAGCAGCTTGTGTTTTCACTCTTGCAGGTTGTGACATGTCAAAGAAGCCAGGTATGTCTTAGACATCACACACACTGGCAAAAATCCACTGGGTCAGTGTGTGTATTGTAATGCAACTGTGTTTTAAATGTGACTCCAGATGTTGGATGTTACTGACGGCAGCTATGACTTAAAATTTCAGAGGTCGGCTCTCATTGGACCTTTACAACCCCCCCGCCCCCATTGTGGTGGCAGGTAGGGGTTTTTGGTGACATTTGTATGTGCGCACATCAGTCTCTCTGTCTCTATGCACAGCACACCAGCTGCAGAAGTTGAGTGCAGATCCTATCGCTGTGTGCAGCAACCTCTGAAAACCCCTTGTGACACCATATCACACTTCCTGTGTTTACAGTGCTTCAACATCCTCCAGCCCCCCCCCTCCCCGTCTGCGGACACAGCACCACACCCCTCCCTCAAAGCCATCCCCCTAGCACTCTGGGCACCCGTCAAGTTTTCCAAAACCGGTTGTTGCTGTGGAAACTCTACGTGTGGATGACATAGAAAAGGGTGGACGGGCAGGTTCCCCAGTGACAGAGCCCTGTCAGAGATCGAAGCAGAGACAGACACAGCTATGGACAGACAGCAGAGCACTGTGGAACGCTTTCTGAAGCTGGGTTACTCCTACGAGGACATACTGCGTGTGCTGGAGAGCCTAAATGACGACGCACAGACCAACGACATTCTGCAGGAGCTGCTGAAGACCAGCCGCTCGGGTGACTCGTCGCCCTCTGGCTCCCGCACCTCTAGCCCACAGCTAGTGGCCAGGGGCTGCAGTCCACCACAGACACCTCGGACAAGCTGGACCTCCGCAGAGGAGAAGAGCTTGGACAAAGGACTTCGACCCATTGTCATTGATGGCAGCAACGTGGCCATGAGGTAAGTGTTTTGGTCCCCTGTGCAAATACACTGCTACATTTCTACAAATACATCAGGGCTGTGCAAGTAATAGTGCAAATATAGATGTATAAACAGCTTAGACACAATTCTGTCTAGTAAACTGCTTAGAAGGTTTTTTATTTTATTTATTTTTTAAAGTTTGTTACTAGCCAATACAGGCTCCTAACTGAAAAGGGAACTATACAAGTGTGTTAGGGCCATCTGAGAATGAAACAGCAGACACTCCAGAACATCTTCCCACACCACTCACCTCCTACACGCACCTTATAGTTGTCCAATCAAGTATACCCATCAGAGTATCTATAACTTACCTTCATGGTTCCCGAGTTTCCATTATCTGAAATAGGGGATAGGGAAGGTTCTTTATTATAATGGCCTCTTAAGTTACATGACTGTGTATAAAGCATTGTGTGGCACATTGCTCTATGTTAAATACCCCTACAGTTCACTAGTTGGTGAATACTGATTGAAACCACTGTTATAAAAGTTGTGCATACAGGCACTTGTATGGAAAATGTTAATTTTTGGAATTTTGGAACCTTTACACAATCATAGCTAAATGTCATTTTTCATGCCCTGCCATGACACTGAAGATACTGGTAATTATTCAGGCGAAGTGGAATATTCAAATGCAATGATGTAAACGATACCGAGAACAAAAAACAGAAGTTGATCTCTTTCACTTTATTCTTTTAAGAGCAAGAATCTGAACCTTTTTGAAAATATTTTCCATGGTTTGAGAGATCATCTCCAACCTGTGTTAATAGTCTTCATTCATTATATACATTTCATTGTACTCAAATCAATCTATCAGTCAAATATAGCACAGTTAATGGATAAATATTACTAACGTTTGTAACGAATCGTATTCTCATGTGCTGTGTTTACACATCGAGGTCTCAAACATGCCAAGCCTATAGAAGTGTTTTAATGTGCTATGATTATGAGCTGAGACCTCAAAATATTCAGGTTTTCTAGCAAAACCCAAATTGACACTGACCCAAACAAGTTCAAGCAAATATATTTCTCATTCTAGACAAGCCCCACCTTTGTAAACAATTCCATTTAAGTAGCAATTTGGTGCGTTTCTGAAGAACCAGCAACTTTGCTGCTAGAACAAGTGGTGGACAGGCCGAATGGAGAGAAACCCCCCCCACAACACACACACACACACACACACACACACACACACACACACACGTCTTGGGGGGGGGGGTAATAGTACAGGAGATTATCTGGGAAAACAAAGCATCACAGTCTTTAAATGACCACTTACACATATATGTAGACAAGGACATTTGACAAAGTGTGCTTCTTAAAGAAAAGTTGAAGAAAGCACATGATTTGGAGAAATTGAGTCAGACTTCCTGAAAGTGGGTAGAAAGACAGAGTTCTGAATTTGGAACCTATCCTCAGGAGATCACAGTAATCATGTCACACTGCATGTAGGTGTCCTTGTTCGCAAAAGCACTGAAACAACCTGCTGGCGGCTATGGGCCAAATTCAGCAACGCTTTAAGACACAACAGTACCGTACATTAAGCATACGTGAAATGTGATAAATTACAAGTCGCGACATTTGACGAGCGATGATATTCAGTCAAGTTACTGAAGGCCGACTGGATGATTTTTCATTACAGCCATGGAAACAAACAAGTGTTCTCATGCCGTGGGGTGCAGCTAGCAGTAAACTGGTTCTGGGACAGGGGACATCGTGACATCACAGTCTTTGTGCCCCTGTGGAGAAAAGAGCAGCCCAGGCCAGACACGCTCATCACAGGTAGACCGCAGTGCATCACAGATTAATTACCGTTTTACCAATCTTACCTTAAAATGTACTTTGTATTAATTTGAAATAATTTCGTAGTCATCAAATCAGCAGTAACAAGGCTACAGATCAACTGAAGTGGTAGTTACAGTGTATTTGTAGACCACGGTAACCAATACATCATCTTCCTGTGATCCACAGACCAGCACATCCTCTATGAGCTGGAACAGAGAAAGATCCTCGTGTTCACACCGTCGCGCTGCGTGAACGGGAAAAGGGTTGTGTGCTACGATGACCGATACATCGTCAAGCTGGCCTTCGACTCCGACGGCGTCATCGTGTCCAACGATAACTATCGTGACCTGCAGCTGGAGAAGCCTCAGTGGAAGAAGTTCATAGAGGAGCGTCTGCTGATGTACACGTTTGCCAACGACAAGTATGTCTACAGCTTGCCATGCTGCTGCTTATATGGAATTCCCAATGATTTACTCTCATTACATTTTGGGTAAACTTTGTTACCTGTTGCTTCCCATGTCCATACTATGGCAGCTTCCTTCAGCCTCTTTTAAGGCTGCGTAGAACCTAGTCTCAGCGCCACCTCTTCCTCCTACAGTTAGCATTTAGTCTTTTTTTTTATTTAAAAGGTTTATGCCTCCGGATGACCCATTAGGAAGAAACGGCCCAACAATAGATGACTTTTTGAAAAAAAATCCAGAAAGCCACGAGAGCAAACGAATACACTGCCCATATGGTGAGTCACCCGCAAACTCTAAGACACGTGAATTTGCCCTTACTTCCTGTTACTTCCAAATGATGCATGTAGATATTCACTGAAGTGACATTCTTGGTTGCAGTGTGTGACTTTATAGCCTGTGAAAGTTTTGAATTGTGACTGTTGCTGGAATGACATTTAAGTTGGAGGTGTTGTGAAATGAAAACAACTTGGCTTACAGGAACACAGGGGCGGCTGCCATTACTGCACTTACCATAAATCAACTGTGAACAAGCCAGGAGCTGAAAAGCTCTTTCAAATGAAAGTTGAGAGTGTTTTTTTTGTGACCCCTCCATTTCTCCTCTCTAGGTAAGAAGTGCACCTATGGAATCAAGTGCAAATATTACCACCCGGAACGCACAAACCAGTCACAGCTCTCAGTCGCTGATGAACTGCGGGCGAAGAACAAACCGGCTCTGGAGCGGGAAGTGACTTCTGACACACGATCCTGTTCTCCCTGCCAAGCAACCACCACAGACATGTCTTCCTTCAAGGCTTTCTTCAGCGATCAGGGACAAGATGACTATTTCTATGGCAGGCTTTGGCCCAACGGGTCCCTTAGCCAGGATGACGTTTCCAGCCGGCTCTCTCCCACCAAACAGAGAAGTCCGAGCCAGTCACGCAAGTCGCTGTCCTGCCCGAGTATACAGAGTGACGACGCGTTCGGCTCTCTGGACAAGCTACTGGGCCAATTGTACCTCCGGGACCTGGCAAAGAGAGAGGGGTTGTCGTGCCCTTACAGCAGAGGCATGGCAGGCTCACGACAGGCCCACACACACACCAGCCCGGTCCTCACACACAGAACAGACTGCCACTGCAAGCAGACACATTGTGTGGACACAGGACTAGTGGAGACTGGTTACCACACAGGCGCCAGGCACTCACAAGCCACTTACAGCCACCTGGCACACAAGCACAGCGTGTTTGATAAGCACGTGCACCCACATCCTCTCCACCACATTTCACAGGGTGAGTCAACTGGCACGCATTACCCCTACCCACACACCATATGGGGGGGGTCTTCCCTGGACCCACCTCTACCTGTCAGCGACTCGACCAGCGAGCGAAGGAAATCCACGAGGACCCAGTTAAGCACCATCTTTCCCCAGAGCACAGTGGACCATGCCATGAGACTGTACCCACACGCTGTGGAAACATCTGAACTGGTTCCACTTATTCAACGGCTTAGGACCAATCACGTCCGCTTCTAGTGCGGCCATACCGCGCTCATTCAGCATTATGTTTTAAAGTGTATTGCAGTCAGCGTTTCATTAAATAAATTGTCTGAACACACTGCACACCGCTAAAGTCCACAATGCAATGTTGCATCTCTACAACACTACTGCCCTCTGCTGTGCATTGAGTGAAGTGACAAGAGTAATAAAATTCAGAACAGATTTTTATTTTTACAAATAACTTATCTGTTACAATGATCCTTTTCCCAACTACACTAAAAACAACTTTAGTTAGCCAAATAAAATTATGAAAATATGTATGCATCAACCTGAAGATACAAAACACTTGTACGACTTCAGGTTGTGTCAAACTGGCTGCCCTAATTGAACCGTTGGATACATTTATGGGTGTGTGTTTGAGTACAACCCTGCGATGGGTTGACGCCCTGTCCAGGGAGGCCACTGCCATGTGCCCGAGGCTGCCTGGGATGGGCTCCAGGCCACCCGCAACCCTGAACAGGATGAGTGGTTGGGTGACAGACTGTCTGTATACATGTGTCAAATATATCCCAGATGTCATATATAACACAGTCTTAAAAAGATTGCAATTTTACGGATAATTTATAGACTCTAAAGTAAACTAGTGTATGTGCAAATCACAAAGCTTAGGGGATCATAACATGGAAAATTGTCAAATTCACAATGTTACAATATACTGGGACAAAAGTAAACCTCTACCAAAAAGGGAGAAGATATTTATGTAAAGCTCTTGAAGAGTCTTGTGACACTGAGAGCAGGAGGGCATAAAAAGGAACATACTGAAACAACATTTGGCAATTTAAATAAGGAACTAAAGTACAGATGTATGTCTTTGGCAACTTCTAGTTGTGACATGGCAAAATGAGCCATTAGTAAAAGCCACTGAGGAGCTGCCTTCCACAAAGGGCTACGCACACACCACAGCTCCACTCCCCCATTCCACCACTCTGTGTCACCCTGCCACATCACTTTACAAGGGACACAAAAGATGCTCCGGTCTCTGCTCGAAAGTTTGGGGGGGGGGGGGGACCCACTGTCTGCCCAAACATGAACCCTGGATTCCAGTTGGCAGATAAGGCAGCTTGTCCTTTTCTGTGAGCTTCTGCCAGTCCCAATGTCATGGGCATCACAGATAAATGCCATCTTTACAACTTGGCTGCAGCTTTGCATCATAGGGGGGAAGGGGGGGAGATTATCAGCATTTACAGAAATGACAAGCAGACAGAGAGAGAGAGAAATTGTGCATAGTTTTATATTATTGCTCTTCTGTTATGCACTTCTCACAGATAGAGTAAAAAGCTTAAAAGGGACACCGTGCTTATTTGGTTGAAAGAAAAAAAAAAAAGTCTATTATGCTATACTTACAGGAAACGGAAGTGATTCATAGCGTGAGGAGGTATGCATTTAAAGCACATTCTAACTATGTACAGTAAGAATCTGGGCTATTATTCCAACATGTACTGTACATACAAAGCATGCAGTTTACTTTTCCATTTATTAGTTATGGATTTGAAGAGAGGTGCACCAGAGCAGAGAGAGAGCACGGCTTGGGCCTCCTTTCAGCAGCAGGGAAACAAGTCTTCCTACTGCAACGTAGCAACGTCAATCTGCCAAAAAACAGTCCGATAAAAGTAGTCCGTTGGTGTTCTCTCCAGTCACAGTGCTGCGGCCAACCGCTCCCTGGTCTGTC
Organism: Chitala chitala; assembly: GCA_025773905.1. Classification (NCBI taxonomy): domain Eukaryota; kingdom Metazoa; phylum Chordata; class Actinopteri; order Osteoglossiformes; family Notopteridae; genus Chitala; species Chitala chitala. The sequence goes on along the minus strand of JABJVR010000034.1, from coordinate 1,282,852 downwards.
CCAGGTGTCACAGAAGTGAAAGGTAAAGGTGCGTTAACACCTTGGAGGAGCGTGTACAAGAGGCTGCGCATGCATGTCTGCGCGAGCGTGCAGGCCCAGTCACGCTGGAAGGGGTAACTCTTAATACTGCGTACTCTGTAGAGATGTGGCAAAGGGACCCCTTGACATTTAAAGAAAAAGGAAAAAAAAAAAAAAAATCCCAGAAAAAAGGGGGTCCCCACGCACGCTGTCGACTCCAAGGTGAGGTATTATCAGCACTGCTGGCTTATTAAGTAACAACCTGTAAACACTATCCAGTCAAGCCTTCAGCGGACCACATCCTACAAAAAAAGATTATAAAACATTGAGGGGAAAAAAAGAAAACACTAAAACCCTGTCCATATCGTCTTAATGATGTAAAACGTAAATCCCTTTTCCTAAAGGAGTGCGAGCGTGCAGTAGGAAAGGGCCGACACCGGCTCCCCGTGGCTCAGAAGTGTCGCGGGAACTCGCACTGTTCACATCGGTGCAGGGCAGGGTGGTTCAGGAAGGTGCATGCCGTGCAGCTCCACTGCGTGCCCTCATCTTCCTCCTGCTCGGCAACAGCCTTCGGGCTTCCGGAGCTTGTCTCTGTGGGGGGAGTGGTCAGTCAATGAGAAGGGTCATAAAAGGGGGGGAGAAAGCACATGCGCAGGCACGCACGTTCATGGTTCGTATGCCCTACACAGGAAGGTCTCAGCTGTGTGGATTAAGGTCAGAGAAAGTACAAAACAGCACTCGAAACAATCCAGCATGCTGGCTGGGCTGGGAAACAGGATGTCACTGGCTAACAAAGGCTACATAACATAACCAACACATGATTTACTTGGGCTAACAAGCATCAAATGCAAACTGTTGATCTGAACTTTTTTTTCCTTCTTCTTTACTGATTTCAGGATTATACCAGAATGCAAATTTCCTGTTAGCATGTCTACATACTTCAGGCTTCTTCAGACAGAATTAAAATTCAGTAAAATTCCTAAACATATACATACATCTTTCATTAGACTCAATTACTGTCAGAATAATGGTTGTGGAGCAAAGGCACTGCATTTACATGGATAGTTCATGGATAATTTGCAGCAACACCTCTTTAGCTTGTGATGGAAATACAAAGATTAGAAGACAGTGGCAAGAGGCAAACATGCGAAGAAGGGTACAAGGTGGCTTTGATGTGGTAGAGTGAAGACACACTGGCACAGAGGTAGGGCAGGGCTACCAACCGTGAGGGAGAACAGAAGGAGGGCTGCAGGGCTCCTTTAATTTCGAAGTGAAATTAATTTTCCTTCCCCTCCTGTCTAAAGAGCCTATGCACTCCGACCCTGACAGGTCCACATCACCACAGGATGGAGGCAGAAATGAAGTAGGGAAAAGCGGTGAAGAGAGACACGGGGAAATGGGAAAACAGCAAAGCCAGCAGGCAAAAGGCAGTTGCTACAACTTCACATCAAAACAACCTCAACTTTGTCTGCTGCTAATGAACCTCTGCAATTAAACAGGCTGGAAATGTTTGCAAGTATCTAAACAAACACTATTAAAATCAGCTTTAATGATATCATTGCGATTATGCTGAAATGGCAAGTTATGAAAAATGGTGCTAGCGCCTCGGAATTTAGAGAAACATAATCACATAGAATTGTGTCTAAAACTTACCCAGAGACAAAGTACCTTTGGGTTTGGGTGGAACAGGACCTAGGAATCCAATGTTGTCATAAAAGTTATAAATTGCACTGGGGTTAAAGTCAGGTCCTGTAACAAATTGAAACAGTTGATTAAGTGAGATGTCCTATACTACAAACAGAAAAAGAAACATTTCACATAAGTGGACTAAAACTGTGACAAACAGGAAACAAGCAGCACAGACACTAAAATGAGTCATAACTGATCCACAGTGAGAAAGCTTCCTGCTCCAATAAGGGAACAAACAATATACAAGAACCCAGGCTCACATTTCTCCACAGTTTCAATTTTGAGAACTATCTGAATGCAGAGCTCTCTCTAAGTCAAAGTAGTCCTTAAAAAAAATCCATAAATTCCAATATGCCAATGTTGGGGGGGGGGGGGGGGTTAAAAAAATGTGTTGACAAATTAAATATATTTTCACAATAAACACGCCCCAGCAAACAAGTTTTAACAATAAAAAATACAAGACGCAATTAAAAAAAGAAAAAACTGTGGCA
>JABJVR010000034.1:1250198-1272279 GCA_025773905.1 Chitala chitala | reverse complement strand
CCCCCCCCCCCCCCCCCCCCCCCCCCCCCCCCCCCCCCCCCCCCCCCCCCCTCCCCTGGCCCGGGCCGGCGCCCGCCCCCCCCAAATCAGACTTGCCCCTTATATCCTGCTAATAAACCAGAATGATGCATGAATACTTAACAGGAAAGGGTGGGGGGCACAGTGTGAGGGTAAAAAGGGCTTCTAACGCAAGTATTTCCCAAGCGGAAATAATTTTAAACAACAATAAGTCAGATGAGGAAAGACTGAAAAAGAAGCAGCTCAAAAGACATAGATGATGTTTTTCCAAAAGCAGTGTTTTCTAAAACCACCTCATGTTATTACTTCCTGTGGAAGGGTGGCGGTGTAAAGCGTGCCATCCAAAACACAGAAAGGGCTGCCTCTCATCCGCTGAAACTTAAAAGAAATGCAACAACAAAGCTAAGTAATATTACATTAACTAGGCTGATGCCAGCATCCTCCCAACCCTTGGGAAGAAGTGTGGTGTTGAAAAGGGCTCTTGGAAAAGACACGCCTTCACCTCTAATCAGATGGTAATTCCTATCCATCGTGCAAAAGTGTCTTACTGACCCCAAAGCAGATCCATTAAAAAAAAAAAAAAAAAAAAAAGTTAACACTGTTGAGAGCAGCACAGCACTCACATGGGTTTGAGGGGATCGTGCCAGACAGATACCATATGCTGCTCCCTATGTAAGATTGCGATGTGTGTGTTTGATGTCAGACCAGACCGGTTAATATTGGTTTAAAAATTTGTCAGAAATTGAACATAAAAAAAAAAAAAAAAAAAAATTTACTGTAGAACAATATAGCTTTTTTTTAAAATACAGATGTACATATAATAAACTAAAATCTTAATTCTGACCAGTCAAAAGCTTTCAAGTTTTACAGAATAACACCAAATGTGTTGGTCAACTACAAGTAAAATCTTAATTCTAAAATTCTCCTCCTGTTGTCAGACTTTAAATAGGCAAAATATCTCCATACTACCAAATTCCTCTGACCTTTGTTTTCAACAAAGTCCTCGTCTTTTGAGCCATGGGCTGTGTTCGTTGGGGCGTCTTCTTTAGTAACACTGTCCCTCCCATTTTCGTTAACATTTTGTCGTCATTTTCTTTTATCTTGCTCATGGATGATGTATCAACCATGTCTTATATTTTTATCAAAGACAAGTTATTTTGTGATAATTATCATTTTATCGCTCAGCCCTACAAGCAGGCAAAACAATTTAGGAAGTATGTCTATTCAAAGATAAATATGATCAACACCCATTTATTATACTGCCCTTTGTCACAGGTTTTACCCCAGTTCCTTACTTTTGTCTATTTTAGGATTATTGTAGCTGTGCACTAGCATACCAAATGCTGTCCTCAGTGCACAAAACAACGCAATGATGACAGCAGCTCATTTGCTGGTGCTCAGCTGCTCATGAAACCCAAAATGTTCCTTGTAAACTGCAAATTTTTAATAATCCATAGTAGGACTATTAATCGAAATGCCTGATGTTCTATCAATTGAGCGGCTCAATTTGAGCCACCAGGCCGCTAAAATTGAGATACGTTTTTTCAAACTGACTAACAGAAGATCAATTAAATAGCGCTTTAGGAGAAGAAACTCAACATGTGCCATAGCTGAAGGGAAAAAGACAACAGAAACACCCCCTGCATGGCTTCACTCACTCAAGCACTCCTCCACCATGCTTATGTGCCCCAGAAAGAAAGTAAAGAAACGGCTTGTTAGTGAACAGGACTAACCTACCAAAATCTGGTCTTTCTCACACTACAAGAACACAAGCAAAATAACCCTTGCCATTTCTCCAACCTGCTCAGTGAACGCCTGGGGGAGGGGTGGGAGTCAGATTATGTAGTTTAACAACGCCCCAGAGAGTTGGTGAAATGAGCATGAAAGGCTGCGTGGTGCCAGAGGGTGGGCAGACAAAGAGGCCCATTGCTGGCAAGCCAATCAATGGGCCCATTCACAGAGCACCAGGCCGCACCACAGGCGTCCAACTCAATTAGAAAACTAATAAGTATAGCGCAGCGATTAAGAGAAAAGGGCTCATGGAGGCAGCCAAAAGGTAGCATGAGAGTAATGTACCCTATCCTCGAGTCCGGACCTTGCAGAGAACAGAAAAGTGGACAAAAACAATACCCACACACTCATATCACTACACAAACACGCTGCACGCAAAGAGCTTCTCTTTGCTGGTTTTAGGCTGCTGTCATTCTTCTCTTCCAGTGTCAAGCTGAAAGGACCACCAATGGTCCTACAGTGACACGCATGACCAATGGTCTCTGAAGTGTACCTGCTGTTACTGTTGCTCTGTATACCAGAAATGTCCCAGAGTGCCCAGAAAAGAGAGAAGTGCAACTCAGTAATACAGTACAAGAAATCAGACCCTTTTCAATTTGTCACATTAAAGAATTATGATTTATAAACATCTGAGGTCATGCCTCATTGTGAGGATGTTTTTGGACATGAGTACTTAGAAGCTTTCACACAGACTACTTCACACAACTCCCAAAGCTAGTCTACTGCATGCAGCATGCATCATGTGCCAGTTCAATCTGGAGCAGCAGTTTAAAAGGCTAAAGGCCTATGGATTACTCTTTAAACACTGACAAGAGACTTAATGAAGCTAAGAGTTCCGGTGAAAATGGACATTCATACAAACAGTATTTTGAGCAACTGGAAAGAAAAAAGCCTTTAAGGCACATAATTCTTCCTATAGTTTAACTGAAGATCCAGAGGAGAGACTCTGCCATGTTCATTCATATCCAAAACATTTACACAAGTTTCTCTCACCTGCATTGTAGTGTAGACAATCTTCTAATCTAGTGTATGCACAATGGTAAGACATGGCTTGGTTTGGACTACACACAACAAAAAAAAACACACAACAGATGTATGCCAGCGATGGTCTTCGTCAAAACCGGTACAGCGTTTCTAAACAAAATTGGACACTCATAAGCAGTCAAGAAGAGGACAATGAGTTGGAGAATGAAAATGAATGTGTGCAGACAAAATCTTTGCTCATTAATGCATTCCTAACCATTTATTGATGAAGAGTCTAGTTTTTTGTAAACTGCACGATACAGTACTAGTCAGCTGTTAAATTTCACACTGAGGTTTTAAACACTAAGAATATCCTAAACCCCTAATATAAGAGGTTGTGTGTGTTTTTGTAGCTGTGTAGCTTTCAGTTTGTGACAAGGACAGAACTGTCAAAAGAAATGCCAAAATATTAAAGCTTTAGCCCACTGGATATAAACAAAACACCTGCAATCTAGGGCGTGTACCATCTCTAGATCATACTCTACATGTGTCACTAACAGGGCCAGTCTGAGTCTTAGTGTAGCTTACTCACTTTATTTTTCACAGTTAAGCTTTTTAGCCAGTATGTTCTTTAGAAGAGCTACAAAGCTCTGGGAAACCTGCAATCTCAGTCACAACGAGAGTGAGGAACACACTATAGCCGTGCATGAGGTTTTTTTCCAAAGTCATTAAAATTTAGAGGCAGATGAACAGTAACACCTGGTGTTTGTCTCTGTCAACACAACCACATCTCCGACATCCATGATTAACTTAAAGCAGATATAACCATCCTCTCCAAGGGCATAATCAGCCTGAATAGGATGACTACAGCTCCATGTACTTGCACTGGCAAGTTCCACAAAACCACATCTCAAGGTTTTGTGCTTAATGGCTCACTTCTATGGAATCAGACATGGGCTGCAGCAAAACAGGTTTCTGAATTAATAAAGTGTTTTCTCTTCCTTCACGCAATCACTGCTTCTCCACTTTTACGGCCTACTTTGCAGCAAAGACAAACAGCTTCATCCGTTTAACCTGCCAGGAAGATTTTTCCAGGTCAGCTCTTGCACTCAACTTGAACTCCACCTCTGAAACTGACTAGATGGCACAGAGAAAGAAACTGCTGGTGTAAGAGTGAATTGTGCGTTTGGATTAGCATTACCTACCGTACAAAAGTAAACATCGCAAGACTCAGGATTTCTCTGCTGGATGGAAGCTCGTAAAGGGAAGAGCATTTAAAATGTTACATGAAGGCACCGGAAAAAAAATACATAAAAGGTCTCAAATTAGCGCCTTCATTAAATCATGTTGAATGAAAAGCGGTTTTACACAATTTCTCTACTGTTCTTGGCTTTACCACTCAAAAAAGTAAACAAAAACTAATCCAAAACAATTAAAAAAAAAATTTTTTGAACACTGTACAAAAGTACTTAGAGACAGTGTACCACCAGCTGTTTCTGGTTCATGTTCTGTGTTAGCTCTGTATGTTGTACGAACATAAAAAAAAAGGCAACAAAAACAAAGTTCCACCCACTAAAACTCTCAATTCTCCTCTCTGTCGGTGCGTACAGTCACTGCTCATTTCAGCAAATCCTTATGCAAACTCATGTCAGCACTTATCATTTTAACAAATTATGAACATACAAAACTTATAATGTGCAATGTTTTGTTCCAGAATACATCAAAACAAAACCTATTTTTTAACTGGTTTTCAGGAATAAATTTGCACTGCAAATCATGGGACATGCATCGTTATTCTTGCTGCTGGCACTAGGCAGACTACGGTGTTACTTCAGTGCAAAGCCAGGATCCTTCAAGAGCCCAAGAGGTTCTACATACCACATGTATCCCAATACTGAGAATTTAAATGGACAATTCCAGTGGTTATTTTTTCTGTCCCCTGCATACTACTGAGGTGATGAAGAAGCAGAATTAAGGCCATTAGAAGTGGGATGGAATGAGGCCAGCTGTGTGAGGCGGCCCTTGACTGCTTAGCCACATTGTGCCTCAAAGGTACTATACAAACATTAATAGGGGGAAACACACACACGCACACACACACACACACACGCGCGCGCGCACACAATCCAGTTCCTCTGAACACCTACTTCTGCACCACAGCAGCATCACAGCATACATCAGTTTCAGACAAATAAATACATTCACATACATTTACAAACAGACTGTCAACAAGACACACCTGGTCCATGTTATCAAAATTGTAAGGGGGGGGGGGGTAAAATTAACCTTTAACACCAGTCTGATTTCCAAACATGCTGGCAAGAGGTGTTGTAAATAAGGCCTTGCTTAGGATCTCATGGATGTTTGTACCCTGCATATGCAGTGACAGGGGTTGTGGCAAAACAGTGGTGACCCCGCTGTGCATTAGTCCTTTTACATGCATAAACAAATAAGGGAAAATATCTCACATACTGCATTTACTTAGAGGCCAATAAGAGTGAGTTTGCTTTTTGACTGGGGTGCAGGGAGATGGTTTTAGTTAACTGCTATATGAACAGAGAGTGAAATAGTTGGCCTACGCCACTGAACTCTGTGCCAAAAAATGTATTTATCCTTAACAAGGTCTTCGCCTGCTGCCATTCTCAAAGCACACAACTAATCAGAAGAAAGGTTTATGAATTTTCTCATAAAAAACGACAAGGAAACCTAAGTTACTCTGGCATTAAAACAATAGACTCCTTAAATGTACACCTTACAAAGTGATAGTATTGCTAATAGGAGTCAGGAAATCTTTATGAGAAGAGTTTTTCCACAAGTCAGTGCATGCCTAAATTATCTTTGTAACCAAAAGGTAACACAACCACGCACAGATGGAAAAAGAACATTTGCAATTGGCCTCTGAGTAAACAAACAGCATTTAAATATGCAGTCATATTTCCATACAGCCATAGCTGCAAGAGAAGACAACATCCTGTTCAAGCTTACTGCTATCAATGACGTTCTTCTGACAGGTGCTGGCCAGACAAGATGCGTCAACAGGAAACCGAAGGCAACCCTAAATCAAATAGTAACAGTAAGCACAAGTACACACCAGGGACAGGTGATTCACAGGTAGCAAGCAGCGACACAGTCATAAACCAGAGCAATGACAAGGCCTTTGGCCTGCAGGGCTCATAGTCTATTACAGGTTCTGGCAGCTTGAGAAAGGGGCGGGTGCTCAAAGAACGCTCCAAGGACCTTACATGTCTTTACAGCTGTAATGTCCAAATGGCAAAGGCTCACCACACTCAACGATGCATGTACATTGTTTTCTACCATGTTTAACAAAGGCCAAGCCAGCAGGTTCTAAGTCTCTGGACCTTACTAACCCTTAAGGGACATAAAATGCAAAATAAGAGGGGACAGGATTGCAATAAACCGTCTGTCAAGTTGACAGTGTTTGACCTACACCCCAATTATATGAAATATAGGTGGGGCGAAAAGCCACTCAGAAGCAAGTGCAGCTGTAAGATGAGTAGGAGAAAGCAGTATGTCTACAGCACTCAGCTAAACACTTTTGAGGGTGGCCAAAAGATAGTCACTTGAAGTTTACAATGCAGCAGTGACGAAAGGCCAAAAGAAACATCCTGGGATAGACATGCACTTAAAAGGTGTAACTGATGCTGAAAGCCTCACCTGAACATGTGTTAATAAGCAACTATGATTTACAAAAAAAAAAAAAAAAAAACAAAAAAAAAAACAAAACCAACCGCTCTCTCAGCTCTTTGTGAACCACAATTGTACCAGGGGCTTTGGGCCACAAACCCGCATTCAGAGGTTGAGAATATGTACCCATCACAGCAATACTGTAATACATTCTCAACCTCTTCATCAAAGCATAACACCAGGGCAATACAGGCATGGTAAACAAGCCAACAAGGGTATATGGTGTATATATATAGGCATATGGTCCACCTTGAAATTAATGTTTTAGTTTTTTGAATATAATAAGTATAAAATAGTATTTTATAAATTTTATAAATTACTAAGTAACAAAAAAACAAAACAAAATGTTTTAGGCAATTAAAGGGGGAAAAACAACCTCCAGAATGCTATGATTACAAATTAATGACAAGAGGACCCTTCACACCAGTAAGTGAACACTGTAGAACAAAGACATTGTTCGCACAAAGTTCTTTGGAAGTCAACTGGTTTTGTAACAATGAGTTAATTAATGAAACCACCTGACTCCCACATCAGTTTTATTGTATACAATGGACAAATGCATTACTATGGCAGATTTTTTATTTTTTTTTGTAAAGTTGCACACTTGGCTACAACTACTGGACAAATCCAAACTCACAAGCACCTTCTGACAATTAATCCCAATCTATTGTGCAGGGAACACAGGACCACCCAGGTACTATATTATCCGACATTAAATATAACTGAATATAACAGCAACAGTAAAAGCAATAAATAATGTCTTTAAGGATGGGGAAATCCGCATACTGACTGAGGCCACTTTATAAGGCACACCACCAATTTCCCTAAAACAGACTGCTTAGTCAATGACAGCAACACGTATTCAAACTCTGCCATTTAAAATGTGCAGGCAAGGGACATGGAAATGTGTGTGAGACTGTGATTAATTAGGAGAATGGGAAAAATTAAGTGTACGCAGCAACGAATATGTGCAGGTATCTGGTGAGAGACCACTGAGCGCGTTTCAGAAACATCAACCCTACTGGAGTTTTAGTACATTTTACATGGTTTACCACCTGAGCATTTCCAGCTAATGTCAGTATGTGCAGAGACAACACATCCATGACAGAGTGCCCTGGAGGAACAGGTCAGTTGACAGACAACTGAACAAAACTCTGCGGTTGAAAAATGCATTGGTGCAGATAACATTATACAGCCCTATCACAGAAGAAACAAGAGCATTTGTAGTATGTTCCAGGTGATCGTGCATATAGGACATGGCAGGATCGTGCATGTAGGACATGGCTGGTTGAATGAACCCTGACTCCTCTAGTCACAAGCCAGTGACCTTGGCATGTGGTTAATGCTGAAGAAGGAATGCCACTAATGGAGTGGTAACTCATTGCAGCTCATGGCGATTTAGTTGTACAATGACAGTTATTCAGGCTGGAAGAAATACACTTCACTGCCTTTAATGTATGGTTTTTCATATTCCCCTGGAAGCACCCACCACAAAAGCACCATCACCACTGGGCAATGTTAGCAGTACTTCCTTGTTTATCCATTACCCAGAATATAAAGTTACATCCTGATATTACATCTGAACTTCTAAAACAGATGTCACTTCATTGTCCTTGTGCCAGTGTATGCAAAACAACTGAAATCCGGGAAAACGGCAGGCTAGATGTTTGTGTACGAAGCGCAAAGGATCGGTTATGTACAGAGTCGGATGGGAGCTAGAGAGCCGTGGCCACTCTCCAGTCTGTCAGATATCACAGACCGATCTTCGAACAAGTCAGCGGCTAGTGTGTGAAGCTTATCGAGGACCCCCAGGGAGGTGGCTCCACTGTTTGCCTGTCTGGTAAGTGCTATGGACACAGCTGTTGTACGTCTCCTCCACTCGACACAAGAGAGACGCGCCGCTGAGCTGAAAGCCGCCCACCAACACTACACCGTGGCCACCATGGGAACGTGTACACAAAGGCTGCAACTCATCCTCTACACAAACTGCCACTTACCCAGTAAAGTTACCTCCTTAAGTCAACTCCAGACTACAGATAAACAAGTCATCAGGACTATGGGAAAACTCTTACATGTTCCTCACGACTTAATATTATCTGTCAGATTCAAATAAAGGAAGTTCACCAAGCTAACAATCTGGACAAAAGCATATTTAGATCAGGTTTGCAATACTGAAAAACACTACCGTTAACCAAGTAATCACTTGCAAGCATTCAGAAATGTTCCTTCTAAAGAGCGGTAGTACTGTGGTATTGAGCCACTGCAACACTTGCAGGGGAGGGTCGAAAATAAGTGCAAAACTCACAAAGCAGGCTTTAGCTACATGGAGCTGCTTGTCATTTCACCAAGAAAGACAGCACCGAATTGAAGGAAACATGCAAGTATGTGAAAGCTGATCTGTTAGCTGTTTGGAGAGGAGGGGGCGGGAGGTAGTGGGGCTTTAGAAGGGGCTAAAAAAAGGTTCAGAAACAGTTGGTTCCGATAGATTTTCCAACAGGGGCTTTCAACGACTCCTCTGGCTTTCTGCCTAGCAACATGTCTGCTTTGCAACATGATTCGCCATTGCAAGGCAAGGCCTTTGGTTGGCTCCAAAACCATGGAAACGCCACTGAGAACAACTTTCAGGTTGATAGTGGCACATTTTCTTCTCAAGGCATGCCATCTTATGGTTTCAGGCTTAAATCAGCAAGCCTTACTGCAATTACCCAGGATTAGTGCTCTGAGCAATTGCACAATAAATAAATAAATAAATAAATCACAAAAATTCTGTAAGTCCCAGGTTTCTGCATATGCTGCAAATAAATGTCAATAAATAAAAGAATAATGTGTTTTGCTTTTGCAATGGTCACATGTTTAAAACAACAAGAAAACAAAAGATGCCACATGATGGAGCAGAGTGTGAGCAGCTATTCTTTTGTGGTGTTTCATGCGGTCTACATAAACGAGATGGAACGCCCAGTTGTGTCACAACACTAGGAAGTATTTCACCGGACTGTGCATTACAGGGTAAAAAAAAAGAAAACAGAAGGGAAAAAAAAATGCTCACCTCAGTCTCTTAGATACTTAAAACTGTCCCTCAGATGTCATCTCTGGCAAGGTTCACTTAATCAAGAGCCTTTGCTCTCATATTCACAATTGGAAGTCTGACCATATCTTCAGCTAACATTATCAGAGGCATCCTTTAGCTCATCAGACGGCTGTTCCAATGGGGACAAAATGCTCCACCGGAAATGCTTCTAGCAGCTGCTAGGAGTATCATTTCCCCACACTGAGGCCAAGCAAAAGACAAATGGCAGCCAAGTCACCTGACACAGAAAAAGGTACTTCATTGGTGGAAAGGCCTTTCATTCCATTACTGTAGTACCAGTAGTCTCATTACAACAAATTTACAGGGCATTCACACTTACCTGCAATAAATCACAAGTGACCCCATTAGGCAAGTATAAAGATTAGTGTTACCAAAACAAATGTTGGCAAAAGCTCTGCATAAACACCATCCTATCTCTGAAAAACAATGGTAAGACATAACCAAGCTGAGACTGTAAGAACAGGGAGAGCAGACAGGCACCAGCAGGTGGAGATGGAAACGTGCAGCGGCCGCTGGGCTTTATCCTGCACAGGGCCCACAGCCAAACCCACATGACAAGGGCAATGTTCTCGACATCAGCCTTGTAAGCAGCATAGAAGGCACTGAATTTGCCCAGGAGGAAGCCAGAGTATCTAGACACTTCATTTTTCTTCAGTCAACAATCATCCCCCCACCCATTCACCAACACAGACCCACTCGGTCCACCAGCTTCAAAGTGAAGAAATGTTTCCATGGATCAGTGACAGGGAAGGGTGAAAGAGTCAAAACAAAAGAGTCTCAGGGCTGCTGGGAAAAATGAAGACATGCTGTTCTCACCCAGTGCTGAGCTCAGCATGGAGGCCTGTATAGCCTTTCTTTCAGGAAAGATTAGAGACAAGGCAAGTCAAACCTCATAGCAAATCAGCACTTTGTATTTTTCAGCTCAAGCTAGCAAAAAAAAAAAAAAACAACACCTCCCACCATGTTCACTGAGAAATGAGAGTCAAGCCGACGCAGAAGTGAAGGAGCTACAGTACCATAACACAACTTAACAGGGGCTGCAGGGATTTCAGAATGACCGACCTGCATAGCCATTCGCCCTTGGAAAAGCTACTTCAAACCACAACAAAAAAGGCAATTTCAAAAGCCAAAATGCAGACTGCACTGTCCACCACACCCAGACAATGTGTTTTCAGCAACAGACTAAGCGAGAGAGGGTGGTAGAGAGGCTTACGGAAAGAGACGCTCTGAAGCATGCTGTGCCAATACGGCCCCGAGACAAGATCAAAGCAAAGCGGTTGCCGGGCTGTGTGCTGGTGGCCCTACAACAACGTCAGCACATACAACCTGAGCAAGAGATGAAAGGCGGTTGCTGGGCTGCGAGGAGGGACAATGAAGAACAAGACTTTCACTTCTGTGAGTACAGGAGCACCTACGTGGGACTGGGGGGTCTTGCAAAGGAGTCTGCCAAACACCAGAGAAAAGACTACACTCCAGGTTAGTGTGTGTGCTGCCAAAACAACAGCTTCAAGCCAAAGGGGTTTACATTCTTTTTGTACGTCTGAGACAATCAGAACCCAATGACTCTTGGCGAATAAGAGAAAACGCTGAAAGAGCAGTGGCGCATTCTCAGAGAGCTGAACACAGATTTACATAACTGGAGCTGACCAGCAAAATGTGGTCCTCAAGTATCCTTTTCAATTGAGAAACTGAAAAATGCTCCCAGCTGTGCAAATCAAAGGTACACAGGTTGCCACGTTTTTTTTTTTTTTTTTTTTTTTAACCGTTTCTGAAGACACCAGTAAGCACTGGGCAAAGTCTGGTAACTCACAGCTCGGCCGTTTGCGAGACTGAGGGGCCAAGGACATCTGCTGCCCCTTAGTTTCTCACTCTCCTTCCCACATTTGGACTTTCCACTGTTGTACATTCTTTCTGCAGGTTTGGACAGCTGCCTGCGTCAATACAACTGAGACAAATATTAGTAAATCATAACCAATTTCCCCATCGCAAAAACAGTAGCTTTGTGGAAAAGTTGCACGAATTCAGCACAGTCAGCAGCATGAGGGAAAGGCCTTCAACTCAGTCATCAGGTGCAACAGTGCTCCCAATTTCACAGTTCAATTAGATACACATCCTTAAAAAGGGAAAACAAATAAATAATGCTACCACCACCACCACCACCACCACCACCACACACACACACACACACACACACAAACACCTCTGACCTAGCTTTTGTTCTCTGCCATCTCCACATTTCCCTGAAAGGTTTTTCTGACCATCATCGCCTCAAAGTAAACACAACCACTTGCAACTCATTTCCTCTGATTTCACAATGCAGGCGCACAGGGGAGGATCTGTTTTAGACAGCCTGAGGAGGGGCCCGTCGTGGGTGATCTACAGAAAGAGCTGCCCACCAGCATGGCGTTTTTCAGCGTGAATCACTGTCCCCCAGTCTGCTTTTGGTCTTAACAGGCAGTCCACAAGACAACCTGGGAGTAACAATGGGAGTTTTTGCTTCCCCCCCCCCATCGTTGTTTGTTCTTAGACAAACAGACGTTTCGGACTATACGGTCCTTCCTCAGCGTGTGATCACCTGTGATCAGTGTGTGATCAGAGAGGTGTCCGTTTGTTTGTCTAAACCTCCAAATTAAAAAAATTCTCGGTACGGAGAGTGTTGTCCTTCTTTTTTTCTTCTTTTGATAAAGTTAGATTTTTTGGGGGATTCAGCACCCTGACCACTACACCCTGATAGAGCACGTGCTATTATAATAAATAGTAGCAATGGGAAATGCAGACCTCAAATAAGCCACAGCATTTAACTGCAGCAAACTCCAGGCAACCTAGTGCATCCAGCAAACAGCAGGTGACCTACTTACACACAAGTAGTAGTACTTTCTCTTTCTGATAACCAAGTTACAATTTCAGTATACGGATGAGAATACACAACACCAGATGCAGAGGCAAACAGATGCATTTCCAAATGCAATTTAGAGTGTATTCAGATGTCATCTTGTCATACAACCATATACATATTTTGTACTGGTGTAAATGGAGGGAGGAGGCTACTTGCATTATACGTGTATTACAGAACTGAATATTCTACAGGACTGTTGGAGAACAGCACAACTGCAACACACTCCATCTCAAAATACATACTTGCAGCAACAGTTTGATGCTGAACGTCCTTGGAAGCTTACGTATTATTCTACGCATATATATGGCCCCCACTCTCAACTAAAGCACCAGTTCTCCTCATTCACAGGATGCTGTTCTCCTTAGATAGAGAGCCTCTGTTCTGGCTACATTCACTGTCAGCAGCTGCTAGTGCTGCCAGACTTTAACTGACTACATTTGCCTTAAAGTGTGCCATCACACTTCAGCCAATTCTTCACATAAGCTTCACATAACTTACAAGTCAGCCGTCAGGGACTTCATCACCACAAGGTTATCAGCAACATCGCCATCACCACATCTGCTCTACACTCCGGTATATACTGTTTGAGAACCTAAAAAAAGGGGCCTGTAGGTGTGCAATACATGGAAGCTATTCTTAGTTATCTGAATGCTCAAAGGACACACCAAAGGAGAATAGATCCCCATCACACACAGCTGGTAAAACATGCATAGTTTTGTAATTCGCTTAAATACCACATTCAGGAAAATCCCAGCTGGGACTGAAACAGATTTTAAGATGATCATGATCGTTCTGCCACAGTCCTGTTACTTCAACAGCGGAAAACATGAAAAAGACAATTTGAAGATCGCATATCAGTGCATTCAGATTTTTTAAATACTTTACACATTTCAAATTCATGTCAAATTTAAAACTGTCAGAGTTGTAATCACTGAGAATACCCTGCTACATTATCTTTCACTTCCCAGTTGTAAGGGAGGTCATATTGCTGCTGATCAGATGAAAAAACATCATGCAATTCTGACTCATTTTTAGTGTACCATTTAGTGTGTGTATAGTGCATACAATGTATACATTTAAGACAACAAGTGAATAACATAACTACATTTTTAGTATCTCTAAAAATGTACCATTTTCACAGCAAGTAATTTTTTATGCTTGCTTTAATACAGAATAAACCAAAAAGTGTTCCATAATAGAGATCGTAACAGACTAATGTGTTCTCTTAAAATAAATGAATGAATGAATGAATGAATGAATGCATGCATGCAAGTGTAGGTCAAGAAGGCGAATATTCTGTTACACATTTGTTACTTTCAGAATCTGTAGTGGGGGTGTTGTCACAATGTGCCACCCAGTTCTGGTCTTCCCTGTACCTATAAAATGTAGGCCAATATGCAACCATGCCATATTTACCAAAACATACTGACACAAAGCGTGTATTGACGCGGAGCTTTTTACTTTAGTCCAAAACAGTTATTGTCAAAAAAAGTTAAGCAGCTTAATGTACAAGACCAAATTTCTTTCAAACTCCACTTCCACAAATGTATCAACTGCCAACACAGCAACACTAATCCAAAGACAAAACAATAACTCAGCATTTAGCAGCTTAATGCGTTTTAACAACAACAACAACAACAACAACAACAACTCAGACATACCAAATTCTCAGCGTTTACTGGTCTCTGGCCAAAAGGATGGGGGGAAAAGCAAAAACAAAGCAACAAGTTCCAAAAGAGGACTTATAACTAGAAACGTTATTTTCCTTGTGCACAACATTGAAATATTAAGCCCAGTTATTGTTGGCAAAAACAAGATAAATATGTTGAGTGTTTTGCCTACATTGACTGAGTCAGCTTTCAACAAACAGATGAACATGCCTTCATTCTTACTCAACGTTGTGTCTGTATTCACAGCTACCACACACACACAGACTGGCATGTTACATTTTCCTTTTAATGTAGTCAAAAATGGAAGTATTTGCAATCTACTAAACACGATATGCAACTGTACAACCAAAACCAACTGTGTTTGTAAGCCATCAGTACTAAAACCACAAATTTAAAATTGTAAATGCACCTACAGGTGCATTACACGTGAACTCAAGGATCAGCTCAGGGTTCGGTGCAGCAAACTTAGAGCATCACGCATCCTTCCCATTTGTCACTTACATATAACTAATAAAAATCCATGAAAAAAATTTTGCATGCGGATACCAAATCTCCTAATCTAAAGCATTTATTATAAACACACCGAAACCAGAAAAAAAAAAAATTGCATTTCGTTGGATTTTTAACTACACAAAACTATATTTTGCAAGTTGGTCTGAAATCAATATTCATTGCCTCTGGAGCACATAATGTAAATTATCTACCAGACAAAGCAGGTTAAGCAGCTGATCTTGATGTTGTGATTTAAACATATTAAACTTTTATCAGACACCAACAAGAAAAAAAAAAAAAAAAAAAAAAAGGTTTAACCACCCCAACCCCACAACAAAAACAACAGAACTCGTCCAGAGATCACACATCCAGTTAGACACGTTTATGTTTCACATACTTTACTCATTAGCATCCGCAAAGAAGAAATAAACAGCTCAATCATACAAAAACCAACTCTGACTGCAACACACACATACCTAGAGAGCAAGCCATCACCTCAGCACCACGGCTTTATTTATATACTGTTCAGTCAGAACAGCCAAACGTACAAGACAGTAGGTCAAAGTTCAGAGAGGAATGTGCCCTGTCATACTTTTCGGAAGAACCGACCACCCCCAGCCCACCACTTCTTTCTGCTTCAGCTGGGGACATGCCTGTGTGCCCAGTCACTGCCGTCCTGAATCGGCTCCCTCGCTCCAGCACGCGAGCTGAAGAGGTATGTTCTTGGAGAAAATGCATGAAGCACAGCTTCGGTATTCAGCCTGACAAATGCTGGAGTTTTCACTTGGTCACAGATAACCGGACTCCACTGGTTAAGTGTGCATGGAAATGTCCAGCCTGGCAACAAAGATGACTGAACACTGCAGATCAATACCCAATGTTAATGCACTTACAACATTACCTTGCCTTGATCGCCATCACAGCATTAAGTATATCTTCAATAAGTAAGCCCAAAGCCTGAAACTGAAGGAAATAGGGAACAGCTTTATTATACAGCTGTCAGTGAGACAATCCTCTGAAGCACATACATTATGTGAGGATGGAGCAAAACAATGTGATAAATTACAATGGGCAGTGTACAGTACAAAAGTCACCAATCCAAGACTCAACTCTTCCAAACAAAAAAGGGTAATTACGCAAAATAATGAGCAATCTGATGACAAAAAGTCAGGAACACTGAGCAAGTTTTTGTGGATATTTATTACTCACGTTAATACAAAAAAAAAAAAACCCAACAACACAGCTAAATTCCCCAAGAACAAACTCACATAATATGGACTCATAAAATCCAGCCAAATACCCTATGCTATCAACTACAAGCTCCATGTCACACTGAATGAATAAGCGATTACTAATAATGTATAGCTTGGCAAACTAAACCCTGTCTCGCAACCTCAACAAAAAGGCATGAACACACAGCTATATCTTGTACAGCTAGTTTGCTTCCAATCACTCTTACAACATTCACTGCAACAAATTAAGATTTGGGAGGCTCTAATGCAATCGCTTGCTGGCAGGACCAATAGATGGCAGAGATGTGCAACTGGCCCAATTTCTAAATCTTTGATAATTCCCAAATATGTGCTTTTAACCTTAGATACTGAAGATTCAGCAAAACTGAGCCATTAGACTGACAAGCATGTATGCTCTTTTTGTGTGCGTGCTTATGTCCTTGTGTGGGCAGCCTTAGCTTTTCACTCACTGTACTGTACAGGCAACCAGTAACAGAACTAACACCGCTAAGAAGCTTGCATCATGCCTCTCACACCTGTAACACCGCTGAATCACATCAGGACATGAATACAAGACACGCAAGGAACATCACATGCATTTGACAAGCCTGCAAAGAAATACCTCTCTTTTCTGCTAACCATGCAGCAAAAGACTGAATCATTGTGATGTCTAAAAATACATTAAAAAAATAACGCATGACTTTAAAGACAACATAAAGCTACACATAAACTGGGAGTGACCAAAACAGCAGGCCCATTTACTAACTCCGCTCAAGCCGCACTGCATAAAGGAAACTTCAAAATAAATGTAACGCTTAAATAACCGTTCAACAATTACAAACTCTGAAACAGGTTTTTCAAGACAGAAAGCATGTCAGTCTTGGCAGTAATTAAATGTTTTGCAAAATCACCTCAAGCACAGAAGGATAAGAAATGAGCAAGACACAATGAAAATAAAACCTTGCAACCAAGTTCAACATTTCTGTTGTTGTTGTCTACAGCTTTTGAACAGCAAATTAATCATAGAAAACATGAAAATTGTCACCAGTGTGGTCTCATTTAAGACAACCCACTCTATACTCAAAAGTGAAATAAGTTAAAAGTAAATATTTAAAACTGCAGAGTAAATTGTGTAAACAAAAGTCAAATCTAAGGAATGATTTCAGGAAACATTTTTTATATAAACTATATTAAAACATAGTTTCACAATTAACAGCTCGTGTGAGACAGGATTACTACTTGCTTTATAAAACATTGGGGGGGGGGACACCAACCTCATAATACCAAACAAACTGTGTCCAGTGAATAAATGTATGATTGAGCCACGAATCATGATCAGGTCAGTAAAGTACAGCACCTCCCCAATCTTCACTATAAAGGAAAAAAGCAAATATTAAAAAAAATTATGGGTTGGCTTATACCCTGTACAAAGCTACAGTCTCATGACACATGGTTACATTACAGATTTAAACCTGTTAATGACTGGCCAAAGGGGCTCGGTAAAAAAAGGGAATGTGATGCAGACTACGTACCAGAACAGGTACAAGGTGCCATGGACACTGCTACAGGATGTAGTCTGATGACACGGTGCTGTTCAAGGGTTCACACAAAACTTAGGACACACAGTGCCCTGTAATTCACTTCAAACTAGGGCTAAAACTTTACATCAGTTTCACCATACATACACAATACAGCGACAACATTTAACAAGATACATCTGCACAAAAACAGTAGCACTGAAAAGGACATACCACCAGTTTATCAATTGTCAATGTAAATCACAAAATACCTGTAATTCATGTTCAACATTGTGATGACTGACTAACTCTCCATTTCACTGTGTACGCTTACCAGAAAATTTCCTTTAACCATTTATAACAAACATGCAGAATTTCCCTACAAACATGGTAGCTGGCCATGTACGTGGTCAGCGTCTGTGTTTGTGACTTTATAAATTCCTAACAAAGAGCATTAATTACAGCCACTTCTCTGGTCTACATTTGAAGTCTGTCAGACCGGTGGCCTTGTAGGAAGAAATAAACTCACAGAGATGGGTATTTGATGAACCAGTTGCGGCAAATGCATTTCATTAAATTAATTTGTGACATTTTTTTATGTCTAAGAACCTGTTCTGACAGCAATACATTTATTGAGCTAACATTTTCATAGCTCTTTTGTTTTCAGTAGCCATGTAGCTCAAAATACATTGAATGAGCACGCAGAACCCAACCTGACCAATTCAACCACTGCATTCACTTCGTTTGGTAATGCTACATGAAACAGATTTGATAAAGAGAACTCTGTTACAGAAACAAGGCAAAACAAAACATGCCTGATAGAATGGACATATGTTCTAAATGGGTGGGCTCATCTACAGGCATGTAGAAGGTACTTCTCTGACCAGACTACATAAATGCACATGTAGACATTATTGACTCACCTCCCTTATCCTAGCATCCATTTAAAACAGACCTGAACATGTAAGGCCAAGGCAAGAAGAAAAACAAGGGGTAATATTGCAGATGAAAAGACACACCCATATTTTTGGTTTAATGGTTTACATGACTCAAAAGTATGCCCTACTAACACAACTGTAAAACACCACATTTTATCTCATATGTTGGCAAGTTGACAAACCAGACTGCAGTGATCATGAATCAGAGGGTCAAACTGAAAGGTATAATATTACTTGCAAAAGGCACCAGTTAGTAAAAAAATTACACAAATTCAGTGGGAATCTTAAAAGCACTAATCAGTAACGATGACTTTGTACCTAGACACAAAATGGAGTAGCTTCCTCAGTCTAGCTTTTACACTGTAAACCTTAAACGATGTATGACGGCTACATTTCTACAGGAAATGCAAGTCATTTTGATAAACCTAAATCGTGGGTTAGGGTTAACTGTACCACGGAAACTGAGCACATTCCGACTCTGATCTACCTGCTTCCCAAAAATGCTCCTTACGCGAACTTAGTACAAGAACTGTCGGTATCAAGAAACCAGCGTTATACCCTGCCACCAGTGAACCTCGTATACAGAGCTCTGCCTTCATGATTTAATCAAAAATATCTGAGAAGAACACGAAGGACGAGGAAGCAAACGTGGGGTCGCGATTAAACATTTTCCCTAAGAAAAGACAGTGCGACGCACCACGCCTAACTAGTTAATTACATTAGTAGCCATGGTGTGTGTTAAATCGCAGACCCCCCGGCCGGGTTTTTTTTTTTTTTTGGTTATTTGAGGCCTTTTAGTCAGTTACACATGTCTGGGAAAGTCTTCAGCTTTACTATAGGGTGTGGGGGTTGGTCATCTACTTCTACGACACAGAGGGATTACTGTACTATCCTTCCTAAATCCGATTATTTGATACGAACTTCAATCGGACACAAGACGGACGAATTTACCGAAAAATATAGCAGAAAGCAAATCCAAAAGCACCACACGGTCCACCTTGGCAAGGCTAGATCCGACAACTGTAAAACGTAAACTTTTAAGTGTTATGACCCTATTAATAAAATAATTAGTTTTTATTTAGTTATTGAGCTAGTTTTATCAAAGCGCTTGCTAACTAGTTTAGCTTGTCAGATTTGCCTCAGTTTTGCAAGATTTGCTGTACGTCTACACAAAACGACACTCTGCAAGTTTGCAATTAAAAGGACGGTGCATAAATTTATTCTGCATTGGCTACGTTTTCCATCGTTATTTCCTACTGCAGTTAGTTCATCCGTAGCAACAAGAAAAGTGTTTAATACGGACGGAAACCAGTTGCATGAAAACTTTTTGTAACACCTGAGAACTTTTTTTCCCACTTTAAGGGGGGGGGGGGTGTTGAAAGCGGACATATAAAAATAATTGCTAATGCTAAAATTTGATCGGATCGAAGCAGACATTCGCTCCCCGCCCCTTAAGCAGCCACGGGGCCTTTTCCTTACCGTGTCCGCCGCCGCTGCCCGGGCCACCTTCGACACCCGAGACGCCGCCGCCGAATCTCCACTGGGCCGGGGTGCTGACAGAAAAGGCGGAGAGGGGGAACCGGAGTAAGGGGGAGTGAACGCTACACAGGCCTTTTCTGTTTTGGCAGTTCAATGGGGGATTACTACGCCGCGGCCCCCCGCCGTTTCAGAGACTTGGGAATTCTTTTGACAGCTCTTCTTCTTTTTCCCCCCCTCTGCTCCCCCTAATTTCTCTTTTCCTTCCTAACTTCCAAGAGATACGAATCAAAATACTACCACTCAATATGGCGGCTGCGCCAGCGAGCGCGTCTCGCGAGACTGGAAAACTTTAAACGAGAGGAAAATAATAGTCGGGAAAGGGGGGGCAGTTACACCAGACTGAGTTTGTTAGTGGAAGGAGGAAAGGAAAACGTTTGAGCTGTTGTTCGACTGGAAACTACCATGAGACACGTGGGAGGGGAAACAGGTGGGAGGATTCTGTGGATACCTAGCAGGTCTTTTCCAACATCAATGGAGCATGTAGGAGTACGTATGTACTTTACAGTGCAATGTTTGAAACGCTCACAATATGGAATTTTGCGGTAAAATGTTTGCATGTAAAACGTGTGTGATGGAAGTGCCTTTAAGAATATCTGTGGAACAGACAGCCCATTGCTTTTTTTTCCTTCAAAATAAAATTGTATGCAAATACTCTTGTTTTAAAATGCTTATCTTATTTCCTTTATAGGAGACATTAGTACACAGTTTAGCTAAAGACAGGCGTTTATAATGAAGCAAATGTGTCAACAGCTTTAAAAATGTTAGAAGGCTGTGAATCAGCGTGTGAAAGCAAAACTAATAACGAACTAAGTGGGGATGGGATAATTTATAGGCATGTTTTTTTTTTCCTTCGTTTGTGCTGTTCCATTTGGAATTGTTTCTGAACTTGAACTCTGTATGCTGCCATTCGTTCATGGAGGAGAGACTAACATGTGCATTGATTTGTGACCCACTGTTCTTCATAAGATGACCACGGCAATTGTCAACTCCCAGAGACCACTGTTGTAGGAAGATGCACAACACAGGTCAGCACCAGAAAGGCATGGAATGTGGGGGCAAGGTCTGGGATCCTGTAATATATCTGTTGAACCCCCTGAAAGCCCCAAAATAAATAAGATGTCAGTGTGTAATGGGAGAGTGCCGGTTACCACAAGGTATTCGCTGACCTGAACATGCAAACAATTCAGTCATACGGGTATAGTGTACAGCATTTAACCTACTACATACATAAATGTAAAGAAATTGTTCTGTAAAAGTACATACACTATATTGCCAAAATTATTGGGACACCTGCCCTTACATGCACAAACTTTAATGGCATCCCAGTTTTAGTCCTTAGGGTTCAATATTGAGTTGGCCCACCCTTTGCAGCTATAACAGCTTCAGTTCTTCTGGGAAGGCTGTCCACAAGGTTTAGGAGTGTCTATGTTTGACCATTCTTCCAGAAGCGCATTTGTGAGTTCAGGCACTGATGTTGGACAAGAAGGCCTTGCTTGCAGTCTCCACTCTAACTCATCCCAAAGGTGTACTATTGGATTGAGGTCAGGATTCTGTGCAAGCCAGTCAAGTTCCTCTACCCCAAAGTCACTCATCCATGTGTTTATGGACCTTGCTTTGTGCACTGGTGCACAGTCATGTTGGAACAGGAAGGGACCATCACCAAACTGTTCCCACAAAGTTTGGAGCAAGAAATTGTCCAAAATGCCTTGATATGCTGATGCCTTAACAGTTCCCTTTACTGGAACTAAGGGGCCAAGCCCAACCCCTGAAAAACAACCCCACACCATAATACCTCCTCCACCAAACGGTATCCTTGGCACAATGCAGTCAGGCAAGTACTGTTCTCCTGGCAACCGCCACACCCAGACACGTCCGTTGGATTTCCAGACAGAGAAGTGTGATTCGTCACTCCAGAGAACACGTCTCCACTGCTTTAGAGTCCAAAGGCATGCTTCACACCAATGCATCTGACGCTTTGCATTGCATTGCACTTGGTGATGTAAGGCTTGAATGCAGCTGCTCGGCCATGGAAACCCATTCCATTAAGCTCTGTACGCACTGTTGTTGTGCTAATTTGAAGGCCACATGAAGTTTGGAGGTCTGTAGCTATTGACTCTGCAGACAGTTGGCAAATTCTGCGAACTATGTGCTGACTCCGCTCTGTCATTTTACGTGGCCTACCACTTCATGGCTGAGTTGCTGTTGTTCCCAGTTGCTTCCACTTTGTTATAA
>JABJVR010000034.1:1185532-1250098 GCA_025773905.1 Chitala chitala | reverse complement strand
GCATGCCTAGGTGCTTGATTTTATACACCTGTGGCCATGGAGGTGATTGGAACACCTGAATCCAATGATTTGGAGGGTTGTCCCAATATGTTTGGCAATATAGTGTATATACATATGCTTGCACAGTGTATGAACATGCTAGCTAGTTTCTACTCCATCTGAGACCATCCCTTGAAACACAGAGACAGACTTTTGTTTGTCTAATAGCATTTCTGAAATATGCTGAAGTTAATATCTTTTTCTGCTACATTATAAATGTCTGTGTTGTAAACATTTTCTAAATATGTCTAATACTGTATATTCTGTGGTTCTCTGCCCCTTTTAAATGTGAGATGATAGTGTTATGGGGGCAATCTGGCCTCAAACTCTCAACCTAGCAGCCCGCACAGTTACCAGACAAGATGATAAGCCCGCTGAGCTAAAGACCCAACTCTCTTGCTTGGGGGACTAATCATACTCTTGTCCTGACTACCAGGGGATTCATACTATAGCACTTTCACATACCACTACGTGAAAGCACACGTATTTCAACTTCTGGCAGTGCTCTGAGCAAACTTGACACAAATTGTTAGTTTATGAATATTTTTGCTCATTAAATGTTTGACTGATGTTTACATTAACTTAGGAACATTTCACTAAACTACAAAAAAATGTACAGAACGTGGTCTATAAGTGTGTTTATCTGATATTTGATCTCCATTTTCATTTTGTGGGAGGTGACCCTCACAAGATTTTTCCACGTGGGCTTTTTAGACCAGTTAAAACAGTTGCCAGAATTTTGCCAGTTGATTACACCCCCAGATCTGGTATTAGTAATCCTGATCATGGCTGGATGTTCAAATATCAGTGAATTATATTTACTGATGAGATGGACTAGGTGTATGTTAAAGATAGCTGCCAGCTGATGTCCATTGGAGGTGGGTGCTGTGGCGCGCTCTGGACTGGATATACCTAGAAGCACCTGTGAATCACACAAGAGATTACGTTCCTGGGGACAGGTGCATCTGGACTGCCAAGTATAATCAGCTACCACCATGACCCTCATCATGATAAAGAGAATGAAAGTGAGATAAGATGACATCCAAACAGTCTGCAGCAGGGGTATCAAAACACAGTCCAGGAGGGCCACACTAGGTGCAGGTTTTTGTTTCAACCAATTTCTAATGTTACTTCAAACTTAATGTCAATTAAACACTATTAACTGTAATGTATAGTTACTGTGGCAATCCAGAAATTCAAAACAAGCTTTCTTCATTTTAAATAAGAATTTTAAAAGCCTGGTATAGACTTACTAACGTTGCTTGTTATCATTTTTAACTTATATGGTGTATTTTTGATGTTGTAATCAATTTGTTTTTAATGATCACTTATGTCATTACTCCTGATTAAACATTCTTTGTCATTGGCACCTGTTTCTCCTGTTCATTTATTGTTACTGTGTGAATACAGTTAATGATTACTGGTTTGAATGAAACACAGTGCTAAATTATCCAGACATTTTCTGCTCTGATTGTACAGTTACAGCAACATTGTATTCTGTGACTTATGTTTTTGTTACAGATGTTAAAGCACAAGAGTCTCAATTTCAACTTCCACACATAACATCAACATACTCCTTGCTGATTTTAAACCATTTCCATTCTTGGCAGCAGATGTTCTTTCTGCATTTAAATGAGCAGCTCAGCAGCAGTGAACCACTATGCCCTTGCGTTGTCTTTCACTGCTTCATTCAAACCCACTTGTGAGGGTAAATGAAAAAGCAGATGGCTCTGGGGACAGTTCTGCTCTTTGCCACAAGCACAGGGCAACTTGTTGAGTTTGAATAATGTAGTGATTCTTGCATGTTGCCCTCTCCTACCTGAACTAACCATGACCTGAGCTGATCTGGACAAGTGCAAGAGGACCAAGTACACATAGAGTACTGTGAACATGGCTAAATCTGCCACAATAGCAGCCTGGTGGCTGAATGGGTAGAACATCAGGCTGCCACCAGGTGCATCCTTGAGCAAGACACTCAGCACTAGCTAATTGTAACATGTATGTGAAATGTTGTAAGTTGTTTCTGATAAAAGCATCTACTAAATAAATAAACATAAATCTGCCATCTGGGTGAGTTAAACATGCACCCAGAGGGTACTACACAATAAGGGGCCCATATTCCCTAAGGTGCCTGACTCATTTAACATTGTAATTGTTAGACCACATCTAAAAAAACTGGATTCAGAAGTACTTTGTAATTATAGACCTATTCCAAATGTCCCTTTTCTGTTCAAGGTTTTGTAAAAACTTGTTGCAACATAGCTTCAATCACACTTGGAAGCATATGGTTTATTGGATAAGTTTTGTGTCTTGAGAAGGACACAGAACCAAAACAGCTTTGACTAGAGTTGTAGCTGATATGTTTTTTTACGATACAGGGAGCACGACAGCTCCCATATAGATTTTAGAGCTGGTTTTGATACCGTAGGTCTTTCTGTTTTGGTAAACCACATTCAAACTGTTCTTGGCCTCAGCAGAACTATTCTTAGCTGGTTTACATCTTACCTCACAAACTATTATTATTATGTTCAAATGTCAAAACAATAAGGCTCCTTCACCCATGTCACCACTTAGATATGGAGTACCACAGACATCTCTGCTGGGCCCAGTAATATTCTCCCTTTACATGTTACCTTTAGGTAATATTATAAATAATTATATCAATTATAATACCTATGGTGATGACACTCAGATATACTTTACAATTAAATCAAATGATAATGCATCAGATAACATCCTAGACAAATGTCTCAATGACATTGAAAGATGGATGACAAGAAAACTATCACTAAACAGATAAAACTCAGATCTTGTTGTTTGGGGTAATGATCCTGCTAGGAGTGCTTTTATTTCAGCCCTTAATGCTGTTGGCCTGAGTTTTTCCATTAGGGACTAAGCATGTAATTTAAGTGTCATTTTAAACTCAAACCTCTCCTTTGGCTCTCATCTTATTGAAACTTTACAACTGTGCTTCCTGCAGCACAGAAACATTGCTGGGTTGTGGCGTTTTCTTACAACAGCAGATATTAAGAAAATTGTGCATGCTTTTGTTTATTATTGCTTAGATTACTGCAATAGTTTACTGTCACAGAGTACAAACCGTTAAACACTTCACAGTGCATCCAAAATGCAGCCGCTAGAATTACTACTAGGAGCAGAAAGTACAACCATATAAAGTCCCATACTGTCCTCATTCCACTGACTTCCTATTAAGTACAGGACCGATTTCAAAGTTCTCATATTAACATATAAGGCTCCAAATCATTCCCCACTATCTCAGAATGCAGGCCTTCTTTCCGTTCCATGCATACAAAAAGGTTTTGGCACTAGAGCATTTAGTCGTAGAGTTCTTAGGTTATGGAATAATCTGCCTGGCTACGTACAGGATGCTGAATTGGTTTAAGTCTTTAAATCCTGATTGAAGACACATTTCTTTGATTTTGCTTTTCCACAACAGTCTCTATAGCTCACTGTAATTAACACTGCTGGTGCTGCTGTACATGTCAGTAGTACTAGTATTCTGTTATGTGACTGCCAGTGTTTATATTATGTACTAACCCCTTTCTGCAATCTTCTCTGCCTATATGTCTACTCTGTGCCCAAATGGGCAACATCTGAGTGGGATGCCTTTCTACTGTTGTTGACACCCAGTGTACCCCTCAAAGAAGGCCTTCACCCAAGGGATGCTGCAGGCCTACAGGGATCTACTCCTACATCTGGAGCACAGACAAATTTCATATTGCGATTTACATTGATAGTCTCCATTATAAACTTAGTATTCTGTAATGTTAGCATGCCTAGGAGGGGCTGGGCAGCCAGTGGACCTTACCCAGAGTAATTTTTTTTCTTCACACTGTGGAGTTTTTGGTTCCTCTCCTCCATTATTGCCTGGTACTTATTGAACCATCCACCTTGAATCATCCACCTGCTGTGAATTCCTTGTAAAAACTGAAATTTATTTCCATGAAATGCTTTGAGGCAACTTGTTGGGAAAGGCACCATGTAAAAATTAATCGAACTGAATATGTGAAAAACTAATTATCCAAATACTTACAATGGTAGTTAATGGCATAAGATTAGGGAGTGGTGGGGGCTCCGAGATGAAACACTCCCAACTGGGGTTTTAAAGCTACCTGGTCTGGGAGAAATATTCAGTTTGGTTTTTGTACATGGCTTCACTACCAGCAAGGTTCCTCAGTTTCACCTGTCTGCTTCATCTGTGTGGTGATTGTTTTGCATTGATTCTCACAAACCTATGCCTAAGCACTATAGAAAGTAATGTTTTAAATATGCTTTTTAAATCCAATGCTTTTCAAATGTTTTTTTTAAATGGTAGAAAATGTGTAAGTGTTTAAGTACTGTTTACTCAGTCAACAACATGACACAGTCTTTTGTGCAAGATAAAGTCCTTTCTGGTGTTGTGAATGTTTTGAAATCTGTACTTTTTCACAGAACCCACAATGCTTTGAGAGTATAATTCTTAGTACAAACTGTTGCCAGACTGCAAAAGTCAGCATTGCAGAATAAAAATTCTATGGACATTTTTCAAAATCAGATGTTCCAGAATAACTTTAGATGGAAATAAATCTAGCTCTGCTTGGTTTTTAATCCCTAACCCTTGACTGGATGGGGATTAAAAACTGAAGTATACTCGTGGCCATGCAGATATTCTTGTTTGGACAATGCAACCCTTGTGTATCTCAACCAGGAGCCCTTAAATCTGCCCTCCCTTATTTTACAGCCTTACAGAAAATCTTATAAAACTGCTCCGGCTGTAGATAATCCGGCAGACAGTTTGAAGATAGAGGGATAAAGTGCTCATTTAAAAAAAAAGAATTCAGTTGCCTCAAGGGTGTTGACATTCAAAAACAAAGATATATGAATGTTCAGGGTTCAACAAACAGATGAACAGTGCTTAGTGCCGACAGGTTTCCTGGGAAAGATGGTGGGCCACCCGCATTCATGGCAGAGAAACAGGCCTTTCTCACGGTCTGAAGGCAAGCCTTCACCAGTCAGTTCTTAGAACTGAATGCGGCAGCGTCAGATCACACTCTAGTCATGTCACTGTGCTGTTTTATTGGTCAGCCTCGTGGCCTTTCAGCACAGTGATTCTCAGACGTGGTCCTGGTGAACCACAACTGTATGTTTTTTAGCTCTATGTAAACAACTTCAGTATTTAAAGGACTTGTGCTGGCTGTCATTAAAATAAACATTTAGTTGTATGTCTTACAAGCAGAGCCAATATGTCCAGTATGGATGGGCAGCCAGAATTTTTTATTTTCTGTTGAACAGTCATATATTACTAAATATGGTACAAGTATTCTTTTTCAATTTAGAGAATTCAGACCTTTATCTCAGAGGCACGTTCTGACTTCTATATAAACTGTAGAAAGAGGACAACATGTGTCACTCGTTGATTTGTCAACATATGAAGAAGAAGGGAGACAAGTAAGCAAACTTCATATCTAAACCAAGACAGATCTGAAGAGGGAAGATAACATGATCCTGGTATGGCTTTGGTCTAGTTGAATGAGCTCCTGCTCTCATTTTACATGCTGTGAATATAGTAGAAACCAAACTAAACAAGGCAGCAGTGCCAACTGTACAGTGGTCCTTTGGGACTTTGGGTTATTAGATTAATTCACCTTTCTGAAAGAACTCTGTTCAGGCAATACAACCACTGCAGTAGTAAGGAAGATCCTCTTACAGCCCTTAGGAACTACTGTAGAGGTGTTACAAAAAAAAAAATCACTCTTAGCAACATATGCAGGTTAAATGAATTTGGACATAGTGTATATTTTACAGATACAAATATACAGAAGAACTGGTCAGGGTGTGCCACATTATCTGTCAAACACAATGTGCAGTACTGGGTTCTGGGGCCTTTTTAATAATTGCTTCCATCCATAGGGCATATAAAAGTATATATAAAAGTGCCATTACACAGGACCAACACAACCTGACTAGAGACATGGGAGGAAGGGGGGGGGGTCATACTTTCTAACACAAAGCAAACAAAGACAGTCAGGCAAAGACCCATAGTAAGATCACAGTTCCCTAAACTCAGTCCATCTGACTTTTTGACTTGTGGTTCAATTTTACTCTTGGATCAGAACATGATGGGTGAACACCTTAGACTATAAAGCGGGACACATTAACATCACTGGCTGTGTTCAGTCCTTGTTCTTTTTGCAACCTCATTCAATGGAAGAGTTAGTACATTAGCATCTCACTATGACATTTACACTTGAACTGTACCCAAGATGCACACTCAGTACACATACTCCATGAAACAGAAAACAGTGCATGGTCTCCACAAGTCATAGAGCAGCCCTTCTGGACTTCATTAACATCGGTGTTATGTTATTTGTGCTAAGTACCTTTATGCACTGTGTGTATTTGAGGGGGGCAACTCAAGAGCAAAGAATGCAGTACCTCTGTTTAGAATTGGCTAACAGACTTTGGACTGTCAGTGTCCACCCTATGTACTTCTGTGTGAAGAGGACACATAAGATTATGGCAGATGGCCCAATGGCAGCAGGCAAGAGGGTTACTCTATAACTCATCTGGACAGAAGAGAACATTGAGACCAAGTGACAGTAGAGTCACATCTATGTTAATACATTCTGCTGTGTACACTCCAACTCGTAAATTTACCAAAGCAACTGGAATATTAGGCCAGGGGGCTTGGAATTCATTTGGTGCATCCTTCACTGTGACTTGACAGGGAAGCGGTGCCTTGCTGATTTCCAATGTGGTTTTCAAAGTTTGTACCATTACCTGGCATGCTGCGACAGGTAGACTTTTTTTTGCTAGATGCCCAATGCGCCTCAACAAGCACCTTTCAATATGGAAAAGCTGTCAGCAGGAAACAAAGGACTACATTTCCCAGGGTTCATTGTCATACTTGGCCTTTCCCTCCTGCCATTGTATGACCCCAGCCCTGCATAAAGCAGGTACTTAACACATTAGTCTTCATCGGTTAATTATGTCAAGCATGTGGTTCTTTGTAATACCAGGTAAGGATCCTGTAACACTGTGAGTAGCTCCTTCCTAGCTGTTTTTTGTCCAACTCCTTATCTTGGACTAATTTGCAAAAAGGAGCTACTGGCATCTTTGCAATCCAGCCAATCAAGTACCTTCACAGTGACAACACATTTTTTGCTGCAAATAGTATAAAATGAGGTTTACCATAATAGGTATTTCTGATGTTAATAAATCCAACATGTATTTCCAAATCCAACTTTTCTTCTTTTTTCTTCCAGGACGTTAGCCATCTTCAGTTTTGCACCTTAGTGGCTCAGAGGACGGCATGTGTAAGCCATCCAGACTCTAAGTAAGCGTCTGCTGCACTACTGCAGCACACCGGAGGTCTTAGTTTACGGCACCCATGTCAGGAAAGAGCTCTAAACTGCTTTAAGCCACCGTGGTGCTCTGCCTGTTGTGGACATGAAGCCCAGACACTGTTCTCAGCAAATTACTGTATCTGCCTCACCTACTTAGCACACATTGGTTTTCAACAGCACCTGCTCAGTGTAGTATTTATATGCATTTACTATGGATGCCTTCGTTCCCACCAAGGGCTGATAAATCTATGAAGATTCTTAGTCGTCCAGGTGAGGTTATCTGGAAGTTTAGTCATGTCAACTGGACTTCTTTCTCCTTTATGCAGAAACATTTTACCTTCAGTCTACTGAAGAAGCCTTTTGGTAACTGAAGAAGCCTTTTGGTAAAAGGTGAAACATTTCTGCGTAAAGGAGAAAGAAGTCCAGTTGACATGACTAAACTTCCAGACAAGGGCTGATAAATGCACTTTGGTAAAGCTAGAACAGGCAGAAACTCCAGAAATGTGTATGGTCTCACAGCATTTGGTAACAAGAAAGCATGACCTCAGGCAGGCAAAGGGAAGCATAAGACTTTAAATCCCAGGCTAGGAGGGACAAGGTTAAGTTGGTCACTGACTGCCTTCACCAATTTCCTGTCAGTTACCAGTCAAACCAGCTGATTCATTGTGCAACACAATCCTACCCAATATTGGACTTTAAAGTTTCTTTACTAATTGCTACTGCTACACACACTGTTCATGTACCATTAAAATACAGACCAACAAACAGCATATTCACAGTTACTTTAACATTCAACTGCACAAAGCAGATGCATTCCACCTGAAGCAAAAGAGATTTTATTACAATAGAGGATACAAAATAAATATACATGACTTCTTTTCATTTAACAGTCATTTGTACAGTGAAATTAGGACAACTCAGCTAAAAGCCACTGTAGAGTATAAATGTTTATTTCTCTTTGCACTGTGTTTATTGCTTTATTTAAGAAAGCTATGGACACAGTTTTAATCTGATCAGTTGTGTATTTTGCACATAAGTATGCACGCACACTCATGCACATGGACTAGATGAGACAACAGACAGTTGGGCCTGCACAGTTCTTCCTAGTAAACTGAAGGAGCAGGACACTGGGTGAGGTATACTCCACCATGCAGTCACATGATGCAAACTGAGAATCCTACATTCAAGTTAGTGAGCCACATAATGGACATGTGAATTCCTAAAGTCATAAAAGGTAAGATGAGCGGTCCAAAGGCTTTTTTTAAATGGTGTTCAATGCTCTAAAAAACACATTCTGGTTCAAAACTTAATTACGGTTTGCTCCTCTCGAGAGTCATAACCTAAATCCACTGACCCACATAAAGCATGCTCTATTCCCTCAGTTAAGGGTCTCACTGAGCAGACCTAAACCCACACAGACCCTTGCAAACTGCTCTGATAATTCAAATCGAAGTCGTTCACCAATGTTTGATCATGCTGCATCAAAAGGAGCCTCGTGCAGAAAGCCCTGCAGATTTCTCATGGTTTCAGAGTGTTAAAGTCATGTGTCCACGCATGCTTGTTTTGCAGGCCAAACCGCTGTTCTTCTCTTCTAGTCAGTCTCTGTGCCTGCATTCACTCTGTGGAGTAAATGCTAAACGCCTAGACTGATATTAAGCACATGCAGCAAACAGAATGAAGGGGAACCGTAAGTAGGTGCAGATATGTAAATTTGCTATAATGGTCAGCTAGACTATCTATTTATACGCGTAGAGGAAACACCTTTTCTGGCCCTATTGTCTACAACTGCCATACGTTTAGTGTCTAAACAAGACATTGTTTAAAAAAAAAAAAACATTAAATAGTATTTATTTATACTAAGAAATATATCAGCAATAACAGTGCAGAAAAGACAATTATCAAAGCAATTGCATTACCATGAAGAATCATAAATGGTGCTCTAATGTGTATCTCTAACATACTTGTGATTTAATGAGAAAAGGACAATATTTATTTGTAAAAACAAAGTTATTTCATTTGTTATGTTGTTGGCTTTTTCTAAACATTCTAATAACATTGACAGTGATATATAGCTGCTTATCGCCCATGGTAAAAAAAAAAAAAAAACAAAAATGTGGAGAAAAAAAAAGTTTTATGAAAAAGTACAAAAGGAAATGAAAAGGACAAAAAAGAAAAAAAAAAAAAATCAAACTACAAATAAAGTTACTGTGAACATTGTATGAGACGGCAACCTTGAGATAAACACTCAGATTTAAAAGGCACTGTCCACACGCTGAAATGAACTTTAACTCCAGTAGCACTGAAGACACAACAACACTTGACAGAGGCGAACTTGTGTTCAGCTGGTAACTGTTTGCAACAAACACTTTTGACCCTGCAGGCAGCAGCTGGTGGATGACACAGAAGTCTGACTCAGTACGACAGATTCAAACTAACACCGTCCATTAGTATCAGAAGAGGATAAAATGCCAATGAACTGCTAGGTGACAACACTACTGAGCTTTTTTTTTTTGTACAGTGTAAAATTATCTCCTATTGTATGTTATGGCATTGACAGGCAAACAACTTTATTCCCATGATTGTTTACTGTATGTGGGTGCTGTCAGACACAGACCCACTGTCATGAACAAGTCTCTCTTCAATGCTAAAAAAACACAAAACATATATCCATGTTTGTCTATATATATATGGAAGTAATAAATATGACGGTATACTGTCTATATACATGCTCTCTTTTACAATATATCATTTAGAATATAATTATCTTAATGCAGTAAGTAACGAGACAGGAGACTATGCTAAAATGTATGCCAAATTCCATGATTCAACATTTAATTGTAAGAATTACAATACGAAATGGATATCCAAATTATTTTAAAAACCAATAAAATTTCAGCCATAAGAAACCTGTGAGATAAATGCCTCATAAGAAAAATGAGGCGATACTCATGAAAAAGCTTTTCCTGTCTGTTTTGCATAGGAACTGTATGCTTCTTTGCCTACTGCAACCAGCGGAAGGCTCATACAGTATAACACTTTAAAACCTCGCTTACGTAGAGTTTAATTCAGAGCAATAGGTTGAGGAGCTGCTATGCTCATTAGCCATATTTTAAGCATAGAAAAGAAGTTTGTCCAAAGAACTTCTGAACAGCTGCTGGTTTGATTTCTCAATACACGATGGTTTTGGAAGGCTATATCACCTGGCCCTATGCGCCTAACCAAGGGGTAATAAAAACATACAACAGCAACTAAAAAAATATATACAAAAAAAAAAAAAAACAATAATGGTAACAAATCTTCATACAAAGGACATGTATAAAACACTCATGATTACTGTTAAAAAATCCACATGAACAAACAGCAGTGCCTTGTGCCTTGTGGTCATCTGATGTCCTGACCACCAGCTCAACAATCCCAGTGCACGTTCAGAACTCTCCGAGCAAAATATTGCTAGTTTTCGGCATGCCCCCAAACTGGCAGTGTGTGTAACACACTAACAGCAAAGATCTGTTACGTATGCAAAATCTGTCAGTTTTTAGTTTTAGGAAGAATAAAAAGTCAGTGAATTCCACATTATAAAAACAGGCATTCTATCTTAGTGAAAATGCCAGACAGGGTCATTAGGGACTCTAGGCTGTGGAGTGGAGCACAGCTGGGACTGGACAATTGCAGGCAGTGTGAAACAATTGTTCCAGCTGAGTGGAAATACCTCAGTTGACTGTGCCTCCTCATGTCACATTTGACCCATAATGTATTTTCCTTCAAAAACTGGTGTCAAGCATAACAATGACAACCCCGGATGAGTGAAGACACTCCATCGCCAATGAATTAAATAGTTAAACTAAGGAAACTAGCGAAGGCAATCAATCGGAACCAGACTATTGCCCTGACTCCAGGTTGGTGACATCACAAACTCATATTCTGCTAAATCACATAGCCTGTGTTCTCCTCCCAACGAGACCATATTGACCATCACTGAGAATCAGCATGATCTTATGATCTGTTGACCTCAGGACAATGGGAAGGCAGGTCTTCTAGAAATCATGATCCTCATGCTAGTGGAAGGTTCAATAAGGACTTTAAATATTACACCCCTCTCTCTGTTACATCACTACCACCAACACAGACTTCAAGGCGGTGTTGATATATTGAATGGGGCAACAACAGAACGGTGAAGGAAAAAAATTCTCAGCTGCCTTTATGACCACTAGGTGTCAATGTTTTCCAGCTAACAATTTTTTCTCTTTTCCATAACTACTTCCCAAATTACTGGGAATTCAAAGCAAAGGCACACCTCATATCAATGAGCTTTCAGTTACACATTTCTGATCCAGTAGGCTATTTTCACAAGACAAACATAAAAAAAAACAACAAAAAAATTTTCAGTGCTCATCAGGGTGGAGGTGCAAAAGGGCTCTTCTTCATACCTCCTTGTTCCAGGGTTCAGTGGAGATCAGGCTGGCAGTGCAAACCCTAAGACCAAGGTCGATCACAATAAAGACTGCCTTCAAAAACTACACAAATGTAAAGGACGCTGCACCGAGATGTTGGGCCAGTATTTGTTAGCTGCTCTGCCGGGTGGCTTGATTCTGACCCAACCTTATACCCCTGCTGGCACGGCGCGACCAGTCGTCATCTCTGAGTGCGTTCAAGAAACGCATCTCCAGTAGTTGGACACAAAGACAGTCAGGCGTTCAAAGACGACACCGTGGAACGTTTACATTCGTTAATTAGACAATTAGATACCATTTTCTTTCCTTCGCACGTGCACAAAAATAGCTGCTGAAAAGAGACACCAGAACAGTTTCTGTGAAATTAAAACACATACACATATGACAATGTTTGGCAGAGGGATGGGGGTTTTTAGAAGGATCAAGCGTAACTCTGAAGGTTTCAGAAAGACGGAACTGCATGTCAATCCAATCCATGAACAAAACAGGGTTGTAAAACATGGCTCCCAGCCTCTGCCATTGGATACTCTGCTGATTCAATATTCCATCTGTACAAATTAGATTTCAAAATGACAGCTCAGAGAACAGGGAAATGCTCACTTCTTTTTGTCCAAATACAGAAAGTTCTGGTTTGTTTTCTTTTTCTCCTGTTTTTTGCTTGTTATGGTTCTGTTATTGTTGAAGTAAAAATCCACAAATTGAATCATAGTCGGTCAGATAATGTTTATGTAAAGGGCTCTTTTCCTGTGTTTCATCCCATGTTCAATATCAAAAAATATTTACAAAGACGACAAAGTAAACTTAAAAATTCTACAGAGCAAAACAAAAATGCCTCTCATTAAGCAAATACAAAAGGTGCTGTATATAAATGAAGACGACCCACAAATCTTTGTTAAGTGCTGTGGTTCTGAGAGATCACAGTCTCTGTGTAGTTATGGTTTGTCAGCAGTTGTACCAGATCCATTTAATGCTCCTTTGTCCTCTTTTTTCCCTCTAAATATTTTCAATACCCTTGAGTAAAGGTTGGGAAGGGGATTTTTTGGTTCCTGTGTTGAATTTGCCTTCATATTGCAGAAGCCCCAAGTAAGGGAAAAGCCTAGGGTAAGAGGAAATGGGACTGTATCCAGAGCCTGGGAGGGGTCCCAGAGAGAGAAAATCAGGATTAAGAGTGCCACCCTTTGAATGGGACAAAGAGGAAGTAAATACATACTAAATGTTTAAAAGCTGGGACATTATTTCTGTGGGAATGATGTTAAAAGCTGTGTTCTGGCATAAAAGATAATGAAATGCATAGAAGGGATTAGGCAGATGGGTTAAAAAGTTAAGTGCCAGTGGCAGAGCCATGGTGGAGGGGGCCATGCCACCCTTGTCAGAAAGTTACCCACCCCTCTGGCCACCCTACTTGCACCGTTATTTTTCTTGTTACGTGAATAATATCACAAATACCTGCCACAACAACAAGATTGCTGGATCTAACATGGCTACCCCACTGTAAATGTTCTGGCTCTGCCCCTGGTCAGGCAGTGTGCTGGGTTGTGGAGGGCTGCTATATTGTATTTAGGAGCAAGGGTGCTGATGTTGTCGGAGTGAGGAGAAGGCCAGGATAGGGGTGTGCCAATCCAGCTCTGACACCTCAGTAGCGGTGAGACTGGTGAGAATACTGGGAGCTCTGCTGGGAGGAGGAGGAGTATCCCATGGTGCTTTGGGACTGGGAGGAACCTTGCACGTTGCCTTGGTAACCAAGACGGGAGCTGGAGTGCTGTAAAAGAAAAATGTAAAAAAAAAAAAAAAAATGAAAGAAAGAAATTCAACAACCATCGCATATGTGACTGCACATACCAAGTTACTTTTATATCTGAGAAGTTAAATTTACATATCGCCACTTTCTGTTTTAAAAAAAGACAAACAGATTTCCTGAGACAGTCGTTCAGAGGAAACAAGTTATCGCACTGTTAATTGGCAGCATTAGTGCCAAACATCATTGTTTTGCACCATGACATGTCCTAAAATACTACAGAAGGTAATGGGTGACAGTTTGCCCCCTCGATCCACTGCACCTATGAAGTCCACCACAGATGTATGTATACTGTCAGATGCTGAACACAGCAATTATGCCAGAATGAGCCTTGAACCAATTCAAAATAAAATCTGAAACAGATATCAACCAAGTGACCAAGTGAGAACCTATTCTGTACCTTAATCAAACCAGTTACAGACAAGCCCTAAAAAGACCTGCACCTGCTAAGGGCTATGCTTTACATGTTATAAACCACTATTAACTGAGTCCTTGCATCGCTAAGGTCCTCCTTCCTCTGTGAGCTGCAGAACTTGATGGCAGCTGAATCTGAATTGGGATAGTCTGATCGTCTGGTCAGGGCTGGCAAAATGCCATTCACTGCGGAAATTTCAGCAGCAGACGGAATGGCGCCACAAACCCTTAGCTGAAATGCCACAAGAGGGCGCTAATTTGACAATCAGGTTATGGGATAGCCCCACTACGAAGACACTGAATAAACACTGAAGCTGTCTGCTGTATGGTTGGGAATGAGGAGCAGTGCACAGGCAAAGGTGTATTTCTATCTGCTGCCAGAAAGCAATGCAAGTGTAATGTGGCCAAGTGAGAAGGATGAAAGGTAAGTCAGGGCCATAGCACCGTGGCTCAGGGATGGGCAAGCAGCCCAGCAAGACTCAGAGATATTTATACAACTGCTGAGATGTGTGGAGGGTGCGTCCCGCAGCTGTTCACAGATGAGCTGAGCCCCTCTAAATATAGCCCTCACCCCATCACCCCTTCAAGTGCCGCTTATGAGCATGCCATGACTCAAGGTCCTGGAAATTGGAGATGACATCCACGGAAACCTCTGTTTGACCAGCCCCTACTTTCTGCTCATTAGTCCTTACGTGTCCCCGTCTCACATCCAGCCTGTCTTCACAGAGGAGCACAGGGTGTGGGTTAACTGGACTCCCTGCAGCAGCTCCATAGCCGCCGTTGCTGTGTCGTTCAACCTGACGCGCATTTGAACGCGAGCCACAGAAAGGCACGGGGTCCTTATCACTGTGACATCGTGTCACTGCCACTCTTGGACACAAGAATGACACGGGTTTCTTTATTTAAACCAAGAGGCGGACAGGTCAGAAAGTATCAGGGTGTGCCTCAATTAGCACCACCCCCCTTAAAATGGTACGTATTACTCAGTGCTCCAGTAAACGTTATTGGCCAAGTTCCAAAAAAACACCAACAGCTACAGCAACTATGCAAGTAGCTGGGTTGGTATTCAAAACTTTAGTTCCCAAAGGAGGTAATTCTGCAAAGAAAAAGGACTGAGTAGAATTTACCTTTAAATACATGCAGCTGCATAAATGGATTACATATTATGCATCTTTAAATGTCTTCTTAACTTCATCATTTACCAAAATAATAAGCCTGCTTAAAGTGGTAATATTGTAATAGCCCAAAATCAACATGAAGTTCTGTTTACAATGTGACAATGTGTAAGACTTAAGGATCACCATTTCCGGAAATCTGTAATCTTTAAAACAAGTTAGAAGACCTTCCTGTGCAACCCTTGGTCTTTTGGGGATGGTGGTGAGATCCCAGACAACCACGTGAGTCATGAGCACTTCAAGCAGAGCATAATGGTCTTGTTATAAAATTATTACAAAGATGCCAGCTAAAATGTGTACAGACAGTGACGATTTAGTGGAGTAAGTGAAAAGACTTCAAAGAAGAATAAGGAGTAACCTGTTGTCATGAATTTGAAAAATTTGGATAGAGGATCACGTTTTTGGCTTTCCTCTCAGACTGATCAATCCAAATAGGTTGGTGTGCACATGGGCAGTGCTCAGAGATAGGGAGATGCAGATGTCTCGTTGTACAGTGTTGGCTGGTGCTTTGGATATAAGCACGCTGAAAGCAAACAGCCATGCGATGATGTAAGAAGATACGCATCCCCCACCTGGTACTCAGACTGCATCACCCCAGTGCCTGAGGATGCCCCTGACGGCCCCATGCGTGGCTTCTTGTTGGGCGGCCCCTGGTCTTGGGTGTGTGGTAGCCCCGCTGCCCCGGCTGCACCAGCGGTTCCCGCCGTGCCGTTGGTCTGCGTGGAGCTCTGCTGCGATGGCGCCTGCTGGACAGTGGCCTGTTGCGCCTGTGCTTGCGTCTGCGCAGTCGTCTGCTGGTGCTGCTGCGTCTGGTTCTGCATGGGCAAGGGAGAGGGCCAAAAGAGTACAAGCGTGATGAGAGGAATAGCAGCACCCCCTGTGGACTTGATGCATTCCTACTGGTAGTTGTAGTCCCACTAGAAAAAACGCATACAACTGCTCACTGCCTGACACAAGTTTTTAAAAGTGCCAAAGACCTAACATGGAAAAACAAGCAACACAGTAAAGAGCATATCTGCAGTTTCACAGGGGGTCGGGGGTGGGACGTAGCATTGGCTCATTCTGAAAAGCCCTGGCTCAAGTCAGGAGGTTTAAAAAGCCACTCAGATAACCTTCCCCTTCACTGCTGGACATCACATACCTATAATTCTTTTAGGTACATTATGTGAGATAAGCTTTACTCATGGAAAAAGACCTGCAGAATTTTTCCACTACTTTTCCATTATTTTTCCACTACTAGTGCAACAAGCTGGTCTCTATAATGGTAATAATTTACAATTATGGCTGTCACTGCTTACAATGGGACACAGAGAATAGATTAATAATATTCTAGCATTTTCACTGACCAGAGTTTGCCTCCTGTTGATGTAATGATCAAACACACTGTCCAGAAGTGCCTGTGTTGTTGAATTATGGTGTTTTTATACACGAGTTTGCCTCATCTTTCCATGAAGTTCAAACATTTCTGTGTCTCGTCCGAGCAGCTGAAGTTGTGCTCAGCACTTTTTAACCCGATGACCCTTATGCAAAACTGGCATTTTGCCCTGGAAACGTCAGGGAGACAGCTATGGGAACGAGCACCAACCAACCACCTGTTGCGACGTTGCCTTTCCAATGGAAATCAGAAAATTGCTTCCACCCCCTACCCACGCAGTCAACCAGCAGATAAGATGTCTAAAAAAATCATTTTACCTTTTCAGTCTTCTCTTCTGGCTCATCTTCATTTAGGAATTCTCGTTTAGGGTATGGAATCTGGCATCCGGCAAACACACTAACAGTGAAGGGAACAAATTATTGTCACCTTAACTACCCTATTGCTTTTACTACATAAAATGTAAATGGCTACAACTACTACCCACATTAAAAATAAAAATGTATGTGTAACTGGCAAAACACTTCCTGTAGGTGTTTTTGGTTGGTGTCTTTCAGTGATCAACGACTACGAGAAAAGATGTGCTTATAAAACTCAACTCCTTTCAACAAAGCTATATGCACCAAATATGATCTAGAGTAGGTATGGACTGGAAAATTATGCTGTAAGGAGTCTCACTCAGATGTAGGCAGGGGATCCTCCAGGAAATATGGATCCTGCAAGGCCTGCTCTGAGGTGATCCTTTTGGTGGGGTCCATTGTGAGAAGCTTCTGGAGCTGAAATGAGCCATAAACACAAAGTTGATAGGATCTTTCACTTCGTTCAACAATCAGCTTGTTCTTTCTTTGGTTTTAACCCTAGTTTTCTTTTTTTTAAATGTTGCATTCTTCACAGACCAACATCATTCCCCTATTCCAGGTGCAGTCATATTTAAAAAGAGAAACGTACATTTGCATTATAGTAGAAACAAAAATATACCAGTACTGAAACTCAAAACATACCAGCAGGAAAACCTTGCTGTCCGGTTTTACTTTATGCTTCTCCATGTACTTGATGAGGCTGCTATTTGCATACCTGCGCATGAGGCCACAAAATGGCAACAAATTTCAACAAATACAATTTTTGGGGAAAAAAACACACGAGGAAAAACTCAATGAAAGCATTTCTAATGGTAGAACAAGAGATAGTGGGCTATGATATCTGAAGGGGATTTAGTCCATGGCAAATTGTCAGGTGTTTTGTGGGTCACACGGTATAAGGGTCAACTCACGTTGTTCTCCTGAAGTCCTTCTGAAGGGTGGGGTATTCTGGCATCTTCCGTATGTCCTCCCAGTCCTTGTCTAAACATATGCAAAGTGAGGAAAAGTCTGCTTCAGTAGAAGGCCTTTCAAAGGCCTGGATTAACAGAAATAATCTGACATCT
This sequence comes from Chitala chitala, assembly GCA_025773905.1. NCBI lineage: Eukaryota > Metazoa > Chordata > Actinopteri > Osteoglossiformes > Notopteridae > Chitala > Chitala chitala. The sequence goes on along the minus strand of JABJVR010000034.1, from coordinate 1,232,083 downwards.
GCTGAGTCCTTATCTGCAAGAAGAGGGTGACTAAACAACTACTTAGAGGAAACTTTTAGTTTCTGGTGATTTTTAGATACTGTTAGGTCTTACATGCTGAGAGATTCTCCACAATATATGGTGTCATTTAAATGTTGGCAGATTAGTCCCAAGAATAAAAAAAAAATTCAATGGTCAAACATGAAGGGACTTTATCCAAAATTTATAGATCCAGTTTTCCCAGTGAATGCATCATAGTGACTGAATTAACATAACTTATTTCTTCATTAAGTACTCACTAGTACAGTAGTCTACACATTTTTACTGCTAACCACTGGTGAGCAAAGTTCACAGGAACTTCAGATCTCTGTGGTGTGATGATCTGTAGTTTCTATTTGCATCTCACATTAAAAGGACAATATGATCAGAGCACCAGTTTCAGATTAATAAAAGTCCAATATATTAACGTGTTGCAAGTACGACCCAGGCTTGAACTCGTGCCCTCGCACCTCGAACAAACTTACCAGGCAAGGCGATTAGCCTACTGAGCTTAAGACCCGAGTCCCTTGCTTGAGGGACTAATCAGACTTGTCCTAACTGACTGAACTCACCATAGCACTTTCATACTCTGCTACAAATGCAGAGACAATAGCATCAACTACAGAGGAGAAAGGCCTGCAGTTAGACCTCAGATGTCACACCTGCTGGAAAGCCCATGACACTGAATATCCTGTCTAGCTGGTCATGGTGGAAGGGGTTACTGGTTTTGATGTCCTCCTGACGACAGTGGAAGATGGGCTCTGACGTCAAGAGCTCTGCGAAGATGCAGCCTATTGCCCAGATGTCTGGAAGAAACAGGATGTAAATGACTGTCGTGAAAGTGAGCAAATATACTAATGGTGGTGGAGTTACCAGGTTTCCAGGTCACATTGTCCATGGCAGGGAGGTATACTGTACTCTGTATGTACACATGGTGCTGAAGGAACAAAACTCATCTTCCTTAAAAACAGTCAACATTAATGGTAAACTACGGTAAACACTTAATTTCCTCACTGAAATAACTGCTGTCACAGCAGTATCACAGCATACACGTGTGAATAAAAAAATATCACACCCTGAAAGACTTCACAAGCATCCAAACTGAGCACAGCCACTACTTAAAGTGCACAGCTAAAATAGTCTGAATGCATACTAAGCAGCAGGCAACAAAAGGCCCATTGATGTGTGCTGATCTCACGAGCACGGCTGGCTATTAGCAAACCTCAGAGAGAGTATCAACATTTAATCCATTTTTGCATGCTTTATACCTCAAAATACCTAAAACATATAGTCAAGTTAGCTACGGAACTGAATGTAAGTTCTCAGTCCTGCCTGACTAGCAAACTAACTTTATTTCTGAGGTAACCCATTTCAAAAAGCAGTACAGTACCAGCAAGCCTGATGACTCCACCTGTCATGTTAAAACATGGCCGGTTGTCTTAAACCCTTCAATCCCAAACTGTTTCCACTGATAAAATGTTTTACCAGATTGGTTTTACTCTTCTAGCAACGAAAAATTATACCAAAATGTGATTTTTATGCCAAAGTATGTGTTTCCTATGTTTATCACAGTTGACGATGTCAGAATGGGTTAAGGTACTTAGTTTGCAAAAATTAAATGTATGTGATGTGATTTGTTTCCGGGAAAAAGCTTTGACATTATGTAAAGCATTTTTATACACAAAATGAACAAGTATATTTTTTGTTGCCTGGAATTCATTTTTTAAATATCCAGTGGAAACATAACAGTTTATTATCCTTCATTAAATTCTTTGACCATACAGTATATTTTCAGTTTAAAATTTATACCCCAGTGTACACCACAAAAGTGGTTTAAAAACATATACAAACATTTCTGGCACACACACACAAATTTACAGCTGACTGTTAGCAAAGATGTGATTTTTTTTTCTTTTTCAGATTAGAAACATCGCATAGAGATTTTACAAGATCCTCACATTTTACAGGGGGTATGATCATACACGTCCAGCTGTCTGCTTGACAAACGTTCACCCATACCTGCTGTGAACACTCACCTATCGCTTTGGTGTAGTGTCGTGCCCCTAGCAGCAGCTCAGGTGCCCGGTACCAGAATGTCACCACCACTGGGTCCAGGTCGGCCAGAGGCTTGAGAGGCGAGTTGAACAGCCTGGCGAACCCCATGTCCGCTGGGACAGCCAAGGGGAGACAGGGACAGAGCACCCCAAATGCGTGAGACCGTCATATCACCCGTGTACTTCACAAGCCACAGGACTGCAGCGGTTTAAGGACAGACACGTCGACTAAAAAGCCATATTAGCAGGCTGTACTGGATGAGGGAGGTAATGCCAGCTGATGAATTTCAAAAAACAGCAACTCCGAACACTAGGCCAAAAGTGTGACTCACCAACAGACTTAAAATAGCCTTCGAAAAAGTTGCATTCTTTTACATGTCTTTTACAGATTTTGCCATCCTTAGTTGCCAACATAAACACAAGGGACAGAACTGAATCTGTTGCTAACAGAACACAGTTAAATAATATAATGGGAATAAAATGTATGTAATCTAAAACAGAAAACACTTTGCTGTCACATGATACCACTTCTTTTTGATAATACATTGTGTTCATGTTCATAAACTAGGACATTCAAACTACACAGGAAAATCAATACCTAGGGTCGCGGTTTATCTCATCACTGGTCTGGGTTCAGCAAGTACTCATGACCTTCACGTCTCTGTTCTGTTTTTCAACATTCAGGATGTCTGCTTTTTTAAATCTGTTTCCAGAGTATTTCACACTGCCGTGATGACAGCGTGTCTTTCACACTGGTCAAAACTCTAACAAATTAACACCGCATAGTGTGCCTTCCCTGCAGACACAACAACTGACTTTAGCCATGACATCTTCAGCTGCTGAGCAGGATCGTGGACGCAAAAAGCCTTTCTAAAGCAGGCACAGGCAACTTGGTGAGGGGATGGAGAGAGCCATTTCCAAGTAAAATTTTCAACAGGTACACCTATATTCCTGTGTCTACATGCATTTTCAGCATGGTTTGGCAATTTAGTGGTAGACTTACAATTAAAAGAAAAGTGAGGGAGGAGCTTGATTTCTTGTTTATATGAGCATTTATTTGTTGGTTAACCAGGCAAAGAAGTCCAGAAATCATTAAATAATAAAGGAGAAGAGTTCATCATGCCTGTTGACACTATTAATGACTGTTACCAGACAGGGAGAAGGATCATTCTCTGCTTCTTAAGTCTGCAGGTGAGCCTGAAGCAAGGCGTTTGGGAGACAGAACAACATTACATAGTGGTAAATAAAAGAGCAGCCTGGAAGTATTGTCCCCGTGAGCATTTTGAAGCTGTGCAGAAGTGCGTTACGCTGTATACAGCCTCTGTTACATGTTGCGTGTTTGTGGGATAGCCAGTCTCAGAGCAGAGCTATTAAATGATTAAATGGTATCAGCAAAATACACCGAATAATAAATGAAATTCATGCTGGAACAGCGGTGATTGAAAACTGCGTGTGTGGTCACTTGCACAATCTTTTATGGTGACGCTGAATGTTAACTTTTTTGTTCCACCTATTGTTTGTTGGTAGAGGAGACACACCAGTTTATTACAAGCTTTAATGAAAGCAAATTCATCTTCCCATGTTTTTTGGAAACTCCCGCGCTCATTGGCAGTTTTACGCTTTGTTTTTTCCTCTATTCAGTGTGACAATAGAACGGAGCAGAATTTTGTTATCTTCCCTTTCAAATGTGGATTTGTATTGAATATGCTTTCAGATAAGAAACTGTTTTTGTAATTAGGCTATTTGTAGTAGAATAATGTGAGCGGAAGCACAAGATAGGGCTGCAAAGTAAAGTCTAATGGACTGCAAAACAATGTCTTGTGGGCTGCTATGACCCATGGGCTGCGGGTCAAGCATCCCAGCTCTAGATCCTGGCAGCTTGCAGACTAACTTGCATTAATACCTTGTGGGACAGCTTTTTCTAAAAAAAAAAAAAAGCAAGCCTACACTCCAGATCCTGCAGGATTTTGGACTAGCCTCTACTAAAATCTGCAGCATTGCAGAATGGCATTTTACTAAAGCTTAGCTGCATTTGGGACAACTTACAACAGAGTCCACTGACTTGTGCGCTGGCTAGTTTAAAGTCTGATATATTAGGGGATTGCCTACACTAAAGCTTGGCAGTCTGGGGGCTAACCTGTGCTAAAACTGACTGCGTCTTGGATTTATCCAGCTCAAAGCCTAGTGGTATATGTGTTAACTAAAACTTCAAACTTTTACATTTAGTAAAGCCTGTTCTTATCACTGGGGGATAATGGGACAGTGTCCAAAGACCCTGGAGACTGTTTTGACTGCTAACTGAATGTCATGGAACCCATTACTAGGCAAAGGATTCAGAGAATACATTATGATCTTACATGTTATTGTGGTTAAAATAGGACCACGTGCTATATGACCCCTTACTGAAATATGACCAGGCAGTGTTAAAATACTATCAGCTATTCTCCCACTGTGAAGAATAAGTTTAACTGAAGAACCACCATGGAGTTTGGATGTTTCATAGGATTTAAGGCTTCTAAATCACAATCTATAAAAAATCTTTGAAAACACAATTTGTGGTAGTTTGAAAAATTTTACAACAGCAATTATCTGTTTTCCATCATCTAAAAAGTTACTACTCAACTATAAATCCCACTCTAGTCACAAAGCCTTTGCAGCACTATACAACACAATTTAGAATTTTTTTTCTTTTTAAAAGAAAAAAATCTTTGAATCCTTATGTGTAAGAACTGCATAACAGACAGTTTAATTAATTTAAAAGTTGACAGATCATTCTTAATAAATGTCTGACTTAAGGCCAAAACATCTATAATGAAGTTGATTCACTGGTTTTAGCATATTTAGCGTTTCTGAGAGGTATTACCACATTTCCTCTCTTGACTGTGCTGATAGTTATTCTACAGCTGATAAATTAGATTGCTAAAAAAGTATGTGTGTACACACATTTCGTTCCTTACCGATTTTGACTCGCCCACGTTCAGGACCCTCCCCCATGACCAGGATGTTTGCTGGTTTCTGAAAGAGGAAGATGGTTATGTGTAAACATGAGCATGCTGGTATAGCAAAGCTACACACATCTGCTAAGAGTGAAACCCCCAAGCGTCAGGATAAGAGTATGATTAGTTCCCTCTGCAGGGGGACTTAGGTCTTTAGCTCAGCAAGCTAATCCTCTTGTCGGGTAACTTTGTGCGAACTGTGCCTGCGTGAGTTGCCCTTATTACAACTGGAAGCTTTTGAATGTCAGGAAAACCAGTGAATGTTGACTCAGCGCTCATTGTGAGTGCTATAAGTCGGGTTTTGATTCTTTGTTGGAATGTGGCAATGGGAAAGGGGGGGGGGGACTAGGTCAACATACTAAATACTCATTTTGCTGCTACTATGGAAATATATTACCAATCCTATAGCAAAAATAGTGTTAATGCAGTCCCTATTACCACAACACTCTCCAGAATGTATTGTTTTGAAGCAACTGAATAATTTGCAGGTTCATGTTTCTAACTAGGCCATGTAGCTTAATGTAAACGAATGAATGTGGTGGTTTCAGCACAGCCCCTCCTCTTTCCACCAGATTGCACAAGGAAGAAATGGAGGGGAAGGGGGAAGTTTGAAAAGGAACAGGAGAAGAGGACGAAGACATCATGGCAGTCAGACAGCACGTGTAAACAGCAGGTGTAGAGAAGGAGCAATAACACCTGAATGGTACTGAACCTGTGTTACATCTGCTGAAACTCCTGCAGTGTATTCTGGTACTTTGTCAGCGACACTCTATGGTGCACGTGATATTGTCTGGCACGACTCCCAGGCCCGTGCATGCCGTTTACCAAACATGGCCACACCTGCCTTGCCAGCTTGCCCCATGCACGAAGGGCACCGGATTGGCACAGGTAAACACTGGGTAAGGCTGGAGTGGCTGCTGTGACCGACAATGAAACTTTTCTGAAACCACAATTTTATCCATGCTTTCAACATGTGATACTTACTAACTGTTTGAGCCTATCAGCAGCGTTTTATCTAAAACGGCAGTGTGCTTGGATAGAGAATGCTGAACCATGGACATTTATCATCTCAGTGTTATTTAAAAATAGTATTTAGCATTGACACATTGGATTTTGGTGGGAAAACTGGTTTCTAAATTTTTTTTTTGTCTCACCAGAGATGTGGGGATACCTGAGTTCTGACATTTTTCCCCCAACAATATTTCTTCCTGAATATGTACTGGTAAACAAAGCACACTAGATGTTATGTCTAAGATACCATGTGACCGCACACATGATTAACTGCATACCACAGAGCCTAAACGTCAAATAAACTGAGTCTATAATGTTTTTGGTAATTTGACGGTTTGATAATGGATGAATGGTACTTATGTCACAGATCTGCGGTGACAAGCCTGAATTTTGTTCATATTTAGCCTGCCATCCCACCCTCACATCATTGCTAACACCAGCTTGAGTTTCTGCTTACAATTCTAATGCCCTGTCGGACACGTCAGGATGAGCAAGCAGGGTGTTGCTATGGGAACAGCACTGATAATGAGTTCTATTATTCAAAGGCAAGACAATACACTGCTATTCTCAAATACACTATGCATGGTCAAATTGACCAGGATCACCTATACTTTATAAGTAATTGGTTTACCTTGCATATCAAGTGGGTATGGATTTATTTAGAGATACTATCCATATCGTCATCCAAGGAAAAACATAGTTTACTTTTAAAAGAGAAAAAGTTTTGTTGAATGCTGTAATGTGAAAGATTAGTATTAAATGATGGAACAGTGTCACTGTCTGCCTTTAATATAGATAATTTTCAAAAAATTATGTTTGTGGCCTCTGCAATATATTCTGCTAAACTGTTAAAGTGCCTGAGCCTGACAGAAAATACTGAAATTTGAAAAACAGCTACTGTAGCCTGTAGGCCTTGTGAGGGAGGCACCATTTTATTAAAAGGATCAGTTTTGTTGACAACACAAGATACAAATACAAGGAAGGCAGGAATTCCATGGTTGTATCACACATGGACGATGCACCAGAGACTCATTACTAATTTAGTGCCTGCGTCTCCTGTCTCTGTGCCATTTCCTCATGTCCGACCGTGCAGCTCATTACTAAGTCATGACCTCTACTTCTGAGCACAAAGTCGTTAACAATTCTGCTGACAGCTCTTGAACTTTGCGCACAGCTGACCGCTCGCTTGTCTTCGTATGCTTTGTCGGCATGGTGACTTGGTTCCCTGGGACCTCGTTCAGCCGTGACTGTCTCATAGAAACGGTGTGCTGGTTTCTGTCTGCTGCAGAGTGTCTTAATTGGTCCTCAGTGAGCTACATGGATGCAACTCCAGTTTCAGTCATACAGAGTTATAGCACTGTTACTGAACCGAATGACACGTTAAAGGACATTTTGTAAAATTTCATGCAGATTCACGTTTATGCTGCCTTCTTTATACTGAGTTGCAAAAAATTACCACGCTATATGCTTTTACATCATTGTCATGCATCTCTCCTTTGAAGCTTTTTTAAATACATGAATGCACTTAAGCTGTTCTCAGCAGCTATTGTTAGCTGGAACACTGCAAGTGACTTACCATTGACATGTCAGAAGCATTGAGATCTCACCACTGTGACACCCCAAGGAAAGGACTTGTAGCTTAGCAGAAACACAACCCCCTGGGATACACTGACACAGCTGAGAGCAGCGAATGCAATGGACCCCTCAGCCCACATTGTGAGAGTTACGTAATCGGCACTGTGGGCCCTCAGATCACAACGAAACAAACACAAGAGGCAAGGGTTATGTAAGGAGGTTTAACACCACCAAAGCAATAACAGTTACTCTTGTCGAACCATGTAAGGGAACTGGTTTGTGTCTGGGTGGGTTGCAGTTTATGTGGGTTCCCCGTCTAAAAAATGTCCTAAACACTCCATTAAACTAATTATTACAGACCATTTTGAATGGTCATGCTCATATTGATATGTTTAGCAGCTGAGAGAGCACTGGATCATCGGTCTTCTGCTACCAAAGTTATGGGGATGATTTCTGAGTAATGAGTGAGCAAATGTGGTGCAAACAAGGCCCTTAGCACGTTTAGCAAACGTCACGTTTTGCCCCAAAGTCTCCTTCCACTCAGTGCTTTGTCAGGCTGTTTGCACATCAAGAATCCTGTTTTTAAAGGGTTCTACCTGCACATGCAGTAACGGTAATGGCAAAAAAACGTTATGTATCTAGACATCACAACTTGATAACATGACTTTATAAACGCAAGATTGGTCATTCGTGTAAAAAAATAAATAAATAAACCACTGGGTTTATGTACTACTACTGTTTTAGAGTGAATAGGCGACCAGCGATCAAACAATATAAAATCAATGTTGGGGGGGGGGGAAACGATGACCAGAAGCTATACGAGAATCCAACTCATGGGAACAAGGAGCAGCGTAACCAAAACAAAGACCCAAAACAGAGCACACAGAGTGCAGAGCGGTCTTGTGTACAAGAACACAATGGCAGCAACCAACAACAGCAGCACGGTCGCTACAATGCACTAGCCTTGGCTATCAGATACGCACAGGGCCTGAACACACCAGTCAGAGACACAAAGCAAGAGCCACTCTGGGCAGGAAGCGAAAACGTCGAGATAAGAGGCCTCGACCTCTACAGAGAACAACAACAACAAGAACAATGTGGAGAAACGCACTGGGGGCTTCCATAACACACAGCTACGGACAGCGTGTGATCATCACGCGTGGCTTCTGCTTAGACCTTGGAGTAAAGCATTGCCTCATATGATTAACCCATCCTGCAACTGCCGCTGCATTTTACGCCACGTTTAGACATTTCATGGGTCAGCTTCCTCGTTGTCTTCGACACCAACGGCCACATGCTGCTGTAATCCCGTGGCCAGCAACGGTCTGTCCTCTGCAACATTTATCTTGAAATCTGGCATTTTTTGCTATCAAGCCCGTTGGCAACATCTTACATTGGGGGCCCTCCCTTCCCTGAAAAATAAACAAACAGGCTGTTGGAATGGAGGCTCTATGCGAATGCACACGCTGCCCATAGGAAGAAACAGCCCTGGTTGAGGCTTTTGATGTTTGCCAACATCTTAATTCACATTAGTATGTTTACTCCTCACTGAACGGCATGCATACAAATGTCAAACCCATGAGTACAATGTATTTTGCTATATATATATATATTTGCTTGTGCTCTTCATCAGTATCCAGCTAACATTATTTGCCCAAAAACATTACAGTATCCAGAGAGCTTTAATGTACACTTGCAATAATTTACAATGCACAACAGAATAGGAACAGTAGTTCAACTGATATGGGAAGCTTGACATTACAGAGCTGCATACTGCTAAACCAGGCTCCTGTGACATAGTTCTGGCTGCAGCTCTTCTGCTGTTTACGTAACACGTCCAGGATGATGGAAGTGCCGATCGGCGTACTGCACGGCTGGCTGCGAGTGCCGGGGCGCAGAAAAAATGGCAAGATGGGTTGATGACATCACGTAATATGTGAAATCACCCATGGAGTTTATCTCGTTTCAAAACAGCAGAGGCCATTTAACGAATTAAGATCACAATGTAAATTGAACAGGTATGCGGTTTAGTGGGTAAGCTATGATGTTTGTCTACCGCATTGCTGTTGTAATGCGAGGGAATGCGTGACAGGAAAAAAAAAACGTATGCCATAACCCATTTCTCAATTGCATTTCAACAATTGGCTAGAAATGTGTTCGTCTGACACAGTTGTAAACACAAACATGCTTATTACATGAAATGGCATTTCCTAGAAACTGCAGTCATGGAAAAGGGGAAAGCTGTGAAAAAAGCTGTTTTTTCCTCACACAAACATCATGGCAATGTTTAGCTATGCCACACAAGTGGACCAGGAAGGTCATGACTGCAGCCCTCCCTCACTGAAGCTTTAGCAGCCGAGGTGAGCGACAACGTCCAGCAGCAGAAACAGGTGCATGGGCAGACAACAACAGCTCTTCAGTGCAAAGACATGCAGGAGAATGAGAGGAGGATGGCACAGATTACCGGCAATCAGAAGTGAATGCCCAGGAGACACACAAGGCGCACAGTCAATCAAAACACTTTACTTTTTAAGCCTGTGGATTACACTGATCTCTCCTTTAAGCAGGAGACAGCGACAGTTTTACCCTTGACATATCAATTCCATACCAATTAGCCTGTAAATGGCGACAGACAAGTGTAATAATGTACACAGCGTACAGGTACCGGGACAAAAATCATTAAATGGTGCAAATGTAATCACCAACACCACACTTTTTAGTTTACTTGAGATTTATCTTGTAATCTCTAATTGCTTTTGTTTATGTTTCGTGGTGTTATGGCATTTATACAGGACGCAGCAGGAATTATCGTTCTCTAGAACACGCAGTAAATTATCGCTGTGCTGAGCAGTTAACGAAATTGCTTCTGTTATTGTTACAAACAATGGAATGCGTGTTTTGCTGGCGTACTCGGGGTAAAATTTTGACAATTCGGGAAATGTTTTTTTCAGCTTTACCTTTATCAACAACGAAAACACAATGGGTAATCACTGACCAGTCACACATAAATCACAAGTTAAATGAGCAGAAGTGCATTTAGTCAGTGCAAAATACCCAAAAGAGCTGTCCATAACCCAAATCAAACTGCGAACCAGTGAGGAAGGGGGAGAGACCACCCCCCTCAAAAACTCAAGAACCATTAAAACACAAAACCAAAGCATAATCTTACACACCTAAAGAAAAAGCAGTGATCACATCTGCACAACCAGAAAAAAAATTATAAATAAACTTTTAAAAACCAAAGTATTTCTGCTGTGCGTGCTTATGAAACCCAAAAGCCAGGATGCAGCAACCAAAATACCATGGGCGTGTACTAATCACCATGGAGACCAGACAAAGCGAATACAACAATTGCCAAGTAACAGGCACTCACCAGATCCCTGTGTAGCACCCAGTTGGCGTGAAGGTAGTGAATGCCATCCAGAATCTGGTAGAGTAGAGACTTCACCATGCCTCTGGGCAGCTGCATGGGCTTCTTGTTTGCCTTGGAGGCCCTGTGAAACTTGATTATGTGCTGCAAAATTCGTGAATGACAAACACAGGGAAATGGCAGCCGTGAGTGGCAGCACAATGATCTGTGACAGCTACCACTGTGATTAGTGGCTTAAAAATTCAAGGTGATGACCCAATTTAAAGACTCTGACTTACGTTGTGGACGTGACTGTCCTTCATTACTGTCATTGACGTCAGTGATGTTAACAGTGTCAATTATACCATTGACCATTATCATTATAATTAAGCTATTTGACATACACTTTAACCAAAGAGTCTTGCCTTTAGTTACTAATCTTATCTATTTGTACAGCTAGAATGTAAGTTTTTTCAAACATTTTGGTTGGTAACTAAATGAAATGGTAGGGCCTCTTCTGCAACTAGGAATTACTATAACTATCTGGTTACTGAAACAGCTCATTAACAGATGGATGTACTCACTACCTAAACATCATTTAACAAACAGGTGGTAGGAACTGGAACTGGCATGACATTTGGAATGACACTGCGCCTTATACAACATTCGTCTGGAAAATTCTCTCAAAGGAAAGAAGGACCATTTACATCAATGATATCTTCAATCCTGCAAGTGACCAAATATCCAAGCTTTCATATCAATAGATATCAACTTACCAATTACAGTACATTTAATTGACCAAATAATGCTTTCCCCAAGCATGCAACAGACTGCTACCATTTCAAATAATTTTCAAAAGACAATAGTTACTTCAGAAAATTTGAATCCTCAACAGTTTCCATACTGAAAAAAAATGGCTGATTGGAGAGTAATATGGACACATAAAGCAAACACACAAAGCACACGCACGCATGCATGCATGCGCAGACCCACATAGATATACACACACACACACACACACACACACACACACACACACACACACACACACACACAGTGGCTTCTTTGTGACAGAAGGGCTGAGTTAGAAACAAGTCCCAGGTACAACGAGCGACCCAGCTGGTCACAACACACACTCACCCAGAGGTCGTGCTCAGCGTAGTCAAAGAGGAGCCACACCTTCCGGTCACTGTGAGACAAAAACACTTTCTGCAGGGCGATCACGTTGGGGTGCTTCAGCTCCCGCAGTAGCTGGAAAGGATGTTGACACGTGAGCAGTGACCTTCAGATTAGGTTCATGTCAACAGTTAGACTGGGAAGTCGTCTCTCCTGCAAGGTCTCCCCGCTCACAAATGTGGAGAATGCAGAAAACACGGGGAAAATGTTCACAGGCAGGTCAAAGAGGCATCTCACAGGCTGACATTTCAGAGGTAATACGCAAACTTTTTGTGACATGACAAAGTTTATATATATATATATATATATATATATATGGCTGAAGCTTAATTTGCAAAGAAACTTTACGGTGTGGTCGTGAAGTATTTTAAATGATTAAATGCACTGCAAATATAAAAGTTCTTCTATTGATATCATACAGAGGCCATCACGCCCCTAGCTAATCTCTGAGGTTAGGTTTTCCAAGAACCCTACTGTGGAAGAATGATGACGAGAAACACTTCTACAAAAAAGATGGAGCCCATCTGTACTTCATCATATTCCCAGTAAACCAGTCAGTACTGGTAATTAAAATGAAAACACTGAGGTTTTTGACATGCACGCATCTCACTATAAAAAAACAAAATACTTTTTTATTTATTTATTGTAATTAAGTAAGCAAACCCAATTTCTCTTATTTTCTAGGAAAACCAGCCACTGAAGGTTTGAATTATTTAATCCTCTTCGTTCGTGTCATCTGAGGGCTACATTCAACCCTTGGATGATGTGGCTGTATACTGTCCTAAGATGAACTCAATTTGTGATGTTGGACTTTAGCGTTATAAGAGTGTGTGATGACACACTTGTCCCCAGGAACTCCCCATGGGGACAATGCCATGTTCCCACTTTGCCCGTAGACAGAGGACAGCAGCTGCACAGCACCGCTATGTCAGGGGAAAAATGCCACTGCACGTGACATAGCCTTGGGAGGACTCCACCCAGTCTGTTGTGACCCACTACACAAGTAACCTGTGACGCATGTTGCAATAGTCCCTTAAAATGGAAGGGCTGTCACATTATGCTCAGGAACCCCCCCCCCCCCTTTAAAAGATAGATGAGTCTCACAAACACACTGCTGATTGCTCAATGGCAGCTGACCTTAGACACACAACGCAGGTCCCTTGTCAAGCCAACCCCTTCTGATCAGAGCTGAGGCTGTACAATGAATGCGATACACGTACTAGACTATCCAGAGCTCAGCTGTAATTTCAGAAGCTGCTGTGCAGACATGTAATGCTGCCCTGTGACCCAAACAACTCCACCCACCAAATACTGCCAGGCTGCAATGGGCATGAACAAAAAGTGCAAATAGGATTAACATATTGACAATGTGTCTGTTCACATGCAGGACACAGATGGCACTCATCTGTGGTCCTTGGTTTATATACAGGTTTTTGTCAGCACGGCAGTTTGTGAACTTCTAGTCCCCCTACACTTGACTCATCTGTATTTAAGAACCTGTCCTTGGACCTGGCTGCACTTGCATGCATACCAGACTATGAGAAACAGCATCAGGTCGCTTTTATCTGCTTGAAAAACTGTGATTGTGATGGGAGGTTCTGAGTTAAAACCTGATCTGGTCATTCTTCACAAACAGTAGGTGTGAGAACACAAGAAAGAGAGAAAAAAAAGCAGCCAGTATTTCATTATCCAAAATGAAACAAACCAGTATTTAAATTCGTGTCATTTTTCAGGAAGTACCCTACTGGCAATTTGAGATGACTGACATACTTTAAATACCCCTGTCTGGTCTACAGCACCTTGGCCTCCTGTCTGTAACAACAGTCAATTTAGTATGATAATCAGGATATTGTGAACACAGTTCTGATCACAATTCTCCTCACTACTGCCTGTATTGATTATGTTTCACTATATACTCACTGGACATATGGATTGCTATGGTATTCTGTTTCCGCTCTAAAAAAGCACACAGGTCAAATAATTGAAACTGACAGCTGAAGATTGATGGTAAAAGATTAAAGACTATTTTGGCAGCTTTGCTTATAGAACCACACTGATCTACAGTACACTGTCTGAAAGGAATTAGGGTACCCTAAATCAAGATTAGGATTGTAACCCCATCTGAACCGTATGAATAGGAACTGTTCCAAGCACCTGCAAAAGGGAAAACAATGAGAATATTTTAAATTACAATATACTAAAGACAAAATGAGGGATAAAATAAAACAGGACACTTGATTTAAACTCAGATGAAAAGAGAGAAAGAAAAGAAAAGCTCTTCCTCTGGTTTTGGAAAAACGGATCATGATTTTATAGCAGTTGTGTGCTGAGTTTGGCCTGGAAGGAGTCCACTCAGAGCCCAAATAGAGATTCCATGACTAAAAATGACAACAAACAACTGCAGAGGAAAAAAAATCCTGACAGAAATGTCCTTCCGGCTGGCAACTTGTCGGGTCCAGAGCTGTTTTATCCAGGGTTGACAGGTCAAAGCCGTGATGCCGCACAACAGACATGCTATGGATTCTTCAGCAGGACGAAGTGCACGATTCTCAGTTTTCCCTCAGCTTTATGAAAAATGCAACCGAACTACCCAGAGACCACTGCAATTCATTGCTCATCACAAACAACCGTAATTTTCATGACGACTGACTTTGAGAAAAACAAAGCACTTAGTTTCATTTTAAAATTACATGTTACCCTGAAGCATAAGGAAAAAAAAAACTAATTAAACTGAAACTGTCAGGAAAAAAACAGGAAGCCACTGACACTAGAATTATAAAAGTACATCTACTTTTACTCCTTTTTGATGTAGGTGTATGACCAAATCTGGTAGTCGACACAGCCGATAAGGAACTCGATGACCGTCCACCTCCATGAAGCAATTACTGTATGAAAAAGTAAAAAGTGCACTGGAGGAAAAAACATTGTCACATGGGGGTTAAATAATAGATGAAGGAATACAGACATGCATGCATGCGCACACACACACGCAGACATGCACACAGATGCTCAAAGCCCTCAAACATCTGCAGTTTACTGTTAAGCTTTGAACCATGCTTGTTGTTTTCAAAAAACAATTTGTCCATTGTGTCTCGTGTTAATCCCCAATTGTTCTGCCAATGGAATGGTCACAGTGGCGTTTCGGTATTTTGGTCAAGCGAGGAGGAAAAAAAAAAGGCCAGGAAATTTATTTGAAGAAAAGAAATGATGCAAAGTGAGAGAAGAACGTTACAGAGCGCTGGCTTCAGCAGATAAAATAAAAGTGATATCTGGACTGCTTGGCCAAGTCCAGATGTGGCTACAGGGAAAAGATCTGTATCATCGGTCCTACAAATGGAATACTATGCGTTGAAGTTATAAACCTGCTTTTAATCAAATGACAGCCGCCTCCTGATGTTTAATTTGCATGAAGCATTGTGAGAAAGATAAAAAATGCTGTAAAATTCTGCTCTGCTACCTGTCATAGTAATGATGCTTATCCTGTTAAGTGGTATGACCGGAGTGGTCCTTAATGTCCATTCTCATGCTGGCGACTGGGATCTGCACCAAAAATTCTGCCAACATAAAGCAGATTAAACCCAGTCTTAAACAATTCAGTTCAACAATCCTAGAGGGGTCAGTTAGAATAACCCCTGGGACACCAAGCAGACAACATAAAAACTAAGCCAGGGCCACAACACTAAGGTGAAAGTTTAACGTGCTTTCGCAGGTTGAGGAACAGAGTCGCTGTCTCAATTTCTGTTCACTTGACGTTCAGGAATTACCACCACTGTAGATTACTGCTTGCCACGTTAATACAAAGAAATCTCTAGCATCACTGCATAGCAAGTCTGGACTGCTGCTATTATGTCACTGGGTTTGGTTTTACGGCTCAATTTCATGTTCAGTTAATAGCCGTGGAAGAATTAGTAGAGGCATTAAGTTGTCCTCCATGGCAACAGAGTGAGGGGCTGACCGCCTACCTGCATGCTGAGCAAACACAACTAAAACATGCACGGAAAACGCTTCACAAGAGCCAGTGAGTGAGTGTTTTGTTCAGAGACATACTTGGGAGATCGGTCAACAGAGCATGGAAAAGAAAACATCTGACAATTCTGGGCTGTGAGAGAGCTAGAGGATGCCATCTCCAATTCTATGTATTTTAATACACATTCATTATGCACTATATATGAAATATGCAAAGATACAGTGCGATGTCTTACTCATACAGTCAGCCTTCAACTGCCAAAATCTGTCCTATTTCATGATTGAATATAGAAGCCTTTAGTGGTGGTTTTAATGTACTCTGTGTTGTATACAGAACACATTAATACTTGTTTAACACTTGGCATAAAGGGGGAGGGCAAAGAGGGTAAGTAAGGATGATTCCAAGGGCCCCTGAGTGACAGGGGGCCAAAAAACTGAACAATTTTATTGGACACTTATTGAAATTACAATCTGAAGAGTATGTTATTCACAACATAAAAATAATATTTTTGTTTTCTGTTTATGTTCTGGCAAAAATAAACAGTATTAGCTGGCCAGCCTCTGTTTGAAGAAGTTACTGTAAATCCAGTGCATGCACACAATTCCAAAATTGAAATCTGGTTACCAGTAGAGAAAATTAAGGCTACATAAAGTTGAAGGAGAAAAGAGGGTGACAATTGCTCACTCGGTTTTTCTCAGGAAAACGTCAATTTTTTTACGTTAGCGTTTGTTCCTATTCTAATTCTGTAACTGACGCTAAGCTAACATTAACGTTGGTAAAGTTGTGTCACGCAGCTGCTGCTTTAGCGAGCCTGACGTCATTCTTTCCCCAAACCCAACTAGCAACTGAACAAGGTGGAGCAGATAATGCTGACAGTAGTCGCCCATGGACTTCAGCCTGGACCTTGGTATGTTCAGGAATAACTGATCAGATGATTTAAGAGACCTACATGTACAATGCAGGCAGAGAAGGTCAATAATATAACCCAGAGTGAGCCCGTGTAGTACGCATTTGTTCATATGGGTAGGATTATCTGATAAGGTAGGACAAATGGATGGTTATAACTATTGTAGCAGCGATCAGAGCTAGCCATTAAAGACGCGCAGGCAAGATTGGTATTGTCACTGGTTCTTTTATTAAGTCCTTAACAGGACTTAGACAACAAATACACCAATTACCCAAAACACACTCATACTGGGGAACTGGGTGGGGAAAGTCTGCATTTTCATTCGCATACACACTGATGGTGACAAACACGCAACTATTTACAGGTTGCTGCTGGGATATGCAAATGAGTTAGAACAGCAGCACCGAAACATTGCACGGGCATTACACAGCCCTCATTCTAGAGGTCGACCTTCCCGGCGACCATCTAGCCCACCACACTGCTCTAGTTCAACACACAGTCCTGCAGGCGTGGTGGGAGATGTCGGTGCTGTCTCCGAGGCCTCCAGGGAGGCGAGCAGTTCACTCCCGTTGGTGGGGAAAGAGGGGCACTGGGGTCCGCAGCCACTGGGGGGGCCCTGGGACGATACGGGGCCAGTCGATCCCGGTGTACTACCACTACACGCTCCCCCGGTCTCACCTGCACACGATATACGACATCTGAAAGTCTGTCCAGCACTGTGCATGGTCCCTGCCATGGAGCCATGAGCTTGGGACACAGTCCCCTACGGCGGCACAGGTTGTAGAGCCACACCTGGTCGCCTGCCCCCAAGGGGCTGCCACGACAGAAGGTGTCGTAGGACCTCTTCTTCCACATGCCTGCTGTGGCCAGGTGCTTACATGTCATTTGGTGCGTGTCCTCCATGCACCGTCTCAGCTCACGGACGTACTCCGGTGCTGAAATGGGTTCCGTGCCGGGGGCGCCACCAAACACCAGCTCCACCGGTGTGCGCAATTCCCATCCCAGCATCAGCATGGCCGGAGTAAAACCCGTGGACTCCTGGGCTGCAGTCCTGTAGGCCCACAGGACCACAGGCAGGTGCTGGTCCCAGTCTCTCTGGTGCTGGCTGGTGAAGATGGCGAGCTGCGTGACGAGGGTGTGGTTAAACCACTCCACGAGGCCGTCGCTCTGTGGGTGGAGGGGAGTGGTTCGTGTTTTCTTGATCCCCAACAACCGACATACTTCCGCCATCACGGCCGACTCGAAGTTGCACCCCTGGTCACTGTGCAGCTCCACAGGCGCTCCGAAGCGACTAAAGAGCTCTTCCACGAGTTTGCCAGCCGTGATGGTTGCACTCTGCTCAGGGACCGCGTACACCTCGGGCCATTTCGTGAAGTAGTCCATGGCCACAAGAACGTACCGGTTCCCTGCATCGGTGGTGGGGAAGGGACCCAGGAAGTCCACTCCAACATGCTCCATTGGGGCTCCAGCCTGAAGGGACTGGAGCGGTGCTCTGGAGCGCTCCGGTGGGTCTTTTTGTGCAGTGAAGGGGTCACAACAATGGACGTGAATTTCCACGTCCGTACGGCATCCCGGCCAATAAAAACACTGTCTAAGCCTCCGCAGCGTCTTTGCTATACCAACCAACAACCCCAGGGGAGCCATGAACACTATGCATCCCTGGTCCGCTGTCTGCTGCGAATGGCTAAACTGTCCCACTGGGAACAGTATGCCTTCATGGCTGGCCCCTGCGCTCTCAGTTTCTCCTCTCCAGGCCTTCCGTCCTCTCAGTAGCCAATCCCGTTACATACTGAGAGTCCTATCCTCCATTTGGGCCCGTATGATGTCAGCCTCCCCAAGGTCACGCAGCTCACCTGTCTGTGCAGGCGGGACTCCAAGTGCAGAAACTGCTCTCGCCTGGTTCTCCCCTTGTGCAGCGTCTGTGACAGCAGGCTCTCTCCCCTCCAGGCGTTGGCACTGTGTGCAGGTATCTACGTTGCTGTGCAGCCACCCCCCTCTGTGCTGGATGTCGAAGTCGAATGACTGGAGCTTTTCCAGCCACCTGGCCACTTGTCCTTCTGGCTCCTTGAAATTCAGCAGCCAGGTCAGAGAGGCGTGATCAGTTCTCAGGAGGAAGCGGCGTCCGTACACGTATGGGTGGAAGTGTGATACTCCTATCACCACTGCTAGCAGCTCACGCCGAGTGACGCAGTAGTTCTGCTCGGGTTTCCTGAGACAGCAGCTGAAGTATGCCACCACTCGCTCTCTCCCACGCTGGTGTTACTGGCGTCTGTGTCGATGATGAAGGGGAGGGATGGATCAGGGCAAGCCAAGACTGGAGCCGACACAAGTGCAGACCAGAGCCGGTCAAACGCTCCCTGTTGGTCGCAACCCCAGTGAAAGCAGGCTCCCTTCTGTGCCAGCTGGTGAAGTGAGGCAGCCACGTCAGCGAAGCCCCAGACAAATTTCCTGTAGTACGAGGCCAGCCCCAGGAAACTGCGCAGCTCCGCCACTGATTGTGGGGCTGGCCAGGACGCCACCACCTTCAGTTTGTCTGGGTCGGTGGAGATGCCCTCTTCGCTGACAACGTGGCCCAGGAACCTCACAGAGCATTGTAGGAGAGCACATTTGGCGGGGTTCAGCCTCAGGTTGGCTTCCCTGATGGCTTCAAGGACCCGGCGCAGATTAGCCACTGCATCGCTAAAACTGGATGTATGTACGAGCAGGTCATCCAGATAAACAATGCAGAACGAGTCCAAGATGGACAGCAGCAACTTCCTCATTCCAACCATTCAGCCTGATTGCGAGGTCCAACTGCGCTTCATATAGCTCCCATGGCTGCTCGCTGCTATACATAGGGATTCGGACCGGCACTAGGGGGCTCGCTAATAAACTACACTCAGGACAAGTCCGCCCAGCTCTTCTAAGAGCGCGTGTCTGAGTCTGCAATTGGCGCAGCAGTGTTGTTAACGGCTAATACCTGCAATTTCAGCAGATTGCTTCCTCCCTAACAGGAAATCCAAGTCTCATGGGACTCTTTCTCCTTGGCACTAAAACTGATTGCGCTGCTGGAGCAAGTCCAAGTGTGGACAAGGACAGATGCAAGCACACCGCTCAGACGAACCGTCTGGTGAGACGCAGGAGAACCCTAGGCAGGAAGCACACCATAGTCTTAGTGATCTCTCAGTGCTGGCAACCCCCCAAGATCACACAAGGAGAGTCTCTACCGGCATTCCAGAAAGCCCATCGCCGCCAACGAGGGAAAGTATCAAGTGGCCCAAGATGAGTGATGGGAAAGAGTGGTCCAGGTTAGATGAGGATCTGGACAAGGTGCTTGGAGCGGTTCAAGCAGGATCGGTAGAAAGGAAGGTGGATTCACTGACAGCCATCACCTACAATGTGGCAAAAGAACGGTTTGGAACAGTGCCAAGGAAAGAGAACAAAGACAGACTAGAGAAACAGGACAACAGAAGGGAAAGAAAGATCAAACAATTTAGGAAGGAGATTAAGACCCTGAGGAAGCAATTCAAACTGGCACAGGAGAAAAGGAAGGAATAAAAGAGTTAACAGCCAGCCTCTGTGAGCAGCTCATCAGAGTAAGGAGAGCTGAGAGGTTCAAACAGAGGCGGAAGAAGCAGGAAGCTGCGTGAGCCCAGTTTATAAAGAACCCCTACCGTTTCACCAAATCACATCTTGGGGAGGCAAGGTCTGGGACTCTAACAAGTTCCAAAAAGGAGGTGGAGCAGGCTATTGAGGAGACATTCTGTGACCCTGCAAGAGACGACACCCTAGAAGGAAACCATGGGCTTATTAATATCGACCCACTGACCACATCCCTCAGCACAGAGTGTCCATCATGGAGAGAGGTGCAAGAGGTAGTCAAGCATGCAAAATCATCTTCTGCTCCAGGTCCCAGCAGTATACTGTACAAAGTATACAAAAAATGCCCTAAGCTCCTCCGAAGGATGTGGAAGCTTATGCAGGTAGTTTGATCAAGGGAACTATTCCCATAAGATGGAGAAGGGTGGAGGGGTGCTCTGTGCCTAAAGAACAGGGATGCACACAGATCAGCCAGTTCCAAACTATCTCCCTACTTAGTGTGGAGGGAAAGATTTTCATCTCTGTGCTTGCCAAGAGAATGAGCGCTTACATGACCCAGAATGGATATATCAACACCACTATTCAGAAGGGCAGAGTCAAAAGGTTCTCCAGGTGCTTGGAGCATACAGGGGCCCTCAGCCAACTCATTCAAGAAGCAAAGGAGAAGAAAGGCAGCCTAACAGTTGTCTGGCTTGACTTTGCAAATACATATGGGTCTATTCCCCATAACTTGATCCTTGTTGCTTTGGACTATTACTACATCCCACATAACATCCAGGGCATGATCACCAGCTACCTGAGAGACATCAAGCTATGATTCCAGTCCGCCAATTTCACAACAAAATGGCAGCCAGTGGAGAAGGGGATAGGAGAGATAGTGACAGGATGCACAATCTTGTTCATCATGGGAATTAACCTGATCATCTCTGCAACGAGTACAAAGTCAAAGGGGCCTAAGACCGCTGCAGGATGTCAACAGCCAGTAATCAGGGCATTCATGGATGACCTTACCTTGATAACACCAACTCATGTGCAGGCAAGATGGGTCCTGGCAGAACTGGATCGCATGGCTACTTGGGCCAAGATGGTCTTTAAGCCCAAAAAAAAAATCAAGGAGCCTGGTGATCCAAAAGGGCAAAACAACTGGAAGGTTTGAGCTGCATGTTTAAGGGGAAGTGATCCCTAACATCCAGGGAAACCCAATTAGATGCCTTGGAAAGTGGTATGACGACTCCCTGTCAGACAAGAACAGCATCTCCAACACTGGAAAACAAGTTGAAGAGTGGTTGAAGAAGATTGACAAGTCTGGTCTGCCTGGGAAATACAAGAATCTACCAACGTGGCTTGCTCCCGAGACTCATGTAGCTTCTCACCGTGTATGAGGTGCCCATATCAGCTGTTGAAGAAATGGAGAGGAAGTTCAACAAGCACCTTCGTAGATGGTTGGGAATATCCCCAAGTTTTACATCCTTAGGGCTCTACATAAGGTCGGGCCAGCCCCAACTTCCTCTGTCATCAGTGGTGGAGGAGTTCAAAGTCGCCAAGTGCAGACTGTCCCTGATGTATAGGCACTCTCGAGACCAATTCATCAAGGAAGCAGGAGTTAGAACAAGATCTGGCCGCAAGTGGGCCTCCAGCACAGCAATTGACCAGGCAGAATGTTCTCTCAAGACTAAAGACATCATTGGAAACCCTTGCACTGGAAGACAGGGGCTAGGAACAGGACATTTCCAGCAGTGGTCAAAGTCCACCGCTAGGGAAAGGAGAGCCATGATCCAGGAGGAAGTCCGAAACCTTGAGGAAGAAGGGGGAACAGCAAAATCCCTCGAGCTCACAACTCAAGGCGCCTGGACGAGGTGGAACCTCCCCAAGAGAACCATCACATGGAGTGAACTGTCGCGGCTTCCCTTCCGGATATCCTTTCTACTTCAAGCAGTGTACGACACCTTACCGACCCCAGTCGATTTGCACAGGTGGGGGATGAGAGAGGACCCACTGTGCAGGTTGTGTGGCGGTAAAGGAACTATGGCGCACATTCTGTCAGGGTGCAAGATCACGTTGACACAGGGGAGGTACAGGTGGCGCCATGACAAGGTGTTGGCAGTGCTCGCAGACATTCTGGAGCAAGAGAGGAGGAAGAAGCAATCAGCCAAAGCAAGACCACTATTGAACACCATTGCCTTTGTGAAAGAGGGCCAAAGACCTGTTGTCCACAGCCAAGCCAGGCAGAATCTCCTGCAGTCAGCCCAGAGATGGGAGATGGAGGTGGACCTCGGGAGGAAACTCCACTTCCCAGAGGCGGTACTGTCCTCCACTCTTAGACCCGACATCATCATGTGGTCTCCAGAGGGGAGGAACATCTTTCTGGTGGAGTTGATGGTGCCGCGGAGGGACGGCTGCGGGGAGGCTGCAGAGAGAAAAAAGGCCAAATACCAGCAACTCGTCCAAGACTGCCGGGACAAGGGGTGGACAACATGGCTGAGGATGGAAGAAATAGGATTCCCAGCTCAATCTGTGTGGGATCTAATGACAGAAGTTAGACTGAGAGGCCCCTTGAGGAAAGTAGTCGTTCGTAGGCTAGGAGAAGCGTCTGAGAGAGCCTCCTGTTGGCTCTGGCACAAGAGAGAGGACACAAGCTGGAAGCCTGGAGGAAAGGGCCGGTGACCTGACCAGTCACTGCCGACCCACCAACTGGAGGGTGTTGTGGTTAAGGGTCGAAACACCCAGAGAAGGTTGGGGACCACCTGATGACCTCTCTTCCAGGCCAAAGCTTCACCCATTAGAAATGGGTGTATGTTTGCATCACAGATGTATTATACAACTAAACAGGATCAGCTGCAAGCATGAAACAGATGACTGACTGAAGACTTGGAAAGGTAACAAGAGTATGTATTTTTTTAAAGTTCCACATTAGTGCATTGGACCAGCTTATAAGGACTTCTGTTAAAGCAGTATAATAGACACGAATCCATCAACATGGAACCATGATATGGAGACCTTCAACAAGTGTTCTCCATCAGCCTCTTATTTTAACTCCAAAATAATTCACAACACATAAAGACAAAAACCTGCATCGATGTGAAAAATGTCTTCTAAATTGCACCAAGTTGCTGAACAATATTGCAGGTTTCCTGGCGGATTACAAGGCAGACTCTTTACATAGCCAGGCAGGCCCGAAAAGCAGCTGAGCAATCGTCTCTGTTAGAGGTTCAGCACATTAACCCATGCAACTAAAGGGCTCCTTAATTAGCTGGAACACTTGACAGTGTAATGGAAACCCTTGGAGGACTGAAATATCCTGGCACTTGCAGGTCCAATGATGAGTTCTGTGAAAGGTCCACAACGTTTGCCAGCTGTGTCATTACAGTGAGGGAAAAGCAAATGCTCTATGGCACTGAGGGCTTTTCATCCTTCACTGAGTCAGCATTAACTGAACAACTATAAGGGTTAATAGAAGTTGCGACCCTCCAATACGAAACTCTCTCCTATGCACTTGGCTGCAGAATTCCATTAACGTCATGCAACATCACGAAGTTAAGTTGTTTGGTAACTGTTTCCCCTGCAATATTAACAGGTTCACAGACAGGTGCGTATAAGAACCCCCCCCCCCCAACATTTTATTATACATTAATTACGCTTCGTTTGTCCCTCCAAAATATATTTTAAATAATGTAAAGTTTATTAAAAGCCTTTGCTTTTAAATCTTAATAATGCATTTAAAATGCAGCAATGTTGAAGCAAAGCAAAGCATGACATTGGATAGGTCTATAGTTTTTTGTGGTCATTAATGTAATTTGACGTTATGTAAGGGATACTGGTGGGAACAGCTGCATTTTCATATATACACACACAACAGAAAGAAAATAGTGTACTCACTTTAACCATTGGATTAATACAGTGATACATAGTAATGTAATGCAGGAAATAATTAGTACTTTAACAGTGTGGATCTCATAAACCATGTACATAAACCATTTGCTGAGTGAACAGACAGACCGCCAGGAAGTCTGTGAGAGACAGAGAGAGAAAGAGAGAGTGGATCAACTGAACCTACAGACAGACAGACTGGGAGACAGAGGCTGCAGATTAGCTGGACCTGCAAACAGAAAGTCAAGAAAGAAAAAGGCTGCAGTTTTGTTCTTACATGAAGATGCATGCAGTTTAAGGGCTATAATATTTTATCATATGGTATTAAATTGAATATTAAATTCTACACCCTTGACTGCAGAATGCCATTAACATCAAGTAACACCCTAATCTACAGGGTCTTTCCTAATCTACAAGTTGTCACATGTCCTCTTGTAGGGGAAATGAAACATAATGGGAATTGTATTCTAAGTGAAGGTCTGTCCCATTTTAAACTAGTTTTTCAGTGCACCTGAACAAAAGGCATTGTTAAAACAAAATGCCATGGCAATTTAAGAGCTACAAGCAAAGCATGCAAGCATGTTGCCAAATATACACTTAAAGCGTTTAATTCCAATGACTTGCACTGGGCAGGGCTATGGGTTTGGTCCACAGAGACCACATATTGAAAAGAGGCACGGGACCTCAGTGGGAGTTAAACAACAATTATTTCACATATGACAAAAGGGCATCTCAGCAAGCCAGAACTTAGTGTAAGGTGATGGACTGCTGTTTTGAAACTGCCCATATCTGCAGCTCATATAGATCATTCAGTCATCAGCAGGGTTCACTGACCCAAAGGAAGAGTTCTCTTCGTCCAGCTGTAAAACTACTGACTGTGCTTCAGAAAATATAAAAATTTCCAATCAGTCATTTGAAATTGCAATAATGTTGGTGAGTGATGCCTTAAGCCAAATCAAATCAAACTTTATTTAGATAGCACTTAACAATAACCACAAAGTTACCCAAGGTACTTCACAAATTATAAACACACACACACACACACACACACACACACACGTAATATAACAGCACAAAGAATTTAAACATTACACAACATAAGAAAAATACAATGAACACTTTACTAATTACCAAAGGCCTGAGTAAATTTATAAAGACAGAACACAGTTACTGAGCAAAGATCAAGTGATAAAGCATTTCATAATTAATAAAATAAACCGAATAGCCGCATTAGTCTGGGCTTTAGACACTTGAGATGGAGGTGAAAATCTATCTATAAATTTGATACGGAAAAAGGCATGCATTAAACAAGCTGATGAAACGATAAAACTCTGCACAATATCTGACTTCTGGACACGTGGAGATAAAACACTGATCAGACCGCTACTGTCTGTGTCCCCTCCAGTGTTGCCGTGACCTGTCCAGGTATATCTACATGTATAAATACATGAAGAATGAGGCTTGAGAACACTCAACAATCTCAGCATAAGCAAAGGAAAAGACAAGGAAACACTGACAACATCTTTCACACCTGGGTAGGTGACTTTCTTGTCTTGACAGTGTTGTGTCAGTACTGACTACTGTGATGGAAGGGGAAAAGACCAGACACCTGACCAGTATGACATCAGTTATCACTGCAGGATTAAAAGAACTATTGACTAAACCGAATGGCACAAGGGTTTGCTCAACAACACTGCCAACAGGAAAAACATCCTGCTCAGTAACCACCAGTGACAAGATTAGAAGCCGACCAAAAGTGCTTTATCTCAGACCATGTTTCATAATGTAGACACAAAAAACACAAAAAGATTGTTAATTCTGTCTTAAATATACTTTTATACTGATAGACTGTTAAAGTTGCATTAAACATACAATTGAATTTAACGTAATACTATACTAACCGCAAGATTGAACAACACACCAAGCTGAATTCACAGGCGTTCGGCCAAAGGTTAGGAAGATGACATAATTTTAGTCTGCGCATGCGCGGTAAGTGTGTGTAGGACAGATTCACGGATAGGATAAATTCACTTAACACCGGTGTTTCGTGAATTTATCCTACCCGTATGTGTATCGTATGATTTTTGGTAATCAAAAATACGCCTTCGTTCATATGGGTAGGATTATCTGATAAGGTAGGACAAATGGATGGTTATAACTATCATTCTGTGCTACGGAGTAGGACATTCTCACGAGGTAGGACAAATCGTTAGAACACCGGCCCACAGTCAGAGTCGGAGCGACAAACAGCTCTACTGTAACATTCTAAAAATAGACATTCGACTGAAAGTCTGTATCAATTTCGACCGAAAACCAAAAGTTAACTTATTGTTTTCGGCTGAAACGACGCCGAAAGACGTCATTTGCCAACTTTCTGCACCGAAACCAAAACCGAATTTCGGTCGGCTTCTAATCTTCACCACGCATACCAGAGTATTGCCTGGACCAGGTGATCCATCTGTACAGGAAAAATTAATGACTTTATTAGTCACTATCTTTTCCTTTAAACTTCTCATGGAACTCATGCACAGAACATTCAGACATCCAAGTTTTGATTGAAGGAAACTGACAACACATGGTAACTGGACAGAGTTCTTCAGGGGCGCTGTTAGAAGAACTGCCTTCTGTGGTATGTCTCTGGGCCAGCATCTTCAATTGCACTTTGACAGCAATGCCTCACCCTCTTATGGGAAGTGTCATTCCAGCATTTACTCACCAAGGCACTACACCCACACATAACTGTCCGATCCTATTAAAAACACTGTCGTGTATCTACTAACATTATCACAGGACAGATTCTTTCCAAAAGCTGATCTCTGATAAGGTTTTCAAAATGCTTGGCTAAAAATGAGCGAAAAGTGTTCCCAAAAACATTCATTTACAACAGAGAGTTACTAATATACCAAAAATTTCATATGAGAACATCAGCAGGGTGACACCCAGTGCTGAGGCTCATGTAGTTTTGGCTTGTGCTGTTTGGTTTAATTGAGTACTCTCCCTGATACTTCACGGCAAGGTGACAAGTTACCAAGGGACAGCACAGCATTTCTCTCAAAGGCAATCTGAGGACACCAGGAACAACTAAATCTGCTTTCTGCTACCATTTCCTGCTGTTCTTTGATCACTCCCAGTGCTGTGCTGGATATTTGCTGTTTCACGTATTTACAAAAAAGCCATGGGGCATCCGTGGCCTGTGACTGCAGCTTGCCATCTGTCAAGGTCTTTGCATGGAGACCTACAGGTAAACAGCAGATACTGCATGTCCATGGCCTCCAGGAGTAGTTTCTGAATTATAGATGACCTCTGCTACCTTACACAGCAGCAGCACCTTGCACTGAAATTGTCCAGTTGGAAATGGGGCCATTTTGAAGGCACACTGGAGCTCAAGGGCATAGCAGCAATTTCAGCAGACTGCTTCCTCCCTAACAGGAAACTCCAAGTCTCATGGGACTCTTTCTCCTTGGTCTGAAACTGCGACTGTGCTGCTGCAGTTATTTTCAACATTCTTTTCCCTGGAGGGCCAGTGTGGAGGGATTCTCACTGCAGAAACGTTAGGCCTTTCCAGTGAGCGGCTAAAGCAAGAACACCAATAAACAAAGCACATACAATAACACCCTGCTTGCTGCTGTATCAGTGAGCTGCTTTTCACCTTATATTTCAGATTCTGAGCACTGCATGTTGTATTACAAACCACACTAAGTGTCTGTATGGTAGCTTGCATAGAACAATTATACAAGAACCAGCATGCAATAAGTCCAAAAACAAGCCATCAATACTTGATAGTTTTCAAGGCCTACATAAGGTATGATCCTTAATCCTGACAAACGCCAGCTCAACAGTAAAATTTTCAATCAGTTAAATGAATAATTAGTATGCAACACTCCACTTCAAAGCTACACCCTGTGAAAATCAACTGTCTCACCAGCTAACATCGGATTACAAGTCTGCCCTGAGCAGCAAATCCTTGTCCCTACAAAATCTGATTATATTCGATACAGTTTGTAAGGAAAATTTTAATGGAACCTTTGTGCCCCTTAGGGCTGTCAGTGCCTTGTTAGAAAGGTCAGCTCTATGCACAAAATACGTTTCCAGTGAGGTGGGAAAGTACCTCCCAGGTGAAATGAAGATTTTATTCTGCATGCAAAAAGTCTTACGTCCAACTGTCCTTTGTCTGCCTGTGACTGGAGGTTAAGGACCCAAAAAGCATCAGCTTTTCCTGATAT
Organism: Chitala chitala; assembly: GCA_025773905.1. NCBI lineage: Eukaryota > Metazoa > Chordata > Actinopteri > Osteoglossiformes > Notopteridae > Chitala > Chitala chitala. The sequence goes on along the minus strand of JABJVR010000034.1, from coordinate 1,203,361 downwards.
CCAGCAACTCATTTCCAAACCCTGTGCAATGAGCAGAACAATTAAATTCAGCATCCACGCTGCAAAAAAAAAAAATGGACAAGCAGTTACAACAGCGCACCAGCTTTCTCTCAGAATGTGAAAAAACAGACAATGACACAACTGCACAAGCAGTTGATGACAGCTTTTAAAAAACGGAGTTTGTGGTGTTACTTGCATTTGACGATACAAGTCTGCATTGTTTAGTTGCATGTTCACTAAATTTGCAAATATGTCCCAAAACCCTTTTTTTCCCCCAATTCTGAGGATCAGCAGGTATTTTCTCAATCCCAGAATTCATGCGTTCTTTCCATTCCACATGTAGACAAACGTATTGGCGCTAGAGCTTTTATTTACAGAGCCCTTTGTCTGTGGAATAGTCTGCCTGGTTATGTATGGGATGCTGAATCAGTCTCAGTCTTTAAATCCCAACTGATGACCTTCTTTGATTTAGCCTGCCCACAACAGTCTCCGTAGCTCACTGTAAGGGGGAGGCAGCACACATGATGTCTCCCCATGGATAAAGGGAGCTCCATCATGTAGTAATAACAGTAATGAGGGAAGTGAGGGGGGAAGGGGAGGAGAGGGGGAAAAAAAAAAAAAAAACCATACATACCCCCTAAAATACTGACATGACTTAAAATTTGTGTGCTGTACAGCAATAGTCCTATTAAATACCAGAAAAGTCAATAGTGTTGCTGTTGTTATCTCTGTTTACCTTAAAGGGACATGCTTATAACACTGCTGCTTAGCAGTTCAGACGTAGAGAATAATGACTCCTTTCTAATGCTGCATAAAATTCTCATATTCAGTTTGAAATATCAACATGAAAACAAAAAAAGTGAACATAAAAGTGCTTTCTTGTAGAGGCCATAGTAAGGCCACTGAACGGGTTTAGGAATGATGCACCAAGGTCTCTCTGGGTTTGACTGACATTGGATATCCTTGGAGGGGGGAAAAACTGTCACTTATCTGGCAACAATGCATACTTCCCCGTTCACCTTATTTGACTAATATATATTATGGATGCCATGGTCCCCCCCCCCAAAAAAAATGAACCGCTTGGCCTGGCATCCATGGTGAAAGGTTTTTTTTAGACCAGCTAACTTAGCCACAAAAACTCACATAATTGCATTTTCTGTGAGGCCGTCACCCACATGAAAGTTGCAGCCAATCAACAGCTAGTTACCGTTCTGAAAGATGACAATAACAAAACTGAGATTTTTGAAACATTTCATCCCTTATATACATACACACACACGCACGCGCACAGCCTATAGTGGTGGGCAATACGACAAATTTATCAACACTTCTTGCTATGGTGTATTCTAACTACAGAAAATAAGTGACAATAACACGATCCTTGTGTTTTTTGAGGCTACAACAGAACGACAAAAAAACTAAGTAATTTCAGGCTGCATAATATCCATCGACTGTCTGTATACATCTCTTCTTTGTCAACATCTTTCTCAGTGGCTCTCAACTTAGTGACCACATAGTGAACTAAAATGTAATTGGTATTTATATACCATCAAACTGCTAAAATACAATAACATTTTACTGGTGTCAAAGGAAAGTAAACAACACATGGCCCACAGACTGCCAGCTACACTACACTGTCAAAGTGTGCAGCATGGCATAAGTAATAAAAATTTTGTTCCGAAAAAAAAGGTTCTACTGCAATCTTGTGGAAATTGTTTCACCGCTAAATCCGACATGGCCCGGTCTCTTGTAATTGACGAATTCTGTAAATATACTGTTCGTTCAATAGGTGGCAACACAATCTTTTTATCCACCCAAAACAAAAGCAGCCCAAACAAAACGTGGGAAGTCTGACTGTGCGTATATGTAAGAGCACATCTTCCTCAGCCACAGCGTCTTCCACACATTCTGAGATAACCAAACAGAAGCAGGAAAGTCTCATTGACTCAATGCTACAAGCCATGTTTGTTCTAAGCATAGAATTGATTGTTAAATGGTTAAGTGACATTACTATATACATGCCATACGCTTGGTTTGTAAATAAAACATAAAAATTATATATTTCTCAATCTACATGGTGAATATCAAGATATATTTTGCCATATCGCCAACCCCTGTCTGATATACTCATTAACAGCAGCATTGTAAATTAGCAAAATGGTTAGTTACCAGTGTCATCATCTTGCAACATGGCTAAATGTCCTTTCAAGGACAACCATCTCACTATAACTTGAGACAGCAAGCCCCTAACTCCCCCTCCCCTCAACTCTGATTATGCAAGTGGCTAATCCACCACCAGAGTCAGAACCAGCCAAAATTCCAGACTCACAATGGGATGTTTGCCATTGCGTCAGTTCCATACTTGCCTGGAAGCAGCACCCAACACATGTTGTTCTTCTCTACCCTAAAAATAAGCACTTCTGTTTTCCAGGAACCCATTCTCACACACTCTCCCTGTGCCCCACATCAGTGTCCTCAAGGGCTCGTGCTTCACCTCCGCATGCCCTCATCTCCCTAGGGACTTCCATGGCTAGAAGAAATAGCGGATGTTATAGTCACGCAAACCAAGCCAGCTTACGTATGCACATTAGTGCACGTTGTGGAAGTGTCTCAGTGAAAACCTCCAAATCTGCCACAGAAAACACAACAGGCCATATTTTCAGCATGAACATGCATGAGTACATTACTTAGGTTCAGTGTTAGTGAAAGCAATACATGCTGTGTCCAAGGTCAACTACAATAACTTTCCAGAGAATAATACAATCTCCCCCATTTACACAACATATTTGTATAGATTGGTAAAGAGTGCGTATGAACAAAGTTACCTTGACTATGGAATCATCACTAGTGTCTACATATTCAATGTTTTACGTAGACATTGAACATTACATAGAAACTATAGTTGACAAAAAATTCCGACAAAGAACATTTTAGAGGCCTTGTTCCAACCCCCCACTGCATGCGCACACACACATGCACGCACACACACACCTGCCCTCTTGCCATACAAACTGGTCAAGAATTTCTTAAGATAAGGAATGCAAGGCCAGAAACCAGTCAGAGCAAAATGATTAATTGCTTTAAAAGAAACTGATTTTTTTTTCTCCATATGATAAACAGCGAATAACATTTTTGGGAAAAAACACAAATAAAAGAACATCATGTTTACAAACAAAACCCAGTACTTACGTGGTTTCACTCATAAGCAATGTGTGATGGACATTTACAGCCACTTTAACATAAGATCTGACCTTATGAGTACCCATCCCATTTGCCTGGGGAGTGGGGGGGGACAACAGATACTGATTTATTCCCTCATAAAGTCCACAAAATGTACTTCTTTTCCGCAGCACCAGTCCCATTTAATGTAAAGGCTCCTCCATGATAAGGCTTAGAGTTAAACAGAAAACCGTAGTTTCTCAGTGCCAGTAGCAGTACTGATGGTGTGGACTATACTTCGAGCTAAGGCCCATAGTGTAAATCAGGTTCACATCTGAATCTGTCATTAAACAATATTAAAAATGTTCACGTTGCTGACAGACAGGAAAGAGAAACATTGGGTTGGAATCCCGATACAACCAAATAAAAAGAGCACAAGGTGCTGCTTAGAATAGGGAAGAATTATAATTTGTAAAAAATAAAATATAACGATAAACTAGAACTCCTTAAAACCAACATATTTACCCCAGTCCTTGTTCTACATTAACAGTATGGAGACTGATGTTGGCCCAAGATGCTTAAAAATTCTGTATGTTCAGGACCTGCTGCAAGGACGTTTAATTAAATTAACATGAAAAAAAACATTACCAATCTATTCACCTGGTTTAATTAAACACAATTTGAATTTTATGAGTTTTGGATATCAAATTAATGGGGACTAATGTGGTACACAGGATCAATTGTGTGTGCACAGTAACCAGATTGTGGGAGCCAGTTGGGTTCATGTAAAAATAAGCATCTATAATAAGGAAAATTTTAACATTAGCCTGTATATCTGCACAGGAAGGTAACCTGGGTCTTTAATTTCTTGCTTAATTGTTTGCTTGTCAAACAATTGCAATGGTCATTTGAACTGAAGCCCCTCACACCCTGACATATGACCTCCACCCTCTAGTCACTGTACTGGTCATGCAGCCATGGGTTTGTCAGGCACAACGCTGTGTCAATATTTGCTTCCAGTCTCTCCACTTACCGCAATTTCCCTGCAAGCAGACATTGATATTCCAGTACCTTCGATTTGTTTCAGTGCGTACTCTTTTTCATCTTTCCTGCACAGGAATGAAACACAAAAAAGTAAAAAAAAAACAAACAAAAATTATGTCAATGACATTCCCTCTTCCTTTAACTATAGCAGCATTAGGTTTAAAACGTTGTTTGGTCAACATGACTTCCTTTCAACATCTTCACCCATTGCCTGGAATAAGAATAAGGCACTGAATGTGATCACCACCATAATTGCTGTACTGACATGAGAAGCCCCAGAAAATTCAGTTTTGACAAACATGTAAATCCCAGCCAAATACAGAAAGTGCAAATGTAAGCGTTTAACACAAAGATGGAAAAGGTGACTGAATCCACCATTTGTTTTACAGAGATCCCCTAAGTCGAATGCATTCTCTAAATTGTTGTTTGGCTATTGCACAAAGTAAACCGTTATCAGTGACACTTCAAATATCATGTGCGAGATAATCCCAGGGGAAGGTATGCACGCAGGTCTGTGTGCCTGGATGCCTCAGCTGTGAATAAGCACAGCACATGCACTGCACTAGTGTTGCTGTGGCTGCTGTTGTTTTGCAGAGATTTGTGAAGCCTGTTCCTGCCTCCTGGCACACTCCTTTTCTCCAGCCTTGAGGGCGCCTTTACCTCACCGTAGGGGTTCTGGATTGCTATCGATCCAAAAAGAACCAATTTCTAACAACAGCCCCCTAGCCAAAAAAAAAAAAAAAAACTCAATGTCATCCACACCACCTCCTTTCTGGCATACATCTACACACCCTGGAATCAAATTAAACAATACCAACTATTCCAATCTTACATGACAAATTTGTGTCAGGCTGATTTGCATATCCCCTCCCTGAAGGCTCTATAGTTTATTCTTATTACTACTGTAAAATTCTATAACTTTTAGGACATTTCAGCATAAGGCCTGAAATGTGTTTCCATTAATTAATGCAGGTCAAAGGCAGATCAGGCAGTAGTTAAATATTAAATTTTAAATCCATTAATGAAAACCAATTTTACATTGAGAAGAGTTCATCATGTAAATGTGTTAACCTTCATCTTGTAAACAGCTTATAGCCAAGGTTTGGGATCAGGTCCGTATTCAATTGGTTATGCTTTTCCAACCCATTAGAGTGCGTGCACGTACGCACACACACGGAGCAATTTAGATTTCCCTTCCACCTCATCTGCATTTCTTTGAACTGCGGAGTCTCTGGTTTCTTCCCAGAGGAAACCCAGTTTTTTTTTTTTTTTCCTCCTCAAATGTACCGTAAATGCAAACCCTGACAATTCAGAATTAGTGTGAAGTAAATTTGCTCCATGTTAAATGATGTCCGAAGCTGACTCTGGCAAAAATACATAAACCCTGAACAAAAAATGCAAAAAAGATTAAGATCATGCTCCCTACACTTTTACTTTCTAGTTAAAAGAAAGTGTTGGTTTTTTTTTTTAATCTATCTATATAATTTTCAAATTTTATTGAATGCAATGGGGCACTGGTTTTCATGTGGGCCCTGCAGTGTCCCAGAGCTACAGGCAAGATACCAGTACAGGCAGGAGAAGAGGAGAGAATGAAAAACAGCCAGTTCTTACTCTCCTGCATGTTCCTGAACCTCAACAAAAGCATACATTTAATGTAATTTAATGCAACCTTAATGCAAGGTGTTTTAATGCAATTTGTTCTCACTTCAATTATGGAAAATAATTATGTACTATAATTATGTAACCCCCCCCCCCGTTTAACTCAGACAACATCAGTTACTACAGTGAAATTTATTGCTATAGTTTTCTAACATTTAATAGCCAGACTCTTAAGAAAATATTAAAGGAAAAAAAAAAACATTTTATTTATCCACAAAATATAGCTTACTGTTTAAATATATCAGTCTTGTCGGATATGCAGTGTTGGATGTCAAATCCCTAATACAGTACATTTCCCTACTGTGAAAAAAGTTTCATTTTTCTTTAGTAAGTGAATGGCAGATAGCAAAATTATGTCTGTGCAATGATATTCAATTACAGTCTATATGACATAATTTATGTTCATATTACACACTGTATTTAATCTCCCTGAAATGTCATTCTTTTTTTACAGGCATAGAACAACAGCACAAGGACAAAATACTCAGAGGAGCACATTTAACAAACTGTGTGAAGCATTTTTAGAATAATAATTACCATTAGTTCCTTTCAAATTTGTGTGTGTAGATATTTTTGGCACCCATCAGTAGCTAGTGTTTTATACATTATAAAATTCTGTCACCACTCACTCAGAATTGTTTCTACCAAATCATCATAGTCATAACCACCAGAGTCTCTTTAAATATAGCCTACAAACACTTGTATCGGTCAGCATTACCTTATGTGGAAAATTACTTCAATTATAAAATTTATTCTTAGATATGCACATAAGCACCTAGGTTTTCAAACAAAATAAAACGTGTTTGACTAAAGGTTTTCCTAAAAAGTGCATTTGCCAGTTAAACAAACCATTTACATTAAATTCTGAATAAAATTAAATTGTTCAATTTTAAGGCATTGATGATATATTAGAAATCTCTTTGAAACAGTATGCATTATACAGGAGTCTAAAGTCATTTTATCAGAGTAATCTTATTTAAAATAAAAATGACCATAAAATACATTCTGAACGAAGAAACTATACATCCTAAGAGTCAGTCTCTATGCTAATGTCAGTTAAAACTAGGTTTGTTTTCAACATCAGTAGCTACTGTATATTTGTGGTAAAGCTCAGAAAATGCCAAGACCCAAAAACGAAAAACAAAACGAAAATATGCACTTCTCAGCGGTGTATTTACTTGAACTTCTGAATGTGAAAACAACCAACATTAAAATAAACTGAACATGGAATCTCAGAAAAGTGTTCAAACTACATCCTTAAGCCAATAACGACATGACTAGTTTATCCAAACAAGAGCGGTCACATGCAAATACAGTTGGGAACTGGTTTGTTATTGGAACATTGTTTTCTTGAAAATCCCAGATGAATCACTCATTAATTTAACAAACTAACCTAATTCTGTCACCACTGATGTGCCAAGCCAGCCGCTGCTATAATATAAAATATTTAACAAATCTAAACATGAACAGAATGAATGAAAAGACAGATCAAATAAGTCTGAAGTAGATGAGACTATGTAGTTCGTTTTGACGATATACCAGATCTTACTTATTTTGTTCTGGGTGTGCAAAAACTAACGACCAAAATTGATTGACTGCTGCATAATAAAGTATAAAAATAAAACAATTTAAATATTTTGGGAAACCAGACGATAAATAATCTACTGGGTATGTCGTATTGAACTTGTTTTGCATTGCTACAACAATTAAATATATGTTGTTTATAAATTCATGACTAAGATGTGGTGCTGTGTATTTATGTGGTTAAGTGATATCACCTGCAACCTCTTGCTTACTAATTTCCATATTTTTACATGACTTAAGAGTTTTGCAACGCTGTTTTAAAAGCTTGACTCTTTAAACACAGAACAGTTGCTATCTAAAGACATAACTAGTTTTCTGTGCAAAAGTACTGAATGTTAACAATTAACCTCAAACTTGCTAAATTCCTTGCCATATATCCTACCCCGTCCTTGCGTATCAAAACAAAAAATAAACATCACTGTGTTGTTTTGGGGGAGGATCGTTGTTGCTAGCTAAGTGAGTGATTGCACGCATGAAAACAAAACAGTCACTGGGGAACCACGGGGCAAATCGAACCATTTCCATATCTAAGTCACGAGCCAATATATGATCATTAAAATGTCCGTGTTCAAATCGTAACAATAACGCTTTCAGGTTCCCTTACCCGTCTTTGCGCTTAGCTTTATAAACATGCCCGTAGGTGCCTCGACCCACTTTGCAACCTTCATATTCGAACAGATCTTCCACTTTCTCTCTTTCGGCAGCAAGCTTTGTTTTGAAGTCGTAGTCCATTGTTACCCATAAATACTTGTTAATTTACAATAAAATAAAATATTAATTATTACATGCATTAATTAAATAATCTGATCGTTTTATTCCCCCACCATTTCCTTGTTTGGGATTTTGGTCTGCTCCGCTTAATGTTCACTGGCTCGTTGACGTTTCTGATTGTCCTGCATGGCATCCTGGGATGTGTAGTTTTTTGATAAACAACTCGTTATTGCTTTTAAGGCATGACCCACAATATGTAAACTACACTGCTCACACCATTCTGGGGTTATTGCACTTGCGTAGTAACACGTTCTAAAATACAAAAAAAACATGCGGGGAAACATTCTCTTTAATGTAAAGAAATTGAATGTGGTTGAGCGAGACACGGTCGTTTTTACGTCTGAGTGTTAACTGAGATACTACGGTTTACTGTCTATGTCATCAGTATTCACCAGTTGACTCATTAACAAAGAGACGCGCGCAAAGTTAAGTAAAAAAAATTAACACATATATATTCTAGTATATGTTATTGCTCCCCTCTCAACTAAATATTTTTGTACTTTCTTTAAAAGGCAATCTGTTTTTTTTTTCTTCAGAATAATGTCAGTGTTTTATCTATAAACTGTACAAACTTCTGTGCCACTTGGATACAAATAATATTTTGCGAACGATCGCTGAAAAATATTAGTTACGCTCTTGTCCACGTTACCCTTTAGGTAATTTTTATTTTACATACGTGAAAACTTTCTAATGTATGGTAAATTTATAACCGCTTAGTCATTCGTTGTCAGTTTTTTTTTTGTAGTTATTAATTATAAGGATGGATATTTACAAATGAGCCAGTGAAAAACCAGCGAACTACGAAACTAACTCTGGTTACTGCCAATTGTACTGTAATTCGTTATATAAGCAAAATATTAACTCGTTTCCAAACATCTGTATATATACGATGGAGATTTTTTATTATTCGTACAACAAATTATACGAATAATGACGATTATACTATTACTTAACACATATTAGTAATATCGACCGTGTAAATTATTTAACTGCAAGAAAAAACTGAAACGTGTCATATCGTTAACGAGTTATTGACAGGCGTATCAGCCAATCGACACACGAACTGGAACTGACAAGAGGTCTGATTGGTTTCAGTTCGAAACTGACGTTGTGAGAGGTAATAAATTCGATGGTCGTGCAAAAAACCTCGGCTTTTACACAGTATGGCCGGCGATATTAGCTAGCGCTCGCTTTACGGTATTCTCTGTAAAAGGGAGGACGGTAAAACCAAGAAAGCTACACCTGGACTGCTAAAGCACTGTACTAAACTATTGACTATCAAAGAAGGATTAATAAAGTTGAAAGTAAGCAACGTATAATTTCTGTTGTCGGTGTCTGTTGTCTCACAATGGAAGAGAACGGTGCACACTTCTTCGAAGGGACCGAGAAGCTGTTGGAGGTGTGGTTCTCTCGTCAAGATGAGACCAAAGGATCTGGGGACCTCCGCAACATCCCAAGGTTGGCTACATATGAAATAATTGTAAAACGGTTATTCTGTTTTGGAATTTTTGTCCCACTGTAACTGGCAATGTCAAATTTAACTAGCCAGTTGTTGGCCACCCAGTTCACTCGATGGTCCGGAATGCAATTTTCTATTTAAGTGTAATTCTCATTTTATATCAAATACTGTGTATGCTTTTAAAATACATTTACGGTGTGTTTTGTTTTAGAATCGTAAAAAATCTAAACTGTAGTTCTTTAACCAGACATCCATTCGAACTCATTCATTCATTTTCATGGTGGCTTCGCAGTGGCAGTAATTACGTTTAAAAATGATTTCGTGTTATACACGTACATTTCCAGGAGTGTACAGGTTTGTGTTGTGATACACAGTCGGATCGTAAATTCTCCTTCGTCATGTCTGCGAAGATTTGCGTGGCTGACCGGGCAGCTAAAATGGCCAGACGAATTTTATTGCGTAGTATTTGATAGCTGCCTAACCATTTATCCGACCTCGTAAATTTTAGCGTAATTTGATGCATTTTTGTAATGCACATTAATATTGTCTAAAATTTAAGCGATGATAAGCACATTTTTAACGATGGGAGTATTCTGCCTTAATTTGTCATTTGCTCACCGCATTGGGCCTGGGCATGTGGTTCCGCCTGAGCAGGGCGCTTTCCTGCAGTTTGTACCAACTCGACATGCGACACTGGCACATTCGTCACTCTTTCTAATTTATTACAGCTGCGGTAGTACTTGGACGACAGAATACATGTTAGCCTTTGTTATAGAGATTAACGATAACACAAGAGTGGAAATTGCCGACAAACTGCCACTTGTCCGTAATGTGTCGGTTGTACCACGTGTCTAAATTGAGCAGTCCTCTCGTGTGTACCCGCAGGCTTTTGAACAGAACTTTGCTGTTAATCGAATATACGTTTTTGCAGTGACATGGGGAGATTTACTTGTACGTGACAGGAATACTCATTGTTTATTCGTAGGCACCCGGATCTGTGACTTTGATTGAATTTACGAGTCACATTTTCGCTGCGTCCGATTTTTCAGGCTTGCCTTTCTCTGCTCCACCCTCACCTCCTATTGGCGGGCATGCTCGGACACTTGACGGCCAAAAACTGGTTTTGCAGCTCCCCCATGGGGTAGACTAACCTTTGATCGTGACATGGAAAAAAAGCGGGCTATTCTTAAAGGAGTCGATGACACGCCATTTTAATGCTGATGCGTTTGTGACATGTACAGTTAACGGATCGAGAAAAAAATAAAAATTAGAATATTTATATAGGCGGTATAAGGCATATGCCTGTATTCGAATTTTGAAATGTGAATACGAGAGTCCTACCCGCCAAGATTGTACACTACTTTTAGCTACAACTTCCTGGACGTAGTCTGTCGTACACATTTGATTTTGCATATATTAGTTTCGTGCGGGTCAGTTTTTTTTTCATTGTATATTTATAACCTTGGGTAATATGTACAGTGCAGGTTATTCGCTTAACGTACTGTAGCAGTCGTTCTCGTTTATTGTGTATCGTAACTTTAATTGGGTAATATGAGGTTTGCTGTATGTGTTTTGACGTTTTCATTTAACGGTATTTGAGCTGGAGCTTCGTGTTTACTAAATAGATGCCTGAATTTGGAAGCCTGTGTATGTTTATGCCCTGCGCTTTCGTTTTTGTTAACCTTATTGCACTTACATTGAAGTTTTGGGTAGAATACTCTGAGACCAAATCTAAAAATTTTAGATTATTTCCAGTTTCCCCCCTTTACACCCTTACCGTCCCCTTGTCCAAGGTCCTGCAGTTTGCTGAAAGTGGAAAGCGATTCTGCCGTCTTGTGTTTCATGGGAGGGGCGGTTTCGCTGAATGTCTGCATTTCGTTTGCAGCCAGGCTACTTAATGCCTCGAGTTAGTGGATGGTGAGTTAATGGAGAGAAGCCAATGACCAAATAAGTCTACACGGACATTTGATTCATAAATTGCACTAGTGTGACTCAAGATTGTGCTAGTGAATGGGTCAGGGTTTGGTCAGTATATTGAGCTAGCATCCTGAGCACAGTATCTTGTTAAATTCATACTTGATTTGACAGTTGAAATATGATTGCATCCTTTTCAACATGAGGAGGCAAAGCTAAACATACGTGTTTGCTTTGACATTAATTGTACTTTTACAGATGTCGCAGCAGACCTGGTTAGTTGAACAACAGAACAACCTGTGGATTATATGATTTCAGCATTTCGTTTGTCAGTTGAATTACACTTTTGAACAATTTTCACAAGTTTATTGTGAACTACAAATAGTGGGAAAACTTTGTCTCCCCCTTTGTAGGAGATGCAAATACTATAATTTTAACCTTTGAATGTCCATGTGCATGGAAGACAGTTTGAAGAAGATATGTTGGACTCCTTTCCCCTCAGCAGATTTGCCAGCTTGAGTTCGCACTGCTTTGGGCAAGTTGGCTGGTAGAGGTTATTGTCCTTATTTTATTGCTTCCTAATTAGTCATTAAACATTAATCAAACTAGTATTTCCAGTTCAATGTTGAACACCACCACCGGGTGCACAATTTGTATAGGCAAGTTTAACATGACTCATTTGGAGATGTGCATTGCATGTAACATTCCAAGTTTTGCAGCGGTTTTTCAGAGCTGTCAAGCAGACAAATATTTCAGAGGAAAAATGGCAGGACAAGGCTGAACTTGGTAACTGGGTGCTTATGCAGCTTGTATTGTCTGTTTGGCATTGGTTATTCAGGGGGATACGGTTCTTGTACAAAATGTGGCTTTTTGGATGGATCTTATAACACTGAGATATCAGACAATCAGTTTCTCTGACTGCTCACTGGTCTGTGGTAGCCTTTGGCATGCCTCTGTCAAGTGAAGATGTCATATTCATTCAAAGAGTTTTCCCTATGTACCAAGTATGCAAATGACAAAGGGTGGAATGGCACATACCAGTGATAGGTTTTTATGGTTCTGTTCACATGCTTATTGCAGGTAATTGCACTTTAGGTAATTTTGACGTGTAAATATCTTTGTGCAAGAATGTTATGCCATATTATACTTTTGGCTTTGATTCAGTTGTAACGCCATTCAAGTTTGCTTTTTTGCTTTAAAATACAGTTAAAAGTGCTTTAATATATAGTAAATGACAAGCTTCAATCAGTGTATGCTGGCTGTGCTTTTCATAAAGTACTTTGTTTTTTAGGTTTGAGTGGGACAAACTTCTGGAGAATGTGCATTGTTTGATCATAAGTGTGACAAAAACTGACAAGCAGGAAGCTTATATACTCAGGTGAGTGTCTCTGATTACTATGTCCCCCTTGGCAGTGTGTACTTTTGGCTTGCCAGTCTCATTGCAGATTAGAACATAGGATTTATGGACTGTAGCTCTAATCTTGTGTATGTAGCCCTGTTGCTGTCTGAGAATACTTTCTTTAGGAAAATGTTTGTGAACAGCCAAGAAGGTTTAAAAGGGATTTCCCTTTTCTGGTTGTTCAGTAGAGAGTGATCATGAGTTCAGTGTTAAGATGGCTTGCTGCCTCCCACAGAGAAATGCACATTTCTTATTGCCAGTATTGGTTCAGGCACAATGTGGTATAGAAGGTGGTCTGTGTGCCTCTGTGTGCCTCTGTGTGCCTCTGTGTGCCTCTGTGTGCCTCTGTGTGCCTCTGTGTGCCTGATGCATTGTGACATTGGTCTCCACAGGATGGGTCTGTTAGTTGGCACCCTGTTAATGTAGCATCTCTGTTCCCCATCTGTTTTTCTTACACCCAGGAGTTTACTGTTGTAGTTCTGGTTTGACCAGTGTTTCCTTTTAGAAAAAAGAATGTCAAGGCAATGCATTCCTTTTTCTGCCTGAAGTAACTAGGGATGGGCATTGAGAAATCCAGTCTAGAACTGGTTCCAAATTCTGATCCTTTAGAATTGTATGCCTTTGAGGTTCTGTTTTTTCCTCCCCAATGCTGACATGTATTTCTAACAATTGCACATAAATTCTTGTATCATGACCTGAAACTCTGCATCTATGATACTGGCATCTTGCAGCTAGGAGTTATGGTGGACAAGAAGAAACAATCCTACCTACTGTAAAACGATAATTTCTAGTATGGGTAGAAACACTAGCAGACAGAGACATATAAATCCATTTTATAAATTACTTAAAATTTGTTTACGACAATGTGTAAAAATAAAAATTGCAATTTACTTTAACCTGGGAAATTTGCAGCATGCTGGACATGCTATCAAACCACGCTGACTTTCAGATCATGTTTTAGGCTGATGGCACCTGTGAACAAGTGAGGAGCTCAGTTTTTAAACTCTTAATTGCTATGTCTCAGTCATATCCTCATCAGCAAGATATCCAAACATATGGTGTTCATGTCTACAGTGGGGATGCTTGAGTTCATTCTTTTGCTGAATACAATTGACTCCAGATATGAGCTACTAAAAATATTTTACTGAAGTATCCCTGTGTGACTTAAATTCATATCTCCTATTATCAGTCAAAATAAATCTTTACGTTTATATATAATTTTTTAAGATTGTTCTTAATATTGCAAAGCTGTAGATGTGGGGGAAGGAGGAGTAAATTTATGTTTATGCTATATTATGCCATATTGTCCAGACTTATCAGCAATATACTGAAACATCTTTCAATGCAACATGGGCTAAGATTCCAGGAATGCAATGTGCTTCACACTTGGCTCATGAGTGCCACTGCTTCCCAATAACATTAGCGCTGTGCAGTCTGATCCAGTAGAGTTTTCCTGAAGTGGCGGTCTAAACTGATATAATTTTCAAGTTGCATGTTGATATTGTTGCATATTGATACAGTTTATTTCATTCACATAAATCTGTAGGGAGATGACAAAGATGGTAAACCCGAAGTATAAAGTTTTTAAATTTTATGTATTTTAAATGATGGGCAGACATTCTATACTGTGTTCAGATATGGATAACAAAACGGCCGCCTTGACGCTGAAACTTGTTTAGGCCTACTTGTTTCTCACACAGAAAATTGATCAGGAATCAGTAAGGAAATTGATAATCAGTTCTGTTGACTGGAATTCTTTATGGTATTGGTATCAATAGCTTATCAATTCCCATCCCTAGATCTTCTCCACATCTTGTAATACCATTTGTTTGCCTCACATTTGCCTTTAAGTGAAATAAATTTCCTGAAAGGTTGTGGTGCAAAAAGTCCTTATTTTATAGACTGTATGCTGACATTTCATTGCAGCGAGAGTAGCATGTTTGTCTCCAAGAGACGTTTCATTCTGAAGACATGTGGAACCACCCTCTTACTGCAAGCACTGGTGCCTCTGCTGGAACTTGCCAGAGAATATTGCGGTTTTGATGCCATTGAGGTACCAGCTTTGCACATTGTGTCAAACTGCCTGTTGTGTCAACTTGCATTAGTATTTGCTCAGATGAAATATTATAATGTGTAATGTTTGAACAGATTTTTTTGGAAAGCCTCTGTAAGAGTCTGTTTACAGAATATATTAATGTTGCTGATGTTTTTAATTGCCCATGTTCAGTACTTGAAGTTAAATATTAATGCACCTAACATGGTAAAACTGTCCTTAGATGATGCAGTTTTGTGAATTTTAGCAACATCTTTGTCAGGATATAGGCAAGCTATGTTTGTCTCATACTCAGTGTGAAAAATTGAAAACTCAATTAGGGGTTTGACTGACAAGATTTTATTTATTTATTTTTTTAAACCTCTCCCTCCCCAGAACTTTTTCTATTCCCGGAAGAACTTCATGAAACCTGCTCACCAGGAGTTCCCTCACAGGAACTTCCAGGAAGAAGTGGAGTTTCTTAGCCAGATTTTTCCTAGTAAGCTTGCTCTTGCATAGAACATGATCAGCTATACTGCTGCTTTTTTGACATACTGAGCTATTTCTGAACCAGTTTTATTTTTATTCCCCCCCAACCTAGATGGAGCAGCCTATTGTATGGGACGTTTGAATACTGACTGCTGGTAAGATTATACTTCCCTTTAGCACCACCTAGGAAGGTTGCATTAATTTTAAATGGTTGTACCAGTCGTGTTTTGTCAAATTCAGAGTACTACATACATGTGTGGTGTATATATTTATCATAATTTATCTCATGGTCTTCCAGGTACCTTTTCACTCTGGATTTGCCAGAGTTCTGGGAGAACAAGCATGCAGATCAGACGCTTGAAGTTCTGATGAGCGATCTTGACCCAGCAATTATGGACCAGTTCTACATGAAAGATGGTGTTTCTGCAAATGATGTCACTCGTGTATGCATCTTTTGGATAAGGCTGAACACAAGTTGAAAGAAAAAGTACAATTTTTGTATGTTCCCAAATTTAACATCAGTTTTCCATTTTCAGATGAGTGGGATTCGTGACCTGATACCAGGTTCTGTGATTGACGCCACAATGTTTAACCCTTGTGGCTATTCTATGAATGGAATGAAGACAGATGTAAGTGAGCCTGCAGTCCTTTTGAATCCTTAGCATTTACCTTTTTCTCAATGTCAGGTAGCACCATGTAGCAGTCAGTAACTCCAGATGTCTTGTCCCTCCCCCCAGGGAACTTACTGGACGATCCACATCACTCCAGAGCCAGAGTTTTCCTACGTTAGCTTCGAAACTAACCTCTCTCAGACCTCATATGATGATCTGATTAGGAAAGTTGTCGACATCTTTAAGCCAGGGAAATTTGTGACTACACTTTTTGTTAACCAGGTACTGTTTCAGAAGTACCTCAGGATTAGTGTTAAAGTTAAATGTCAGCATGGGGTGTATCACAGACCGTGTTGTTTCTGATCTTTTTCAGAGCTCCAAATGTCGCAGTGTGTTTTCTTCTGCCCAGAAACTCGAAGGCTACAAGCGCCTCGACCGCCAGTTGGCCCAGTTCAACGATTACAACTTTGTTTTCACCAGTTACTCCAAGAGCCAGAAGCAGTCAAGCTGAAACGCGGCAATGAAAAAGAAGCGCAAAAAGAAAGGTGGCTGTGGGGAACCCAAGCCTGGCAGCCATGTTCTCCCTCATGATGGGAGGTCACCACTGCTCTACTGCCCTTGCTCAGAGTTAAAGGGCCCTAGTTTTATCTCGAGATTGAATTGTATGCGTTCTTGTATCTATGACTTAGATATTTTGCATGAAAGCTCTGTTCACCGTTTAGATATGCGAGCCTGCTCTTGCTGTGAACTTGAGGTGCATGTAGAGGACTTAATTGTGCTCTATTCAAGGCACTCAAGCCATGTCTCCTTGCTCACCCAGTGCCACAGCCCCTTCCTGCAAGTCTCCCCCCAGATTCCCCACAGACAGGGCTTTCGAGCCCACTAGGTCAGAGCCCTGGCATGCTCAGGTGGGGTATCATCTTGTGTGGTTAACCCCTCCCTCCCCCTTTTGTAGAGAGGCTGCCATTTTTTTTAAATTTTGGAATGTTTATGTAAGTCTGAGCACTTGACTTTCCCTCTTTACTGCCCTATAGACAAGATAGTAAAAATATTTGATTGTGCTTTCAGTTTAGACATTTTGGATTATATTACAAAATGTTTCATTTGACTACATAGTTTTTTTTTTTTTTAAACATCAAATACAAGGCCACTTTCCATCTACTCAGCCAGGCAAGACACACCAAAGGAACAATACCAGTCTTAGAGTTGGTTTAAATTCACAAATGTTTGTTACTGAAAATACAGATCACTAAATTTTGATGGGTGAAGACAATATGCACAGGTACACACCTACTCTCCCCCTGCGATAAAGTAACTTTACTCTTTAATAGTATTTTGCATTTACTTACATGAAGTATGTTCAAAGATCATAATTTGGCAGTGGAGGTGGCCAACAACAACTTATGATGTTTAGTCAGGTTTCATGGACAAAGGCAAACAATATGATTTCAGTGGAACAAAGTTGTACCGCTTAGTACTGAGCTGCAACAATGACCTGTTCCATTTGATGTGGAACATAATTTTGGGCAGGGCTAATGCCCCCCTTTGGCCATTGTATAATGCAATTTTGGCTTTCTCAGTTGTACCATAAGGCTTTGAATGGGAAATGATGAATTAGACACTCCCCTAATGCATTAGTTGTCCAGCAAAGCAGTTTTTCCCTTTTTCCTAAAACAATGTGTGGGGGGGGGGGGGGGGGGGGGGGGGG